>CM062805.1:514752743-515094460 GCA_031772625.1 Pinus tabuliformis | reverse complement strand
GGACTCCTCAAAGATACTGCCCACGTGTAGTCCTCTCCCGATTACAGCTCAATATTGCCCCATCTCCTTCTTGGAGATGCGGGCACTCATGGCATACTCTTCCTTGTCAATATATTCACGGCTGTAACCTTATGATCATGTTTCTCATCCTTATCATTTTTCTTCAAAGGACACTGGGATGCATAGTGGCCCAACTCGCCACAACTAAAACATTTCACCTTCGAAATGTCCTTCTTTCGCTTCAGATTTTGTTGTCCCTTCGATGCTAGAGCTGTGTTCTCCTCCTCCTCCTTCGTCTTTGTGCCACTCCCACTGCTGCCACTAAGGTTGACCTTCACTAGGTCCCTCCTTAACTCCTCCTATTGAAGAGTCGCCCACATCTCCTCCCATGAAGGTAGTTTTTCTCTGCCCAATATGCTTTGGACAAAAACTTGCCATTCATCCGAGACTCCATTCAGGGCTATCCTCACCATCGCAGTTGGCTGAGGAGTGGACCCCACTGCAACAAGCTGGTCTCTAGTGTCCTGAAGACGTTGAAGATAGAGGTTCATCCCTTCTCCATTATGCATCAAGGTATGCTGCAACTTCTGCTCTAAGTACATCTTTCGTTGTTCGGAAGTGCCTTCATATAGAGAAGACAAGGATTCCCACATCTCTTGGGCTGTATCCTTGCCCTGCAAGTGTGAGACCACATGATCTCGAACTCCATCGAGAATGAGCCTCTTTGCCTTCCCCTACTCGGCCTTGTACTTCTTCTTTTGATCGTTGTCAGCAGGAACAACTACAACACTTTTGACGTAGGCCTCGAGATCATATTCCTCCATAATAGCTACAATACTTTTGACATAGTCCTCTCGAGATTCATATTCCTCCATAATAGCTACAACACTTTTGACGTAGGCCTCGAGATCATATTCCTCTAGAAAAACTAAGATTGTGGTCTTCCATATGACATAGTGTTAGCTTGTTGGGGCCTGACCCAGGTTCAGAGATGATTTAGCCAAACAAATCCCGGTACTACTGGCCCTTTCAGTAACAGTTCGCGGAGCGCGGACTGAGGTCTCACTCGAAGTAGTATGGGAGGGTGCTAGAACCAAGTTTCCGCACCTTGGAGATGTCTGATGTTTTCTAGTGGTCCGCGGTTCGACCTTGCGCGCACGTCGCTACGCGCACTTATCAGTACTTCGTAGCCAGTGATGCTGCCTTTGCGCAGCCCTACTCGGGGCCGAATAGTGTTATTACCCAAATCCTTACTAGTAACCCGATATTAGTTGATTAACTTAGCTTATCTGTATGCTTTCATTTATATTTACCAATATTCACCATTCATACAACAACGCGCAGTAAATAAATAGTATAAGTGCAATTGATATCAAACATGTAATAACACAGGAACAGATACACAGAATTGAGATAAACTTCTCTTTATTCTTCTTCTTCCTTGGTTACAGACTTGACTTCTCCCTACGCACTCAGCTGTAGGGGTCCGCGCACTCAGCTGCGAACTCTACTAGGCCTTTGCACACTCAGCTACAGAGCCTCTTCCTACTACTGCGACCCAAGACACTAGACTCTTGCTCTATGCTTGCTATCCTTTTTATTCCATCTGTTTATTAATTATACTTTTCTTCACTTCCCTAACTGCTTAACAACTTAGAGCCTCATTTTATCTATACAATCCCATGGTCCGCGGACCATGGGTAGGCTGACACTACATTCAAAACTTAGGGCAGACAACCCTATGACTCTAACATACAATTCGCGCTCCGCGCCCACAATTCGTGGAGTTTTTACAAAATATTATTCAAAACTTGGGCTTTGAGCCCAAAAACATGTTGCGGGGGCCCGGGGGGGATTCCATGCCCAACAGGCCCCCAACACAAACATCGTGACTCACCCTCGAGTCACTCGGTCGGCGCGACAATCTTGGCATGGAGTCCCTCCAGCTGGTCCCGAACGGTCGTGATGTTTGCAACGCACTAGGCTGCTGCTTGTTGTACCTGTTGCATTCTCTCTTTTAAGCCCTTTGTTTCTGGCATGCTGCACTGCATTAGTGCATGCATCCCTTGAATATGCACGAGCTTTCCTTCAATATTTGTCGTGATTGTGAAGGCTTCGTCAATCCATGGCTGGACGCGCGCTTTGAGAACTGCTTCCTTATGGCACGCCATGTCCACCTGCTCCTTTAATGCCTTGGCTTGCTGCATCCTCGCAAGCCGCTAAGTGAGGACTACTGTCTGCGCAGTTCCTTTGATACTGTCGTACTGCTGCTGGAGTTCGTGTGCCTCTGTCTCCAGCTGCTGGATGTTGGGGTCCTCCTGTAACGTCGTGAGGACCTCAAGTGCCTGTTCCAACATGTTGGTATAGTCGCGCACTGCACCTCCAATCTCTTCCAACCCTGCTGTAATAGCGCTAGCGCGCTGTTCTTTGATTTCTGGGGGAGTGGAAGGCTACGCCTTCAACCGTAGCTCGATGATCTGGAGATTTAGCTCCAACTACACCCTTGTTGTCTCTTCTCTTGCGTCATGGACTCCACTAGCCAAACTGTGGATTCGTACTTCCATTGGTAGATCTGTCACGATAGCCAACTCCGGGATGCGTCAGCAAGCGTCATCTACCGTCTCCACCAACCTTTGGTTCTGCGACACCAACTCGTCGCGCTATAAGCTGAGCTGCTCTATATTGATCTTCTGTTCACTAAGAACTTGGATCACGCGGTTCTCCCTAGTGCGCAGCTCTGCTGTTATTCCATCCTGTAGCTGATAGAGTGTTTCCCGGGGAAGGGCAACTAGATTAAGGCCAAGGCCTTTCATCCTGCTAACCGTCATTCGGTCCATCGCATCTGAGGTTACTAACGCTCCCTCTGGCAACACTATAGTGTTAGGCATCCTCGCGCGCAACATCTGTTCTGCTGCTGAAGTACCTGCTGTGATGTGGGTATGTTGAAAATGGCAACAAGAAATGATAAAAATAGAAATGCTAAAAATAGCATTGCTATAAATAGCATTTCAGGATATACTCCAACTCTGTTGGAAATACAAAAAATAGAAATGCTAAAAATAGCATTTCGGGATAGATTCCAATTTTAACTAGTCCCTAAATTAAAATTCGAATTTGGTCCCAGCAGTTGTTTGAAAAATAATTAATTAATTCATCTTGAGTTAATTAGTTGGAGAAAATCAAACATGAATTCTATGTGAAGACATGCAACATTTATCCCTTAATTAAAAAGATAAAGATGAGTTGTATTTGAGTTGTAATTAGTTAGCTCAGTTAACTGAGTTAAGTCCAGTTAAATTAGTTCCAAACAGTTGGAGGAACTAATTGTGAGTTGAGTCAGTTAATGCATGCATGCATGCAACTAGTGTTTTCTAGATAACTGAATATTCTCTCATAAATAACTCATGCATGTCAGTTCAGAGAAAGACACAGTTGAAATTAAAGGAAGAGACATTGTACTATCAGTTGGAGGAATTTTCTTATATAGGAAACTCATCCATGCAGAAGGAATTATCTCCTTCAGGATTGCGTAGTTAGTTCAGAGGTCAGTGTTGTGTGTGAGGTGAGAATCACACAGGTTGCAGCTGGAGGACCCATGAGAAACTGCGCAAGGAAATAGGAGGCTTGGAGGACTGAAGGAAGGCATATGTGTTGTCTATTCTGTCTATGAGCAGCAGTGAGGGATTGTATTGAGAGCTGGATAGCTTGTGAGCTAAAACTTTGTGTAATCCTAAGATATTTCCACTTGTATGATAATACAGATAGCAGGGTTTTTAGCTGAGGCTTTCCCCTGAGTATTCTTCTATGTTTCATGTGTATGATTTCTTCTTCTCTGTTATATGTGTTTCGATTGATCTTACTCAAAATAAATTAAGCTTCCGCAAGTTTGTTTGTAGAAGTAGATCAAGTATTTTGCTTTAGTATATTGCATTATCACGTGATCTATAGTCAGAATTTCTATAGGGTAGACAGGGTACCTTCTTGAGGGGCCCGCACCTATAACTCCTGCAGCTGCGCCCTGAGGGCCCCCAACACATTCTTGTGCTCTGTCATAAACTCTTGGAGCGCTTCGTTGGTGACATCGTGGACCATCTTGCTGATGTCATAGAGATCTCCTTCAGTTAAGGTGATTGGGTCAATGGCCAGCTTCGAGGCCTTGACCTTCTTCCTTGGACCCGATCTCTCTGCAATGCGTGGCCATTTTAACTGAGTGGACGCGGTCCCCGGATCCGCGCTCCCTTCTGCTGTATCTGGTTCCTCTGCCCCTTGTCCTAAGGACGTTGCTTGGCCCTCGTCTGCCTGTGTTGTTGCTGCCTCTGCTGCCTGTGTTGTTGCTGCTGCTTCTGCGGCTTCCCGCACTGCCTTTTCCTCAGCTGCTGCTTTTTCATTCCACCGTTTCTCTGCTAACTGAGTGACACACAACTTAGCATCATCCTTCTTTTTCTGTGCTGCCGCTTTTTCCAGTTCTACCAAATCTGGGGCGCGCCACTCGGGAGGCCATGTCTCCAATACTGTAAAGATCGCGTCGTCAGTGGCTATGAATGGTAGCTTTGTCCACTGCTTCGTCAGATCCTTCTGCGCCCTGATGTATATGTTGTGCATATCTGCCTTAAACTCTGCAAAACTCTTCAGACGTTGTACACCGTAGGTGATAGGCGCGGCCTCCTATTGATCCACATCTGGATGCTCGCCTCCATGAGCACCCAAAAAATTTTGATGTCACAAATCCGTTTCGTGTCCTTGGTGGCCCAGAGCGAAGCGTACTTCGTGGCTTCTGGTAACTCTCTGTCAATGTGGGGGAACTAACTGTCCTCTAGCAGTTCTCCTACTACTAGCAATATGGATAAGAGCAACCACACGTAGTGGAAGGTCTTACCCTGCTCCTGGGCTTCGCGACAGTTTATCAAAAATTCTTCGCAGAGGAATTTGGCCTAGTTGAACTGAACCCCCTCCACGCACTGCTCGGCCAGCACGACCACCAGCACTGGTACCTCATTAGCACGACATTTTCTCATTACTTTTTTGGCCATGAGTTGGGTGGCTACGTGCACCCCCTTATCCTTGATGCTAGAGATGACGTAGCCCCTCTTCTTTTTCTCTAGCTTATACTTTGCCTTCATGGCCTCTGCGAGGGCCAGATCGCTGCTTTTTTCGGTTATCATCACGGGGTTCGTTCCTTTACAGGGAAGCCGAGAAATTTGGTGAATGAGGTTTCCCATGATGGGAATAGGCTCCTCCAGCCATAGATACCCATCATGCACCAGGCACAATAGCTGCCTGATGACGAAAATGGTGATGGGCGCGCGGTGGAAATGCGGTATCCATAACAAGTGCAGCAACCCGGCCTTTTCCACACCACGCAACCATTTTCGTGGCTCTAACACCATCACTGCCCCCTCTGTATTCTTGCTTCATCAAGTTGGTTGTCTCTAAGTGCGGAAACTTCTCACTGTCCGCGAGGTCCTAGTCTTCAAATTTCATGGTTGGCACGTGGCCTAGGTGTGCACCCTCAAATATAATGTCGTCGGGGAGGAGCGGGGTCTGGAGCGAGCTTTTCGTCTCATCCAGGTTCTTCAGTACCTTGGTTTTCCCTTTCCACAGAGGGAGATATGCCGATAGTTTTGTTGCAGAGCGCAACGGTTGGATGTCCTCCTCCACGTCTTCTTCTTCTTCTGCGGCGATAATTAGGGCCTGCAAATCTTCCTCCTCCTCATCTGTTTCAATCGTAACTGCCTTCCCCTTCTCTTCCATGGATAATTTGTGTTGCAGATTCCTTGGGGACATGCGTACTGGCCCCATTGCTTGTTTATCCTTCTTGGGCCTCAGGGTTCACAATGATTTGGGGATTTTTGTTACCACCCTGGCACCTTTTGGAACATCCTCCACCATGTGGGTCTGCGCGGCCTCGCTGGCGGTTACCTCCTCAATTCCTAACCCATCCTTAGTGGTCATCATCCTCTCTGGGTTGTATTCTGTCTCTTGCGAACTTAGGGGCTCAATTATCGCTTGGCTCTCAACACTCTGTGCTCTGCTCAAGCGCTCAATTCTCAAATGACCAAGTGTTGTTCGCTAGCTAGCCCTGTGAGTTTTATAGCGCCTTCCAAATTCGAATTCGACCATTCCCCCCAATTTCGGGCCATTAATGCTTTCTTGGTGGTAGATTTTCCCAAATCTTTCCCATAACTCTCGCCTTAAATGCTCACCGCCCGCTCCATTTGGCCTCAAATCGAACATCCTATCATGAATAGCGACACCAACGGTCACTTTCCTGCCAACCTGCGCAGCAGCGCAGCCCTCCGTGCACGGTCGCGAACCTTGTGACGTCCTACTCCTACGCACATCTCTTATATCGCGCAGCCCCCAGGCAGAATTGTTTATAGTCCCGCGCTCCCTTTCAACTACTTGGAGCACTAAGACTATCCTTCCTACGGCTAGTTAGGTGGGCGCACCACTCGTGCGGGGCTTCATTTCGCCCCCCATCTTGATTTTGCTTGTTGTTCCCGTCTCCTATCGCGAGAGTGGTGTGCATTCATGCAGGTTGCATACCATATGCCTATACCCATCTAGGAAGGTGGGCACGTAGGATGTTTCGTCCATCCTGCCTGGCTTCCATCCTCCTCTGAGGCTTCCCAAATCGTAAGCACATCATCCTTTGGCATTCGCGCCAGTCTCTGAAACTTTGTTGGTGCGTACCCCACCATCTTCCATTTCAAAGCATCAAAATGCTATTGTTCGACACTTCACTTTCAAACTCGTTTAGGAATTCATCCACCACTATTAACCCGCTATACATAGGCATATTTCTTGCCTCGGTTGTCACGTAACGCAGTGATCTTACCATCATGTTGCAATTGAGTGTGGTTACCTCATGTAACCGGTTCTGCCATCGTTCTGTTTCCTCATCCAAATCTGATGTACAGGAGCTTTCACGCTCCCATGAAATTTTGCCATCTGCTGTAGGATTCACCCAATCCTGTTCCCGAGCGGTTATCTTGTAGATATAGTCTAGCTCATCGTCGCTCTCGTCGTCGCGCATTGACTCCGTGTAGCGCGCTCCTTCCGTAGGGTCTAACGATACCACTACGTGCAGTGACTTTTTTTCAAAAATCATTTTGTGCTTCTTCAGATTTATGACTCCGTTCATATCAGTGGCCCAATCTATTCCCAGTAGCGCGGGATAGGAATTGTTGTCATCTACAATCTCTATCACCTCAAAATATGCAAGCACGCTCACACCTTCGATGTCTACCGTGATTCTCTGCAGTATTCCCATCAGTAGGATCTTTTGCTGGTTCACCATTCGCAATTGAATAAGGGACCATTGCAACGCGGGCCTACCTATACGCTCCCATGTTTGCTTTGGCAACACATTCGCGTCCGATCCTAGATCTAGAATTACTTGATCCATTTCATATTCCCCGATTTGTGCAGTCAATCTCATTTCCCTTCCTGTTCGCAATGCATGCTTTCCACGTTTTTGAACTATGCATGGTTATCCTAACCCAACGCACCTAGTGATAAGTTCCTGCAGCCCTTTCACAGATTTGCTGTCGCGGAATAGTTTCATACATGTCTCCAGAAAGGTAGTGAGCATTGAAGGATCCATCTCCGGATCTAGTTGATTCTTACTACCTGAAGTGGAGGCCTCCATGAAACTCTTCTTAGCTTCCATGAATGTCTCTTTTGCGTGCTGCAAATCAAATTCAGGTTCCTTTGTAGGAGCCTTGCGAACCCACACACTTTATTTAGGTTGCTTACCTTTGTCATCTCCTGTCGTGATACCACTTTGAAGCACTATGTTTACATTCGGGTCCTCTTCGCATGGCTCAGACCTCATCATTTGCAAATTCTGAGTCAAGGGAGGCTGGAGTGTCCCCTTATCGCGGAGCCTCACTATCAGTGTAGGGTAGTCCTCCGTCTCATGATCAAACTGAGTACAATATAAACATGATGCTCTTGTCAGATTTGTACAATCACAGGCATAATGTCCTGGCCCTCCGCAATTGTAACAAATCAGTTGTCCGCGACCCCTTCCTGGTCCCATTCCTCCTCAACCTCGTCTATGCCCCTAAAATCCAATGCGCGCCATCCCTGCATTTGGATCGAGGGCTCGCATTTTAGTCTGCACTCTGTAGGCAGGGGTCCGATCCATCATCAACTCGTAACTCCTGCAAGTGCGCTCATCATGGCCTATCGATCTACAAAAATTACAGAACAATTGCTGGGACATTTGCGTATACTTCTGTAATAGGTGACAATTATCTGTAGTGTGTTTTCCTCCTATCTGACAAATCGCGCATCATAATGTGGGCACCGCGCTCGATCCTGCTTGTGCCTCTAGTATTAAGGGCATCGGCCCTCCTCCCACCAAGTAATTCACGAAAATTGGACAATGGTCCTTGTCATGCCCCTGGCCTTTGCATTTTATGCACCATACCTCCTCACACGCTTCTGGGCGAGTTGTCCTATCTTGTTTCAAACTTTGCATTTCCAGACACAAATTTTGTAGTTGCGCGTGGATTTTTTGAACTCCCAGGCTAGGATCTTGTATTGGAGTCTCGTGCAGTCTCATTGCAATCTCCAAAGCTTTGGCCTAGGTGGATAGCTTCTGTTGCGATAGCGCCGTCCTCAAATGCGGCATTAGTGATGCGACAAACCATGTGCGGTGCTGTCCATCCATCAAGGTCATGTTGGCTTCGTGGATCATACTCTTCAGTCTCTGATCCAGATCCCATGGGGTCTTGCCTGGAAGCATCGCGATTTCCTTAAACCCGATAATCGATTGTGTCTCTGACTTTGGCCTGCTAAATTCTCTGTTCAATGCAGCCTGGATATCTGCGATCCCCGTGTTTGGGTGGTCATTAGAGTGCTTAATGTACCACATTAGTGCGCGATCCTGCAACACGCTTACCAACGTTGCCTTTTTTATATTATCATCCACAACTCCTTGTGCTTCCCATACGGCCCTTACTCTGAATACCGACAATTTTATCACGCTCACCATATTAAACTATTGTGGTGGCGGAGGTGGTATGGGTGGAGATGGAGGTGACGGTGGTGAGATGTGGTGGGGGTGGTATGCGTGGAATTCACTGCCTTATCAAACTGATCGCGCTTCTCGGAGAAACTTTCGCTAGCTCTTATTCACTTTTCCGCCGTGGTGAAATCAAGGGACTGCTTTCTATTTCTGTGCTACCTTCGTTTCTATAGATCCTCCCACTTCGCGTAGTCCCAAACATTAATTTATTCGCATAACCCGCTTTTCACACAACATCATTTTAATCCAAGTGTTCAAAGATTTAATGTATTTACCTCGCAATCCCTTGAGGAAGAGTCGTTTCGCCTCATTTTAGCTGACGGTCATATTTACTGCGAACCCAGTGATAAAATGCCCTATAATTCGATCGAGCCAATGGTCCACAACGCGTGCGATCTTATCTTCTGATGCTTCTAGTTTGCGCACTAATTCTGGAGTCCACACAATTAGTTTGTCGAGCCTACACCTTCCATGATTGTCTACTAGCTTCACGAGCCACTCATACAACTCAGAGGGAAAGGATGCAAAGAAAATTTCGCGCATTTCCATATATAAATAGCGGTCTAACCACTGTTCCTTTGATCCTCGTGGATTCCTGTTTTCCTGCGCTGCGAACTCGTGAATCTTTCTGTCCGACCACCCTTCAATTTCCTTTTTTGTCGGATTCTAACGACACGACATCAGACATCCCTTATGTAGATCCCGATCTTAGCAACAGAGCCATTTGTTGGCTTGTTGGGGCTTGACCCAGGTTCAAAGATGATTTAGCCAAACAAATCCCAGTACTATTGGCCCTTTCGGCAACAGTCCGCGGAGCGTGGACTAAGGTCTCACCCGAAGTAGTATGGGAGGGTGCTAGAACCAGGTTTCCGCACCCTGGAGATGTCTAATGTTTTCTAGTGGTCCACGGTTCGACCCTGCGCGCACGTTGCTACGCACACTTATTAGTACTTTGCAGCTGATGATGCTGCCTTTGCGCAACCCTACTTGGGGGCCGAATAGTGTTATTACCCAAATCCTTACTAGTAACCTGATATTAGTTGATTAACTTAGCTTATATATATGCTTTCATTTATATTTACCAATATTCACCATTCATACAACAACGCGCAGTAAATAAACAGTATAAGTGCAATTGATATCAAACATGTAATAACATAAGAACAGATACACAGAATTCAGATAAACTTCTCTTTATTATTCTTCTTCCTTGGTTACAGACTCGACTCCGCCCTGCGCACTCAGTTGTAGGGGTTCGTGCACTCAGCTACGGACTCTACTAGGCCTCTGCGCACTCAGCTGCAGAGCCTCTTCCTACTACTACGACCCAAGACACTAGACTCTTGCTCTATGCTCGCTATCCTTTTTACTCCATCCGTTTGTTAATTCTACTTTTATTCACTTCCCTAACTGCTTTACAACTTAGAGCCTCACTCTATTTATACAATCCCATGGTTCGTAGACCATGGGTAGGCCGACACTACATTCAAAACTTAGGGCGAACAACCCTATGACTCTAACATACAATTCGCGCTCCACGCTTGCAATTCGCGGAGTATTTACAATATTATTATTCAAAACTTGGGCTTTGAGCCCCAAAACATGCTTGGGGGGGGAGGGGATTCCATGCCCAATGCATAGCCGGAGGCTCCTTCAACCTGTCTTGATCTCTGAGCCCATGCAATGCCATCTCACCCAATTGTCGAACTGACTCCTCTAGTCATTTCTTAGCACTACTCATCTGCTTAGAAAGTGAGAAATTCGAACTTCTTGGAAAAAGGTTATCAGAGAAGAAAATTCCCCTTCTACGTGTCTCCATTCTTTTCTTGCAAATTTCTGCCCTGGCCGAAACCGTGCCCTTGTAACATTGTGCTGAGGCTTTGTGTCACTCCCTCTGCCTCTTCAAGCTTACGATTAAGAAATCATACCTCTATCGACTCACTCAGAGAGAGATTTCCTCAGATTAGCTTCCCAACAAGGACTACGTAGTACCTTCAAGGGAATTCGAATTGTTGCCTAGTGCATCTTTCGGCCTCACTGCTCAGCACTGAATCTACTCTTCTTGTTTCAAAATCAATCCTCTGATATCATGTGAAAAATCCTTGACTCGAAGGAACCCCTACTGTAGAAAATCTGAATCTACTTCACCTACTTGATTTTTAATATACATTAAACAAGTTATTCTTCTAAATATTGAAGTAAATTACTTCTGCAACCTACACTTATTAAATATTTGATCTCATGAAACATAAAATAGAGCAAAGAACAAGATACATGGGACACTTATTTTTGGATACAATAGTCCCCGGAAAAATCCAATGTGGGAAAACTAGTGCAGCATTTCTGAGGGTTTATTATTATGTAGGAAAAATATCTGAATACATATCTAGGATGCTCATCTAGCAAGCATTTATAGAGAAAATACTGTTGGAAAATCTGAGTGAGTTTTACCTCACTTCACTCAGTAGAATTCTGGCTGATCCAGCACAAGACTGGCTAACCCTGAATATTTCTACGTTGGCTCTACATCACCTTCTCTGCCCTCTGCGTTAACTCTCCTAACTCTTCTGGCAATTCCCGACAGTTTTGGAAGTTCCTGGCAGTTTCCATTGTTCCGACAGTTCTAGATTTTGTGTGACAAGCAACTTTTTTGCATCAGCTCTCCCGGATACTACGCTATCTCTTTTTTAGCTCTCTTGGTTGTTTCGATAGTTCTTGGCAGTTCCGACAGTTCCAGATTCTACGTGACAGACATCTTTTCTGTGTCACCTCTTCTGGCTACTGCACTGCCTCTCTTCAAGCTCTCTCTGCCTCTCTGTCATTATTCTCTAGAAAGTCCTTCTCCTAGATTCTCTCTGCCCCTCAGCTACAAGATCTCCCCATCAATTTTCCTCCCGAGAACTTCCCACCTTAGAAAATCGATTTCCTCAATCTCTTTATGTGTGTTTCCAAATGAACCCCAAGCCTCCATTTTATACTTTTCCTGTTAAGTCTTCAACGGTCGAGATTAATTCTCTAATCAACAGCTAAGATTAAATCATGACTTGATCCACCTTCCATATATTCTCACCCATATTTTGATTAATACCCATTAATATTTTAATTTCCCTAAGTTTAGACTTAGGAACTCCATTAAAAATATTAAATATTTTAATAAAATACAATTCGAGTGGAATTTCACCAAACGGTTTCTAGGTTCCTTAGAACTCATGTGCCTTATCCTCTCCACCAATTTTCAAGGCTAGATCGCTTCTGATGATACCAAAAACTAACACTCCCTCTTAGTGAGAAAAGTGCTCTAGCAACAATTCCCAACTACATGCTGCTATGCTTCTGAAGCATCTCCCTTTCTGCACTGTTTCTACCACCAACATTGTATTGCTTCTACTATTGTACGGCTACCCATGACACTGCCACTGCCACCACTGCATCTGTACTACAACCCCCTCTCAAATGCTGCATTTGCTATGCTTCTAGCACTGCCACTGATAACATTGCATTCGTACTGCAACTCAGTTGCTGAGAGAAGCAACTAAAAAACATCCAAAATTAGTTGAACTTAATTGTGTTCAACATATTACAATGAATGTTGGAATTTGACTGTTGCTGATTGTGACCCTCTGAATCTTCTACACTGTTGTTGACTCCTGCACTGTGCCAACTACACTGCTGCCAACCTTGCTCTGCGTTGATCAGTCTCTGGTCCCAAGTGATCTGATTTAGAATATTAGATTGTTGTGCTAAGATCCTCCTCAGATTAGAAACAAAATGGTTTCATTGTGCTTAAGGATTCATAAATTTTGGCAAGTGAAATGATGAGTTTTTATGTTAATTTTGTGAGCAATTTAACATAAATAAGAGACTAAACAACATCATAAACATGTATAGAACATCATCAAAAACAAATTACAAGAGGAACATGATAAAGGACTTCACCCCTCTTGGGCTACGTCTCCTTGGTCCAGCTTCCAATGGCTTGGGCCTCTCTATTATGCTCAAAAGTGTTAAAATATGTATTTACAATGCTCAAATGCTTCTAAAATCTACTCCAATGAGTCCAGAATGTCCAAAAATGGCTATCTAGCCTCTTTTTGCCTCCAATTTGGTGGAAAACTGAAGAAGTTATGACCTCTCCTAGTTTTCCCACTATTTGCTCCACAAATTGCTCCAAATCCGGCATGATCCTACAAATTAGCTCCAAAAAGCGCTAACTGAACAAAAATTTCACCACATGACAGTCCATAATCTATCGACACCGACTGTCCCATCACAAATTACAATCGGCGAGAATCGGCGAGCTTATGGTTTGTGAATGAGGCGGGGCAATGTGAAATTGTGATATGGTGGACCTAACATAACTATTAACAGGAACTCATAAACTTATCGCATCTAGGATCCTTTCACAATTCACAATCAGTGGAGTACCGATGGACTTATATATGCGGGACTCAGTTTTTGTGGAATGCAATTGCGATCTGTGATTGCGATTATCGCATCGCAACCCTTCCCTGCTCGGGGGCCGATTCTTTAATGCCTTTATGCCTGCCCTATTGCGATGTGCGATTGCGATTATCGCATCATACCCTGGCTTGTTCTGGGGTCGATTTTTAATGCCGACCCACCTGCAACATGCGATTTGTGAAATGCAGGGTCCAATGGTGGTCTGCCACTTGGCGCTTCCCCATTCGTTGAAGAGCCTTGCCACATCATCTTTTCTTGCCATCTGTCCAAGTCAAACCTAAACTTTGAATTGCTCTAACTTCTTCATACAAGCTCAGATTCAAGTGTCATTCACACTGTTGAAATCAAGATGTCGAGCTCTTCGATCTGAAGCTAAGTTTATAGAGATTCTGACACTTTCATTTTTGAGCCTAATTTTGAGCACCTAATCACTCCTCCCCATTGGAAACCTTTTGGACCCCAAAATAATCACTTTCAGTTGTCCAGCAGATGAGGGTATAGTTCCCTCACCTTTCCAACCTCTATCCATTTGTCTTTTAAAGGATTTGTACCCTTGAGCCCCACTCGAAGATAATCAATACTTCGTCTTTTTGATGTCCTTGTTCTTCTGTCAAGTATATTGTCTTGTTGAAGCTCATCAAGGAAGATGGAGGAAAGTCTTCACTAGATGGAATTTGACTATTCTCTCCTTGATCTTCAATCAAAGGAGGCTCAAACAACATTAAATTCTGAACATTAGCAACAACATAAATTTTCATATATGAAGACAAATATAACCTGAAGGCATTTTTACCAATCTTTTCCAAAATTCTAAATGGACCACATCTAATTGGTTTTAGCTTTTTACCTTCTCCGTGGAGCCTCTATTTGTTAATGTGAAGCCAAAATTCTTCACCAACTTGGAACTTGTGACCGTGATGATGCTTGTCGTGCCTTGCTTTGTACTTGACTTGGCTTTTCTCAAGTTGTTCTTGAACCTTTTGGTGTACTAATTGGATTTGTTCAATGAAATTTCTTGCTTTGTGACATCTTTTCCAAAAATAAAAGCCAAATGAGATTTAGGTAAGCATCCCAAGCATGCCTCAAATGGCGAAGTTTGAGTTGAAGAGTGCTTGGCTCGATTGTAAGCATGTTGAATATAGTGCAAATGTTCATCCTACAACTTAGGATGCTTGCTGCAATACCCACGAAGAAGATGTATCATTGTTATGTTCACCACTTCTGTTTGACCATTTGTTTGTGGATGAAAGGTTGTACTCTTTTTCAATCTGGTGTCCATGAATCCCCACAAGCTTGACCAAAAATTCCTAACAAAGCGAGAATCTCGATCACTAACAATGGATGTGGGAAATCCAAAATGCACCCAAACATTCTAAAAGAATAACTGAGCAGTTTGTTCAGCTGTAACTTTCTTTTTACATGGCATAAAAATACACATTTTGCTAAACCTATCCATAACTACATACAAATAATCATGACCTCTTTTTGACAATGGAAGACCTCCTACAAAATCCATAGAAACACTCTCCCACAGTCGTGAAGGAACCAGAAGTGGTGTGTACAATCCTAACTTCCTATTGCTAGGCTTACTGATTACACATAATGAACATCCTTTAATAAAATGAGACACACTTTCAAGCATATGAGGCCAATAAAAATACCTTTGTAGATGTGCCACCATCTTACTTACACCGAAATGACTAACAATAAGAGAAGTATGTGCCTCTCTTATGATGTTAACTCTTTCTCCCTGTGGAATACAAAGCTTGCCAAGATGGTACAACAAGTTATCATGCAAATGATAATCCAATTCCTCTACTTGGTTACCTTGACTCAAGCTTGCATAAACATCTTGAAATTCATTATCTAATGCATATTTCTCAATATAACTTTCATGTAAAAAAAAGTTATGCATGAGCAAAGTAGTTGCACTAGAAATAGGCCTAGAAAGCATATCATCAACTTTATTATAGATACCTTTCTTATACTTTATTACAGATACCTTTCTTATACTTTATTACCAAGTGGAATTGTTGAAGAAAATCCATCCATCAGAAGTGCCTCGATTGTTGCGACTTTGATTGTGATTGCAAGTATTGCAATGGTTGATGATCAGTGTGAATGAATGTTCCCTTACCCATCAAGTAGTGTTTCCATCTTTTCCCACTTTGCATCAATGCATACAATTCCTTTTCATACGTAGGATAGTTAATCACTGCACCATTAAAAGTTTATGAATGAAAACAGATAGGCTTACCATGTTGCATGAGGATTGCACCCATAGCGTAGTCACTAGCATCAGTCTGAATCTCAAATGATTGTCTCAAGTCTGGAAGTGCAAGCACTGGATTTGTATTGATCTTTTCCTTCAATGCATCAAAGGTATTTTGTTGTTTGCCTTCCCACTGTAAAACCTTTTTCACACTTGTCAACGCATGCAAAGGAGTTGATATAAGAGAAAAATTAGCAATGAATTTCCTCCAATATTGGGTTGCTCCCAAAAAACTTCTTACCTCAGTAACTGTCTTGGGCCTTGGCCAATTCACAATGACATCAACCTTGGAGGGATCTATTTTCAACTCACCTCCTCCAACAATATGACCCAAGTAAAATAAAGAAGTTTTTCCAAACTTGCACTTTGATATCTTAAGATACAACTGTTCTTTTTTCAATACATCAAGTACTTTTCTTACATGTATGACATGTTCATCACGAGATTTACTAAAAATTAAGATTCCATCTAAGTAGACTATGACAAACTCATCAAGAAATGACCTCAACACATCATTCATCACACACATCAATGTAGCGGGAGCATTACATAAACCAAACGACATAACTAGCCATTCAAACAAACCTTGTTTTGTTTTGAATGTTGTCTTCCAAATGTCTCCTTCAACTATTCTAATTTGATGGTAGCCACTTATTAAGTCCAACTTAGTAAAATACTTTGCATATTTCAATTGATCAAGTAAATCATCTATTCTAGGCAGTGGGTAACGATTCTTTACCGTAATTTTGTTCAATGCATGAAATTCCACACACATGCACCATGTTTCATCCTTCTTTGGCACCAAGACAATAGGTGAACCACATGGCGAGGAAGATGGTTTGATATTCAACAACTCTTGAATTTGCTTCTTAATTTCTGCACTTTCCATCACTGACATCCTATACATGCCAATGTTAGGAAGAGGACAATATTGTTGCAACTGTATCTCATGTTGGATTCCTCTCTTGGGAGGTAATCCCTTTGGTTCCTGAAACATCTCATCATATTGGTTAACTACGTCAACCAATTTAGATTTCAAATTTGAATCACAACCTTTAAAAGCTTCATTATCAACATCATTCTTGGGTTTGATCATTAGAAGCACAAAATTCTTGCTCGAATTCACTAGTCTTTTCATTTTCCCTGCATTAACAAGCGAAAGATTTATTTTCTTGCTATGAGCTCTCACAATATATTCTACTCCATCTTTGAATAAATGATATTTTTTTCATGTCTATGGAAGATATCTTTTCTATCATAAAGGTATGGGCTGCCCAAAACTATGCCACAGATATCTAACAGCACAACGTCATGCTCCACTTCATCTATGAAATTTGCAGTAATAGAAAATCTCAGTTTACACTTTCTAGTAATCTGAAATTACACATTGTCACATACCTATCCATGTGGATATGGTTTATTATGTGCAATGGTTTCCAAGTTTAAAATTTTGACAGTGTTTTCAGAGATAAGATTGGCTTGAGAGCCACTATTGAAAAGCTTATCAATCTTGTTATGTTTTGAGATCAATCTTATGTGAAAAAGTTCTATTATCCTCTTTTCGTTTGAGGTTTCATTTTGTAAGTTTGAAGAACTAGTGCTAGCAATGAATTCTTTTCCTTTTAACCCATGGTTGTGATTTTAGTTTCATCGCTCGAATCGGATCCCAAATCCTGTTGAGTGGTTGCGGTTGTTTTTTGTTTTCCCTTGTTGTTTTTCTTTGGTCTCATTTCAGGATGAAGCTTCCAACAATGAGCTTCATTGTGACCCTCTCTGGAACAATGTTTGCATGTAATTTTCTCTCCTTTTTTGATAGACGCATTTTTCTTTGCCTTCCCTTTGAAAGCCTTTTCCTTTCCTTTACTCTTAAATGGCTTTTTACTACCTTCTTCTAGGGTGTTTTTTCCTCTTGCCTCAAGATGAGTGGCTTGCACACACACATCATCTAGATTATTGGGATTAAACATTAAGATAGTATGCCTAAGGTAACTGTGTAAACCCCCTATGTACTTCAACAATGTGTCCTGTGATTGCAAATCTACACCTAACATCAAAGACCTTTTTATGAATTCTTGGGTGTAATCTTGCACATTTTGACCTTTAAGCTGTCTAAAGTTCTGCCAATTCATGATGGATTTTTTCATATAAGCTAGAGGGTAGAATTGCATTTTGATTGCAATAATGAAATCATTCCAAGAAATTGAGATCTTACTGTGTTTTTTAATCTCCTCTTGGGTCTTTGATTCCCACCATACTAATGCTGCACCCTCCATTCTCAAGGAAGCTAACTGAATCTTTATGTCATCCTCTTGAAGGTTTTGAATCTTGCAATAGACCTCCAACTAACGAATCCAATTATCAAGCTTCTCTACATTCACTTCACCATTATACATGGGTAGCTCAAATTTAACATCAAGTTTTAAAAAAGGTGATTTACCAGTTCCTTTTGAATTATGATGATGAGTATGAGAAAGGTTTGTGTTAGTGGAAAAGGGTGAAGATGCGTGTGAAGAAGAAGATGAAGAATATATTAGAGAGGGTGGAGGTTTGTCTCCATTTCCATTACCTTCTCCTAAAGAACCTTCTCCTTTGGGAGTTTTGGAACTTTTCCCTTGCAACTTGATATTCCTCCCTTCATAGAGGACCTTCACCATCTCTGTCATATCAAACAAAGCCTTTCTGAAGGTCTTCTCATCTTCTGTCATGTTTGTAGGTTCTCCTTCATGAGACATGATCTCTGGAGTCTCAACTACAACTCGAGGCTAAACTGGTGTTGGAGATTGTGGCAACCTTGCTCTCCTTTCCCTTGACCCAATTTCAAGGCTTCCAAACAGATTCCCTTCTCCTCTTTTGAGCTTTAACCTTGTAAGCATGACATAAACTTGAAAACAGTTAAATCTTTCTTTCACAAAGAAAACATAGAGATCTAATACCAAAACGATCTAATTCAGAATATTAGATTGTTGTGCTAAGATCCTCCTAAGATTAGAAACAAAATTCTTTCATTGTGCTTAAGGATTCATAAATTTTGGCAAGTGAAATGATGAGTTTTTATGTGTAATTTAAAATAAATAAGAGACTGAATATCAGCATAAACATGTACAAAACATCATCAAAAACACATTACAACAAGAACATGATAAAGGGGTTCACCCCTCCTGGGCTACGTCTCCTTGGTCTAGCTTCCAATGGCTTGGGTCTCTCTATTATGCTCAAAATTGTAAAACGATCTGTTTATAATGCTCAAATGCTTCTAAAACCCACTCCAATGAGTCCAAAATGTCCAAAAATGGCTATCTAGCCTCTTTTTGCCTCCAATTTGGTGGAAAACTAAAGAAGTTATGACCTTTCCTACTTTTCCCACTATTGGCTCCACATGTTGCTCCAATCTGGAATGATCCTACAAATTAGCTCCAAAAAGCGCTAACTGAGAAAAAATTTCTTCGCACAACGATCCATAATCTGTCGACACCAGCTGTGCCATCGTAAATTTCAATTGGCGAGAACCGAAAAGCTTATGGTTTGTGAATGCGGCGGGGCGATGTGGAATTACGATATGGCGGACCCAACGGAACTATTAACTGAAACTCATAAACTTATCACATCCGAGATCCTTTCGTAATTCACAATCCGCAGAGTACCAATGGTCTTATATAAGCGGGACTCTATTTTCTGCAGTGTGCGATTGTGATTCGATTATCACTTCAAAACCCTTCCATGCTTGGGTGTCGATTCTTTAATGCCTTTTTGCCTACCCTGTTGCAATGTGCAATTGAGATTATCACATCGCACCTTGGCTTGTTCCGGGGCTGATTTTTAATGTCAACCAACCTACGACATGCGATTTGCAAAATGCGGGGGCCAATGGTGGTCTGCCACTTGGTGCTTCCTCATTCGCTGAAGAGCCTTGCCACATCATCTTTTCCTGCCATATGTCTAAGTCAAACCTAAACTTTGACTTGCTCTAACTTCTCCATACGAGCTCAGATTCGAGTGTCATTCACACCGTTGAAATCAGGATGTCGAGCTCTTCGATCTAAAGCTATGTTTATAGAGATTCTGACACTAAGTCCATCTCTCTATTGCTGAATCTTGGGATACCGTAGCAAGGAATTGATCTAGGAGGTGGAATGCTCAAGGATCCTGCCCACATGTAGTCCTCCCGACTACAACTCAATATCACCCCATCTCCTTCTTGGAGATGCATGGGCACTCATGGCATACTCTTCCTCATCAATATTCACGACTGCAATTTTAGGATCATATTTCTCATCCTTATCCTTTTTCTTCAAAGGACACTGGGATTCATAGTGGCCCAACTCACCACAACTAAAATATTTCACCTTTGAAATGCCCCTCTTTCACTTCAGCTTCTGTTGTCCCTTCGATGCTAGAACTGCGTTCTCCTCCTCCTCCTTCGACTTTGTGCCACTCCCACTACTTCCATTGAGGTTGACCTTCACTAGGTCCCTCCTTAACTCCTCTTGTTGAAGAGTTTCTCACATCTCCTCCCATGAAGGTAGTTTCTATTTGACTAATATGCTTTGGATGAAAACTAGCCATTCGTCCGAGACTCCATTCAGGGCTATCCTCATCATTGTGGTTGGTTGAGGAGTGGACCCCACTGCAGCAAGATGGTCTCTAGTGCCCTGAAGACGTTGGAGATAGAGTTTCACCCCTTCTCCCTTCTGCATCAAGGTCCAATGCAACTTTTTCTCTAAGTACATCTTCCGTTGTTCGAAAGAGCCTTCATACAGAGAAGACAAGGCTTCCCACATCTCTCGGGCTATATCCTTGCCTTGCAAGTGTGATACCACATGATCTCAAACTCCATTGAGAATGAGACTCTTTTCCTTCCCCGGCTTGACCTTGTACTTTCTCTTTTGATCGTTTTCAACAGGGACATCTACAACACTTTTGACAAAGGCCTCGAGATCATATTTATCCATAACAACTAAGATTGTGGTCTTCCATATGACATAGTTGGAGGCTCCTTCCAACCTGTCCTGATCTTTGAGCCCATGCGATGCCATCTCACTCAACTATCAAAATGACTCCTCTAGTCACTTCTTAGCACTGCTCAGTTGCTCAGCAATTGAGAAATTCGAACTTTTTTGCAAAAAGTTCAATAAGGAGAAAATTTCCCTTCTACGTGTCTTCGTTCTTTTCTAGTGGATTTCTGCCCCAGCAGAAACTGTGCCCTTTTAGCACTATGTTGAGGCTATGTGTCACTCCATCTACCTTTGCAAGCTCATGACTCAGAAATCATACCTCTCTTTCAACTCACTCAGAGAGAGATTTCCTCGGATCAACTTCCTGGCAAGGACTATGCAATCCGTTCAAGGGAATTGGAATTGTTGCCAAGTGCAACTTTCGGCCTCACTGCTCAACACTGGATCTGCTCTTCCTGTTTCAAAATCAATCCTCTGATACCATGTGAAAATTCCTAGACTCGAAGGAACCCCTACTGCAACAAATATGAATCTACTTCACCTACTTGATTTTTAATATACATTGACCAAGTTATTCGTTTGAATACTGAAGCAAATTACTTTTACAACCTACACTTATTGAATATTTGATCTCATGAAACAAAAAATAGAGAAAAGAACAATATACATAGGAAAAACTTATTTTTGGACACAATAGACCTCGGAAAAACCTAATGCGAGAAAACCGGTGCAACAGTTCTGAGGGTTTATGCAGGAGAAATATCTAAATACATATCTAGGATGCTCATCTAGCAATCCTTTACAGAGAAAATACTAGCGGAAAATCTGAGTGAGTTTTACCTCACTTCACTAGGTATAATTCTAGTTGATCTGGTACAAGACTGGCTAACCCCGGTTATTCCTGCATCAACCTTGCGTCACCTTTTCTTCCCTCTGTGTCAGCTCTCCCGACAGTTCTAGCAGTTCCTGACAGTTTCAGTTGTTCTAGAAGTTTTGGATTTTGTGTGATAGGAATCTTTTCTATGCCAGCTCTCCCAGCTACTATGCTTCCTCTTTGTCATCTCTCTCTGTTGTTCCAACAGTTCCCAAGAGTTCCGACAGTTTTGGATTATGCTTGACATGCATATTTTCTACGTCACCTCTCCCAGCTACTGCATTGCCTCTCTGCAAGATCTCTCCGCCTCTCTGTCAGTATTCTCCAGAAAATCCTTCTCCCAAATTCTCTCTGCCCCTCAGCTGCAATAGCTCCCCAATCGATTTTCCTCTTAAGAACTTCTCACCTCAAAAAATCGATTTCCTCAATCTCTCTCTGTGTGTTTCCAAATGAACCCCAAGCCACCATGTTATACTTTTCGTGTTGAGTCTTCAACGACCGAGATTAAGTTTCTAATCAATGGCTAAGATTAAAACATGACTTGATCCACCTTCTAGATCATTCTCACCCATATTTTGATTAATACCTATTATAATTTTAATTTCCCTAAGTTTAGACTTAGGAACTCCATTAAAAATATTAAATATTTTAATAAAATATAATCTCGGTGGAATTTCACCAAACAGTATCTGGATTCTTTAGAACTCATGTGCATTAGCCTCTCCACTAATTTTCAAGGCTAGAGAACTTCTGATTCTCGAGCAACAGTTCCCAACTGCATTCTACTATGCTTCTTAAGCATCTCCGTTTCCGCACTATTTCTGCCACCAACACTGTGTTACTACTACTACTATACTCCTACCCATGACAATGCCACTGCCATTGTTGCATCTGTACTACAACTCCCTCTCAAATGTTGCATCTGCTATGCTGCTAGCATTGCCACTGATAACACTACATTCATACTGCAACTTAGTTGCTGAGAGAAGCAACTAGAAAACATCCAAAATTAGTTGAACTTAACTGTTTTCAACACAATACAATGAATTTTGGAATCTAACTGCTACTGATTCTGACCCTATGAATCTTTTGCGCTGCTGCTGACTCATGCACTATGCCAACTGCACTGCTGCTAACCTTGCTCTGCTCTGATCAGTCTTTGGTCCCAAGCTACTACATCTGTCCTCCAAACAATCCATTGCATTGTATGACACTAAATCCATCTCACGACTCCTGAATCTTGGGCTCCCGTAGCAAGGAATTGATCGAGGAGGTGGACTCTTCAAGGATCCTGCCCACATGTAGTCCTCCCGACTATAACTCAATATCGCCCCATCTCCTTCTTGGAGATGTGTGGGCACTCATGGCATACTCTTCCTCCTTAATCATCGTGTGTTCAACCTTAGGATCATGTTTCTCATCCTTATCCTTTTTCTTCAAAGGACACTGGGATGCATAGTGGCCTAACTAGTCACAACTAAAACATTTCACCTTCAAAATGTCCTTCTTTTGCTTCGGCTTCTGTTGTCCCTTTGATGCTAGAGCTGTGTTCTTCTCCTCCTCCTTCATCTTTGTGCCACTCCCACTACTACCACTGAGGTTGACCTTCACTAGGTCCCTCCTTAACTCCTCCTGTTGAAAAGTCCCTCACATCTCCTCCCATGAAGGTAGTTTCTCTCTGCGCATTTGGACGAAAACTAGTCATTCATCTAAGACTCCATTCAGGGCTATCCTCACCATCGTGGTTGGCTGAGGGAGTGGACCCCATTGTAGCAAGTTTCTCTCTAGTGTCCTAAAGACGTTGAATATAGAGGTTCACCCCTTCTCCCTTATGCATCAATGTACGCTGCAACTTCTTCTCTAAGTACATCTTTCATTGTTGAGAAGATCCTTCATACAAAGAAGACAAGGCTTCCCACATCTCTCATGATGTATCCTTGCCCTGCAAGTGTGAGACCACATGATCTCAAACTCCATCGAGAATAAGCCTCTTTTCCTTCCCCTGCTCGGCCTTGTACTTCTTCTTTTGATCGTTGTCAGTAGGAACAGCTACAACACGTTTGACGTAGGCCTCAAGATCATATTCTTCCAGGACAACTAAGATTGTGGTCTTCCATATGACATAGTTGGAGTCTCCTTCCAACCTATCCTGATCTCTGACCCCATGCGATGCCATCTCACCCAACTGTCGAATTGACTCCTCTAGTCACTTCTTACCACTACTCAGCTGCTCAACAATTGGGAAATTCGAACATTTTGGCAAAAATTTATTTGAGGAGAAAATTCCCCTTCTACGTATCTTCGTTCATTTCCAGCAGATTTTTTCCCCGTTAGAAACTGTGCCCTTCTAGCACTGTGTTGAGGCTCTGCATCACTCCCTCTGCCTCTCTAAGCTCATGATTTGGAAATCGTACCTCTCTCTCAACTCACTTAGAGAAAGATTTCCTCGGATCAGCTTCCCGACAAGGACTGCACAATCCCTTCAAGGGAATTTGAATTGTTGCCAAGTGCAGCTTTCGGCCTCACTACTAAGCACTGGATCTACTCTTCCTATTTCAAAATCAATCCTTTGATACCATGAGAAAATTCCTAGACTCGAACGAACCCCTACTACAGAAAATATGAATCTACTTCACCTAATTGATTTTTAATATACATTAACCAAGTTATTCTTCTAAATACTAAAGCAAATTACTTTTACAACCTACACTTATTAAATATTTGATCTCATGAAACAGAAAAAAGAGCAAAGAACAAGATACATGGGACACTTATTTTTGAACACAATAGTCCTCGAAAAAACCCAATGCGGGAAAACAGGTGCAACAATTCTGAGGGTTTATTATTATGCATGAGAAATATCTAAATACATATCTAGGATGCTCATCTAGCAATCATTTACAGAGAAAATACTGGTAGAAAATTTGAGTGAGTTTTACCTCACTTCACCTGGTAGAATTCTGGCTGACCTGACACAAGACTAGCTAACCCTAACTATTTCTACGTTGGCTCTATGTTAGCCCTGCGTCACCTTCTTTTCCTTTTGCGTTAGCTCTCCTGGCTGTTCCAACAATTCCTGACAGTTTCATTTGTTCCGACAGTTCTGGATTTTGCGTGACAAGAAGCTTTTCTATGTTAGCTCTCCCAGCTACTGTGCTACCTCTTTGTTAGCTCTCCTGGATGTTCCGGTAGTTCCCGATAGTTCTGATAGCTCCAACAGTTTTAGATTCTGTGTGACAGGCAACTTTTCTGCGTCACGTCTCCCGGCTACTGCGCTACCTCTCTACAAGCGCCCTTCGCCCCTCTGTCAGTATTCTATAGAAAGTCATTCTCCCAGATTCTCTTTGCCCTTCAGCTGCAAGATCTCCCCAATCGATTTTCCTCCTGAGAACTTCTCACCTCAAAAAATCGATTTCCTTAATCTTTGTGTGTGTGTGTTTCCAAATGAACCCCAAGCCTCCATTTTATACTTTTCCTATTGAGTCTTCAACGACCGAGATTAAGTCTCTAATCAATGGCTAAGATTAAAACATGACTTGATCTGCCTTCTAGATCATTCTCACCCATATTTTGATTAATACCCATTGATATTTTAATTTCCCTAAGTTTAGACTAAGGAACTCCATTAAAAATATTAAATATTTTAATAAAATACAATCCGGGTGGAATTTCACCAAATGGTTTCTAGGTTCTTTACAACTCACGTGCCTTAGCCTCTCCACCAATTTTCAAGGCTAGATCACTTCCTATGCTACCAAAAACTAACAATGCCTTTTGTGTTGCTCCAATGAAGACAAACTTTGGGTTGAAGGTCTACCCACTATGACTGTCAAACGTCCTTCTCCAATAGTCAACCTAGGGTTGTCAATCTATCTCTCTTGGTTAATCAAACTCTGAGCTCAACTTATTTGCCTCTCATAGAAGGATTGTAGCCCTTCACAAGAATTTCACTTAGGGCATAATGGTTAACCATCTAACATTCCTCCAATCTATACTTTGGCTACCGTAGCTCGTCCCAAATCTGGACTCTAATTCTACACTGTGACTCCATCTTCAGATCTACCCATTCTTTAGTTAATTCTTGATCGATCTTGGGCCCACAATATTTCCCTCACCTAGGGCTTGTATATCTGCCCATACACAGTCATCTCATCACTGATCTAGGCCTTCAAAGTCACCATCCTCTTCTCTGTAGTTTTACCCTCAAATTGTTAGATCTTGGGATATAGATCTGTCCTTTCTAGGGCTTCTTTAATTCTGCACACATACCTATGATTTGATCCTAAAATCACATGGATCTAGTGCTTGTCTCCATCTGTTGTTCACACACCATGAATAGACATCCATCGCTTCACATTTCTCTCTTAGAAGACATCCTTCCATCCATTTGGAATACTTCAGATCCGAGCATTCTCTTCTCCATGGAACTTTGACCTATTTTGGCATCCTACACTTGCATAAACACAGATCTCTCACACTTACAATCCTCCTCCTTCTACGCTTGTCCTGTAGAAGAATGTGTGATATTCTTACTAGGAAATAACAATGGTAATCAAGCAAAAACTACAACATGCAACAAAAAAATAAATTCATGCATTAACAACAACAATTTACTCCAAAAACTGCACCAAGTTGAGCCATTTTATTACTGAACCAAGAGGAGTACAAATATATATGGAATAGGTGCACCTGGGCTTGCTACAACAAGCAAGACAAGATCCCAGGTGAGAAATGGAAGTGAAAAAGTGCTAAAAATGAACCTACCACTAGATTTGTGTCCACCCATTAAATCTCTTGTTGCTACTAGGAAAGATCTGTTGATTAAGCCCTCCAGACTGCTCCAAAAATTCCAAGAAATTAGCCACAACCTCTACTCCACCATCTCAGCAAAACCCAACAACGAATTGGTCTAGTTCTGACAAACCTAGAAGCCCTAAAAAATACACACTGCCTCCTTCATCTAGAAATGCACATTATAGGATTGAATACCCTCAAATAACTTCCTCACACTCCTGGAAACTCCACAACAATCCCACTACAAAATCTCCTCAACCAAGCCCCCAATACCCAATAATTCTTCTCCATAAATTACCCAATCACTCACCCTTTCCGTAGGCCAAGCCATAGACCCTTTGTGCACTGCCAAAAATCTAGATAAATTCTGCTCCAAGATCCCTCAACTCTAACCCGACAAAACATTCCAAACCTTTGGAAATATAAGGACAATAGCTCCCCGGAAGACCCAAAAGTTGATATGGCCAAGAGAAATTTCTCCCACAAGTGTGTGCTCCTCTAACTACATCCAACCTGCTCCAAAAGAAGTTCAAACCTCCCAATAATACCTTCTAGACCAACTCTGAAATGTGGCAAGTGACTCCCCTAGGGTGGCACTCAAAGTCCACCGAAGATGGAGGTGAGATCTCCCCACGGAAACCTCTTGTGCTCAACAACACGAGTAGACTTGGCTGAACAACTCAAGCGTACAAGAAGTTCAAATCTCAATTTAGCAAAAGTCCCAAAATGATGCATTCTCCTCCTATTTATCCTTGGGCTCCTCCTCTCTCCATGTGGGCCCAATAATTTGTCCCCTTTTCTTCCCTCTCTCTCCACAAGTGCGAATTTCTCCAAGGGGTGTGTATTCCCTCTTGGAGTGGCCCCCACATCCCACTTATATTTCATTTTTCCTCCTTTTTCCTATGTTTGGGCCTCCCTTAATCAAAATTGCAAAGTGGGGTCCTCCTAACCCACTTTTCCTAAGTCCAACATGTCAAAATACCAAAATTGTGCAAAAATGTATTTACTTAGCAAAATTTCTAAGTGGGAACATCACAATCCTCCCTGCTTAGATGTTTCTTGCCCTCAAGCAACTGCAGTGATGGATGTTGAAGAACCTGTTCTCCTTCCCACATGGCATCCTCCTCAGGTAGGTCCTTCCACTTCACCAAGAACTCTCTAATGGTCCTGCTCCTGAGCTTCCTTTCCCTTACCTCCAAAATGGACTCTGACACCAACACCAAATGCCCCTCATCATCTAGAGGTGGTAACTTTGTGGCAGCTGTCACTTGTTGCCCCAAAGCCTTCTTCAGGCACAAGACATGAAATACGTTGTGCACCTTACTCCCAGGTGGGAGTTCCAGCTCATATGCCACCTCTCCAACTCATCTAGTCACTCTGTAAGGCCCATAGAAGTGTGGCTTGAGATTTTCAGCTCCCTTTTGCTTCAAGGTGGACTGCTTGTATGGTTGGAGCCTCAGAAAAACCAAGTCCCCAACCTCAAAGTGTCTCTCAATCCTGTGCCTGTTTGCATATATCTTTTGTTGGTTCTGGGTTGTCTGAAGATTATCCTTGAGAGCTCTAAGGATGTCTTGGCTCTCTTGTATCCAATCCTTGGCCCCTGGGGCCCGACTGTCTCCAAACACCATATCAACAAAGGTCAGAGCATCATAACCATATAAAGCATGAAATGGAGTCATACCTATCAACATGTGGTACGAAGTGTTGTAGAAATACTCTCCAAGATGAAGCCATCTCACCCACACATGCTACTGCCTAGTCAAATAATTGTGTAGGTACCCTCCAGCCTTTTGTTCACAATCTCGGTCTAACCATTCATTTGTGGGTGGTAGTTGGTACTAGGTGTGCGCCCAATCCCCACAAGGTGGAACAAATCTAGCCAGAGTCCTCCCATGAACCTGTTATCTCTATCGCTAATTGTCTTGGGAAGACCATGTAGCTGGAACACCTCACTGAAAAACAACTCGACCACCTGTGAGGATGAGTACCGAGAGGATACGACAAAGAAGTGGGCATACTTGATCAGCCTGTCAACCACTACATAAATGCAATCCCAACCCTGTACTGCTGGTAATCCCGTGATAAAGTCCTGTTGTGCTCTACAACAACCCCCCATTTCATATCATCTTTACTTATAAATATTAACGTATGAAATGGGTCCCTTTAGAATTTAATTTGGTATCAATGCTATTATAATCCAAAAAAGTCCAATAAATGAATAAATGCACTTTATAAAACTTTTTGGACAAACCCTTAAAAAGAAATCATGTAATGATTTGTCATTGCGATAAAGCGATCGCAAGATCGCATATCGCAATGACACATGAATTATAATTAAGCACCCTAAAGCTTTCCGCCGATGCGCATTCGGCGCATTCGGCGATATTCCATGTACATGTTATAATGCCCCATGCCAATAGTCTCGACGCGATACGCATTCGGCGAATTCGGCGATCGGCGACACGCTACAACAGTTGTGATGTTCCCAAAGACTTGTCCCGATGCGATGCGCATTCGGGAATCGGGTATCGGCGACAATCTCACCCAAGTCTTATTGCGCTCAAAGCTTTTCGCCGATGCGATACCGCATTCGGCGATCGGTGATATCCAATACACACCATTAAAGCGCACTAATCATACCCCCGATTGCGATCCGATAAAGCACGGTTTTCATCGAAGAGTCGTTAAGTGATGGGATGGCACAATTCATTTGTAATAAAAGCTTGATCGCTCACACAATCCTTCATCTATGCTCAACCGCCAAAACGTCCATTGCATGCTTAAGTGAATCGTTCACCCAAATAACGATATAATGGGCATTTAAGGAATGACAGAATGAAAACGGCTAATTAATAAGATCATGTCCTAAAATATTTTTACGGATTGTATCCGCGCCCATTTTAAAAGTTAAATCCTTCAGTTACGCATCTATTCATATGTGCTGTATCACTTAAGAGTTTTTCATCGCTATCTCTGTGTATTATGCCCAATTGCCTCTTTGTGCAGAATTCATTCATAGAAGCTAGGCCTGAGAAGATGGGAAAGAAGTCCAAGAAGACTGCAAGTGCTTCCGCAACACCAATTGCAGGACAAGCGGCCGCAAACAAGAAGAAGGGCCTAATATCCGATACTACATGAACGGGGCTCACCAGAGTTACTTGGCAAGGCACTTATAACCTAATTGAAGCTGAGCAACCAGAAAAAACAGTGACAGAAGCTAGTGTGGACTTACTCAAGAAGTCTGATGCAACTCTCAAAGATTTGGCCGACTCTTTCCTTCACAGGATAGCGGCCAGAGAACAGATTCTTCCCTATACAGACGTTGTGCGATGGGCGATTGAAGAAATCCCCATCTTGGACAGAACTTTTAATACCAGAGATGGGAGGATTTTCGGATCATTCAAGCCAGATGACCTAAGGCAAATGTATCATTTGCTCGAGCCAGAGAAAATATATAACAAGGCCTTCCTGGAGAAGTTTGTAAGCGAGAATGAGATCGAATATGAACCTATCAAGGATTGGAGGCAAAATCCCAACAAGCACAAGCACGAATCCTCCGGTAAGTACTCGGTCGATTCTTTGGCTTCTCCTTATTGTTATGCGGGGATTATGATGTGTAGGCTGTGGGGATTGCATGATTCTGCCAATTTTACCATTGAAATGGTTCCTTTAATGGAGGCAGCAGTAAATAGTTGGATTATGGATTGGGCTACTATTCTTTCGGATAAATTAGCAGTAGCTGTTCGTGATTTTAGATCTCAGACTGTTGTTTCAGAAAGGAAAATGCCCCTGTTCTACTATAGTGCATATATCTTAGACACCCTTTGTTTCAATTCCGAATTTCCGATTCTCGGGTGGAGGTGGACTGCACAGGACCCTTCACCCATTCATATATATCATCAAAAATTGTGGACGTCTTCTTATAAACACCACCTGTATCAAATCTGTAATGGTTTTATGGTGCCCATTTACTATTCCATTTTTGATAAGCCCATTTCAAAAATTTCCTATCAAGCTTCCTTTGATTTACCAGTAGTAGCAAGTTGGTTTGGAGAAGAAAATTTCACCTATATCAGAGTTTTCGGTAGTGAAGCCAACCCACATGTTCTTCCTCTATATGTTCCAGATAAGCTGCTAGCAAGGGAAGTTGCATATCAAATCATGGCTGAGAGTACTACACAGACTCTCAAAAGAGAAAAGAAAAAGGGATGGCCATCTTTTCCCTTCAGATGTGGTGTTTACACTCTGCATGATCTTAAACATGCAGAAAAGGAAGCCACGAAGCTTCAGTCTTTAACTCTGGCCACGATACCAAACAGACCATACGACCCAAAAAAGACTGCTTACACTGCATTAGAACAGGCCAAATTAACAAGGTTTGAGCATCAGGAAGATATGTTTGATGACCTGTTCGTTGCCTCCGAATCAATAGGTCATGCTAAAGAACTCGCTAGGATGCGATATAATGATGAGGGATTAACTGAGTTCAATAAACTCAGAGAACAGAGGTTGCAAACTCTGCCTCTGGATTTACTGGCGACAACCCCAGCGACATCATCAAGCGGACCTGTTCAGGAACAGTTCAAGGAACAGGAGGAGAGGCAGAAGAAGCAACAGGCAGAAAGACAGAGAAAAGAACAGGCGGAGAGGCTAAAGAAAGAACAAGCCGAGAAACAGCAGAGAACACAAATGGAACAAGAAGAGAGAAAGAAGAAAGAACTGGCAGATAGGCAGAAAAAGGAACAAGAAGAAAAACAGAGGAGAGAAAAAGAGGAGCAGCAGAGGAAAGAGCAGGAAAAAGAACGGAGCGAGTCCCATGCCGAAAAACAAAAGCAAACCACCGATGTCAATATAGACACTACCATAGACCCCAAATTATTTCAAGAATGGCAGCAATTTCATTCCATCATCAGTGGATTGGAATGTTCAAAAGATGGGGACACTTCTAAGACAAATGATACGCAGGATGTTACCTCTCCTCAGGTTCTAAGTGGAACTAGCGGCCCACCAAGTTCTAAGGAAGTTGAAGTTATTCCAAAAGACCCCTCTGACCAGATTATTCTACAGATAGAAGATATTCCGCCATTGGATGTTTTCTACAGCCCAAGACACAGGGCAGTTGTTAAGTGATCAAGGAAGAGACGAAGGATTGATCAACCTTCTATCTTCCCAAAACAAACGGTCACGGGTAATGTAGTATGGAAGGAGGAATTGGATCCCTCCGATGACTTAACAAAGCTATCACAGTATGCAGGCGCTTATTCGGCTGCAACAATTGACAAAGCATCGGAGGTGAGCCTTCTATTGAAGAATAAGGACCAAGAAATCTTTGCGTTATAGACAGAATTGGTTGAAACAAAGCAAAGGGCAGCACAAGCAGAAGAACAGTTGTTGGCGCAACAACAAGAGAACAATCAGTTGACTCAGCAATTGCAAGCGGAAAGGCAGAGGATTGATCAGGGTGCAATCCAGAAACAAAAAAGAATTGTCAGAGGCGTTGGAAAATTTGAGAGCGGCGAATGAGCAAATGATAAAGACCAAAGATGAGCAAATTGCTCAAATATCATCGCAACTGGAAAAAATGAAGGGCGCGTCGCAGGTAAAAGAGTTTAAATCAAAGGCATTATTGATAAACAATGCGTTGATAGCTCAGGTCAGACTCTTATGTCAACAGATCACTCAAGCTGAGCCACTGTTTGAGCTAACTACAACAATAAATCAGCAGGTAGAAAAGGCCAGGACTGAACTAGATCAAGCGGACGAGGCCATTACTGCATATCTTGATTGGCAAGATACTGATTTGGGAAAAGCAGCAAATTTGCCCAGGATCATGGAAACACATAAAGATATACTTTTCACAGAATGGCACACTCAAGTGATGAAAGCAGAAAGGGCGGCTTCAAGATGTAAATCAACCGCCAGCAATCTAGTGGATCTAGTCAATAACACTCTTTACCTGGCCAATATGATTTCTCAATGTACACCGGGAAAGATGACAACTACAAATACATTAGAGCAAACATGCTACCCTGAATTAGAGGAAAAAGGAAGATTAATCGCTGGAGTTAAAAGCTTAACCTTAGATGCATATTGGCTCTTTTTAATCAAGCCACATACACAGAGATCTGCCCTAAAGTGCCTTACAGACGCAATCGGGTGTATAATTCCCGATATCCAAGATGCCACCTACGCTGCACAGCTCAGTTCGTGCCTCAACAAACCTCCGGAAATTGAGCCAATGCTTGCAATAAATTAGCTCAGATTCAAAGGAAAGAAGCCGACTTAATGAGTCACCCTCCCGCTTGCCAGATCGCCAACCAAAACAGGATCAAGAGTTATTGATACCAGCTTAGTAGGATTTCTGTTTAGTAGATATTTAAATTAGATTAGTATTTATAGACCCTTTCATTGTTTTGGAAAGGGTCGTAAAATTTTGTAACAGACTTAATAGGCTGAAGTTTGCACTACTGTGCTTCAGTCGCTATTCTTTTACGAAATTGGACCAGTTGTTCTGAATTTGACATCAAATTTTTTAATGCAAATTGTGCACTATTGCCTTTGTTGAGGACGATTTCTGTGTTGGAGGAAGAACTGCTAATAGCGATTGATATTTGGGAATGTTCCGCAGCTCACATGGTACTTTTATCTACGTCTGAAGTCATTCCTTTTATATGAATTGTTATGTTATATATTCTTGCTATTGTTGAATACATGTATGCGCTGTAACAGCAAATCTCTATCTCAGTCCACTATTGGATGTTTTGCGATTTGCCTTTTCCTTTAATCATGCATGTAACAATGATATAAATGATAAAGTGTAGTAATTTCGCTGTTATCGCTTTGTGTAACTATTTATGCACAACAATCTTGAATAATTTAATATCTATGTTTAGAGACAGAGTCATCTATATGCCTGTCTAAAAGCTCAGATCATCAAACACTACACTTTAGAGATCGATAAAACCCCGGGGTAGATTATAGTTATTATATTCCTGCCGATAGTTTTAGTTATTTGCTTATCACTAGCATAATCTATAAGTCGCTCATCCATCCCATTTTATCTATTTCTGGGAAACTGGTCCCATTATCCCCAGTCGGAGCCACTATTCCAAACGGAAAAGGAGCTGTACTAAGGTCCGGACCGGGTGGTTTCGCCTATGTTGTTGCATCGATTTTCGAGGCTTCAACACAATTGGCGCTAGAAGGAGGGACATCAACTGTGAATGGCACATAAGTCCAAACCTATAAGCCATTCTAAGAGTAATTCTCCCTCTGAATCCCCTCGACCTTCCCATTTGCACACTGGTTCGCCGGTATCCAAACAAGGAGAAGGGGAATCAACTACCACTGCTCAAACCCATCATACCCCAGAACAATTAAGTCTTGAATCACCTGAAGTCCAGTCTCTAATCCATAAACTTCAGAGCTTCTCGATTTCACCACAGAAATCTGAGGTATCACAAAGCAGTGCGACTTCGCAGTTCCATCTGACTCATCCTCTCACCAGACTTCAGAGCGAAAAACTCGGTATTGAACCCACTGAGTTCCCTTTACCCAAAAGGAAAAAGGCGAAGAAAATTATTGAAGGATCTGATAGTGAAGAGCTTTCATCCACGTCCTCCATTGCATCTTCCCCTCTGCGAGGTCAACCATCCACTCCCCCATTACAAATTGTCGTTCACCAGGGATTAGAAGCCTCAATATCCCAACCTGTTCACTCCTCATCATTAATCCCTTCCCATACATCTGGAATCCTAACAGTAGTATCAACCACTGTCACTATTATAATGGCAGACCCATGGACTAGGCCAGGTGCAGTCAACATGCCTGCACCATTGCATGATCTACCAGATGCTCCTGAAAAATGGCTGCCTAAATTTAACCCAGATGACGGGACTCAGGTTGAAGAACACATTAATAATTTTATGTTAGCAGTTAACTTAAAAGGAGTGACAGAGCAAGATGTTGTTGTAAGACTCTTCCCCTACACCTTACAAGGATCAGTAGGATCCTGGTATTTTTCCTTACCCTCTGGTTCAATTACCAGTTGGAACACATGCCAAGAGCAGTTTCTTACCAAATATGGAGATGATAGGTCCTTAGCTACTTTAATAAACGACCTCTCCAATCTGAGAATAGAACATAGGGAACCAATAAAGGAGTTTAATGCCAGATTTAATAAACTCCTGAATAAAATCCCTACAGCTTCTAAACCAAGTGAACAAATTCGAAGCGAATGGTATATTACCGCCCTACCTGCCAACATAGCTATTTTTGTGGACAGGGTTGGGAAACCTACCTTAGCTGAAAACATGAGAGAAGCACTTGCTGTTGAAAAGCGCATCAACGCTCTAGAGAAGAAAGCTGCTTTGGAAGATAGAAAAGCTAAAAAAGTCTCATTTAAAGAGGATTCCAAGAAGAAAACCCCAAAGGACCCGTACGACATGGAGGGTTTACAAAAAGTCCTTAAAACGTTGTCTAACGAAATGGTTGAAATAAAGAAGCAGGTGGCCGAAACCTCAAACAAAAGACCATTTAGGACTTTTAAGAAAACTGAAACAAAGCCACCCAATGTTATATCTAACGCAGATTCAGAGCAAGAAGAAGAGGAAGAGGAAACAACCTCACAAACCGATGATGAAGAAGAAGTAGCTGAATGCCACGGAATGTGGGATTTTATACTCCCAAACTCTGATACCGAGAATGAAGAAGAAGCCTTTCCGGTTACTACAAGAAGTAAAAGTACTTCTGAACCTGCCCAGGCAACTTCAAAGAAAAGGAGCGCAGGTGCTACCACAACAAAGGAAAAAGTTCCCCCAAAGAAGTCGCCTGTAGTAGTTCCCCAAAACCAGCCTTCAACTTCTAATTCTCCTTCAACATCCAAGACATTAGTGGTATCCGATTCAATGGAATATAACATTGTTGATGACATGAAGAAAACTAAGGCAAACATAACTATGTTTGAGCTTAGTAAATTAAAGCATCAGCAAAAATTACTTCTTAAAGAATTGAATGCTGTTCCCTCTACTCCCCTTCCCAGTGCAAGAGCTGCCAACGATTCAGGCCAACCTCCTTCAGGTATGGTTGAAGCTACCGATTCAGTTCTAATTGGAGATAGATCGAATTCTCATACTCCACCCTTCCTGCTGACCTATGAGATTTATAACAGAAACCTGCACAACTGTTTAATTGATTCAGGGGCATCATCTAATATAATGCCAGCTTCAGTTTGCTCTAAAATGAACATTGAACCCCAGAAGTCTGCTATTCATATTGTACAGTTGGATAGGACCAAAGTGTAGGTTGTGGGAGAAATTAATTCCGTAACCATCAGGTTGTCTACCGATCCCAGGATTGTACAGAGGATTGATATCTTAATTGCTGACATACCTGAATTCTACGGTTTAATTTTAAGCAGAGATTGGTCCGAAAAACTGCATGGGTATATTTCCACAGATTGGTCACATATGTGGCTTCCCTACAAGGGAAAGCCAAATCAAATAAGGATCGATCGAGAGAAGCATATGACCCACACAGTTACTGAATTTGAGCAAGAAAACCAACCTGTAGCGTTCAACAACAACATTTTGGGGAACTATTCTTCAGAGTCATTCTTTGGCAACTTTGTTTCCCAACCATCTCCTTTTTTAGTCAATCATTTTACATCTTAGATTGAAAATTTTTCATAAACTGATAAGTCCAGATGTTTTAATGATGCTGAGGAAAGTGTAAATATTTTTGTTAATACTCCTTTATTTTGGTCTTTATATTTTGATGGCTCTAAGTCCAGCGAGGGCTCAGGAGTAGGTTGCATTTTGGTTGGTCCACAAGGAGAAAAGACAATGCTGTCTTGTAGGTTAGAATTTGACTGCACTAACAACACAGCCGAATATGAAGCTTTAGTCCAGGGATTATATAAAGCAATCGGCCTTAAAGTGCAATATCTAAAAGTATTCGGCGATTCAGAAATCATTGTCAAACAGGTGAGGAATGCAATTCATTGTCTTTCAAGTCACCTCAAGCATTATCAATCGCTAGTACAGGATCTTACCTCACACTTTTCAGCATTTAACATTTCTTCCATTCCTAGGTCGCAAAACTCAGCAGCCGACCTACTAGCCAATGTAGCTTCTAAGCTTCTACCTTCTGAAGACTATAGCCTTGATAGATTTTCCGTAGAATTACCTTTTAGGCCTTCAATTCCCGACAATGTCACTAATTGGAGAGTATTTAACCACGATGAAGATATCTTGCAATTTCTAACTTTCGAAAAGTCCTATGGCAATCAAATTATTGAGGAAAATGACCATGATCTACAGATGAAAGAAAAACCTCAAGAAAATTCAATTCCTAAACCAGTGGTAAAGCTCGAAGACCTTTATGATATCAAAGACAGGTTTAAACCTGTAATTAATGTAAAGCTTCAAAGTTCTACCCTTAGGTTTGAATTGATAAATCTAGGTACTGATCATGCTCCTCAAAACATCAATTTAGGATTAGGACTTTCCTTGGAAGAAAAGGAAGCATTTATTAAACTGTTAAGAAAAAACAAACAGGTCTTTGCTTGGAAGTATGATGATTTGAAGACATATGATACATCTATTATCCAGCATACTATTCCTATGCTTCCTGATCAGAAATCGATTCAGCAAAAGTTAAGAAAAATACATCCAAATTTGGAGAGCCAGATAAAGTCGGAACTTAACAAGCTCTTGAAAGCCAAGATTATTTTTCCGGTCCGACACTCAAACTGGGTCTCTAATATGGTGCCAGTCAGAAAGAAAAATGGTGACATTCGAATTTGTATTGATTTCAGGAACCTGAACAAAGCGAGCTTGAAAGATAACTTCCCATTACCTACTATGGAGCAAATCCTCCAATCAGTAGCAGGCTCTGAATTGATGTCCTTTCTTGATGGATTCTCAGGATATAACCAAGTTCTGGTTCATCCTGATGACCAACTTAAATCCACATTCAGAACAAAATGGGGAACATATGCATATCAGAAAATGCCTTTTGGACTCATAAATGCAGGAGCGACATTCCAGAGAGCTATGGATATAGCCTTTAGAGGGTTGATTAATCGAACAGTAGTCGTCTATTTAGACGATATTACTGTATATTCTAAAAAGAGATATAATCATTTGCATGACTTAAATCAAATCTTTCAGCGATGCAAAAGATATGGTATTTCTCTGAACCCAAAGAAGTCTTTCTTTGCTCTTGATCAAGGAAAACTCTTAGGCTTTATTTATCCAAAGATGACAATTATATTGATCCTGATCGGATCAAGGAAATTTCTGAAATCCCTTTCCCACACAATAAAAAGGCGATGCAGTCATTTTTAGGCCAGATTAATTTCGTTAAACGATTTGTTCCAGATTTTTCTCAAATTGTATTACCACTTCAGACAATGATCAAGAAGAATCCAGTCTTCAAGTGGGGATCAGAACAAAAGCTAGCTTTTGTTGTTATCAAGCAATCAATAATCAATGCCCCGGCCCTGAATACTCCAAATTTTTCTAATCATTTTACACTGTATACCATTGCATCCGATGTATCTTATGCTGTAGTTCTCACGCAGCCAAATGCTCACAATTTAGAAGCACCCATATCATTCTTCAGTTCAAATCTTCAGGGTGCCGAATTAAATTACTCCGATGTAGAAAAACAAGCATTTGCTGTATTTAAAGCGGTCAAACATTATAGACCCTTTCTTTTAAAAACCCATACAAAAATAATAGTTCCTTTCCCGGCAATTAGGCAACTATTAATCCAGAAAGAGCTGGGTGAAAAAAGGGCAAATTGGGTCACAACGCTTCAAGAGTATGACCTAGAAATTAAGCCAACAAAGATTGTTAGGGGCCAAGGTTTTTGCAGGATATTGGCAGGAGCATCCAACATTCCAGAATCAAGCGATACATATCAAACTCAAGAAATTAATCAGATAAGTGTTACTGATTCTGGATCTCAATATGCAGATTTAATCTTTTATCTAAAGAATGGTTATGCACCTCCGAATTTGTCTTACAAAAACAAAAGGGCCATTAGATTAAAAGCGAAGAATTTTACAATCATTGATGACGTGCTTTTTAGACAGAATTATGATTCTATCTTGTTAAGATGCCTTGAAAAACCTGAAGCTCAAAAGGTTTTGCAGGAGCTACATGACGGACCAGCAAGAGGACATTTCGGAGCTGACACAACAGCTCACAAAATTATTCATGCTGGTTACTATTGGCCTACTTTGTTTAAAGATGCTCACGAGTGCGTAAGGAAATGTCTAAATTGTCAAACTGCTAGCGGAAGACAACGTAAATCAGCTTTCCCCCTGCAACCAATCAACATTGAACAACCATTTGAGCAATGGGGATTGGATATCATTGGGGAGATTACTCTAGCATCTTCCAAACAGCATAAGTATATCCTTACTGCTACCGATTACTTTACAAAGTGGGTTGAGGCAATCCCTTTAAAGACAACAAATTCTGAAGCAATCATTGAATTCATAGACCAATTCATTATTACCAGGTTTCTTGTCCCAAATGCTCTTGTTTTTGATATTGCATCTTACTTTTCAGGCAATGCTATGTTTGATTTCGCTATTAAAAGAGGATTTAAGTTAAAATATTCTGCTAATTATTATCCCCAAGGAAATGGTTTAGCAGAATCTACTAATAAGAATCTGATTAAAATCATTAAGCGAACTATCAAACAAAATCAGAGGAATTGGCACAAATCCTTAGTGTTCGCATTAGGGCTGATAGGATAACACAGAAAGCTTCTATTGGAACTTCTCCATTTAATCTTGTCTATGGAAAAGAAGCAATCTTACCCACAAATCTTATTCTTCCTTCTTTAGCCCTAGTGCAGTTTATTGAGGAAACTCCTTCCTCTTCTATTCAGTTTAGACATGACCAGATCCTAAAATTAGAAGAGGAAAGAGAAAAAGCCAAGGTTATCCATGCCAAACATCAGCAAGTCATCAAAGCAGCTTTTGATTCAGTCTCATCCGGTTCAAAACAATTCCAAGTCGGTGATTTAGTTCTGAAATGGGACAAAGCCCATGAAGACAAGGGTAAACACTCCAAGTTCCAGAAGTTGTGGCTTGGACCATTTCAGATCTGTGAGAAGATAGGCCATTCAACCTTTATATTGCAAGATTTATCAGGTTTGAGAGATTCTCTCCCTGTTAATGGCCTTGTCTTAAAGAAATTCTTTCACTGAGGATGTAACCCCTTCTCCTTTCATTTCAGTTGGATTTTATAGTTTGTAGGATTTTAGGAAATAAGGTTGTGAGATGTCTCCCATTGACCTTTTTGCTGTGTTCAAATAGTTGTCCATAAAACGAGAATGAACATTTGCTTTTAAAATGATAGAACTTTTAACCAAAAAGGATAATTTCTAGGAAATTAGATATCTTTGTATTCTGAAATCACAATTCAAATTTTGTCAACTCCTCTCAAAGCATAGAAATATTGTAAACCATTTTCTGTTTTTAAAATTGGTCTCTAAAGGTTATCCATACTAAGATAGGAATCAATCCAATTTCAGCATCTTCAACTCTTACTCGGTCATCCATTACTCTTAAGAAGAAGATTGTTCACCCCATTCACTAAAGTTTATGATTATTCAGAGTGTAATTCTAAAATATAAGATATTTAAGATAAGAGGTCTTATTACAAGCCTGCTTACCACGTTCATAGAGAAATAGTTTATCTGACATTACCAATACTGCAAACCAAAACAGGGTAATGGCTTGAAATTACAAGACAAGGGGTCTCATCACGAGCCAGCTTGTTCAGTTAAACTACTATCAGTGAGTGGCATTGTCAACAGCTGGCCACCAAACCAGGACAATGGCTTTTTATCTTATCAATGACAAAGAAGAAAAAGGAAATGAAATACAAAATATGAAAAAAATATTTTGAATTCATTCTGTTAATCACACTCTTAATTGGATGGGACAATGGACAATCACATGGTTAAAAGGTATCCCTGTCGAAACTATAGACGTTTGCTGGCAGCAGAGGCTCTACCTATGACAGATGAGTTTACTATAAAAGGTTGATTTGGAAAGGTATTATATTTTATCATTACAAACCAATAAAGACCTATTTCAAAGCTTAGAATGTTTTTATTTTCTTAGAAAAGAGGAAGTCAACAAAATAGTTTCATTTTTCTCAGAATATATTGAAATCTAGTTATATTAGAAATTTCCCCATTGATTGAAACTCTATTTTCTGAAAAAGCTTAAATGTTTCTATTTTTTGAAAGAGATAACTGGTTCTTCCAGCGAATCGCCAATTGTTGTGCTCTACAACAACCCCCCATTTCATATCATCTTTAATTATAAATATTAACGTATGAAATGGGTCCCTTTAGAATTTAATTTGGTATCAATGCTATTATAATCCAAAAAAGTCCAATAAATGAATAAATGCACTTTATAAAACTTTTTGGACAAACCCTTAAAAAGAAATCATGTAATGATTTGTCATTGCGATAAAGCGATCGCAAGATCGCATATCGCAATGACACATGAATTATAATTAAGCACCCCAAAGCTTTTTGCCGATGTGCATTCGGCGCATTCGGCGATCGGCGATATTCCATGTACATGTTATAATGCCCCATGCCAATAGTCCCGACGCGATACGCATTCGGCGAATTCGGCGACACGCTACAACAGTTGTGATGTTCCCAAAGACTTGTCCCGATGCGATGCGCAATCGGGAATCGGGTATCGGCGACAATCTCACCCAAGTCTTATTGCGCTCAAAGCTTTTCGCCGATGTGATACCGCATTCGGCGATCGGTGATATCCAATACACACCATTAAAGCGCACTAATCATACCCCCGATTGCGATCCGATAAAGCGTGGTTTTCAACGAAGAGCCGTTAAGTGATGGGATGGCACAATTCATTTGTAATAAAAGCTTGATCGCTCACGCAATCCTTCATCTATGCTCAACCGCCAAAACGTCCATTGCATGCTTAAGTGAATCGTTCACCCAAATAACGATATAATGGGCATTTAAGGAATGACAGATTGAAAACGGCTAATTAATAAGATCATTTCCTAAAATCTTTTTACGGATTGTATCCGCGCCCATTTTAAAAGCTAAATCCTTCAGTTACGCATCTATTCATATGTGCTGTATCACTTAAGAGTTTTTCATCGCTATCTCTATGTATTACGCCCACTTGCCTGTTTGTGCAGAATTCATTCATAGAAGCTAGGCTTGAGAAGATGGGAAAGAAGTCCAAGAAGACTGCAAGTGCTTCCGCAACACCAATTGCAGGACAAGCGGCCGCAAACAAGAAGAAGGGCCTAATATCCGATACTACATGCACGGGGCTCACCAGAGTTACTTGGCAAGGCACTTATAACCTAATTGAAGCTGAGCAACCAGAAAAAACAGTGACAGAAGCTAGTGTGGACTTACTCAAGAAGTCTGATGCAACTCTCAAAGATTTGGCCGACTCTTTCCTTCACAGGATAGTGGCCAGAGAACAGATTCTTCCCTATACAGACGTTGTGCGATGGGCGATTGAAGAAATCCCCATCTTGGATAGAACTTTTAATACCAGAGATGGGAGGATTTTCGGATCATTCAAGCCAGATGACCTAAGGCAAATGTATCATTTGCCCGAGCCAGAGAAAATATATAACAAGGCCTTCCTGGAGAAGTTTGCAAGTGAGAATGAGATCGAATCTGAACCTATCAAGGATTGGAGGCAAAATCCCAACAAGCACAAGCACGAATCCTCCGGTAAGTACTCGGTCGATTCTTTGGCTTCTCCTTATTGTTATGCGGGGATTATGATGTGTAGGCTGTGGGGATTGCATGATTCTGCCAATTTTACCATTGAAATGGTTCCTTTAATGGAGGCAGCAGTAAATAGTTGGATTATGGATTGGGCTACTATTCTTTCGGATAAATTAGCAGTAGCTGTTCGTGATTTTAGATCTCAGACTATTGTTTCAGAAAGGAAAATGCCCCCATTCTACTATAGTGCATATATCTTAGACACCCTTTGTTTCAATTCCGAATTTCCGATTCTCGGGTGGAGGTGGAATGCACAGGACCCTTCACCCATTCATATATATCATCAAAAATTGTGGAAGTCTTCTTATAAACACCACCTGTATCAAATCTGTAATGGTTTTATGGTGCCCATTTACTATTCCATTTTTGATAAGCCCATTTCAAAAATTTCCTATCAAGCTTCCTTTGATTTACCAGCAGTAGCAAGTTGGTTTGGAGAAGAAAATTTCACCTATATCAGAGTTTTCGGCAGTGAAGCCAACCCACATGTTCTTCCTCTATATGTTCCAGATAAGCTGCTAGCAAGGGAAGTTGCATATCAAATCATGTCTGAGAGTACTACACAGACTCTCAAAAGAGAAAAGAAGAAGGGATGGCCATCTTTTCCCTTCAGATGTGGTGTTTACACTCTACATGATCTTAAACATGCAGAAAAGGAAGCCACGAAGCTTCAGTCTTTAACTCTGGCCACGATCCCAAACAGACCATACGACCCAAAAAAGACTGCTTACACTGCATTAGAACAGGCCAAATTAACAAGGTTTGAGCATCAGGAAGATATGTTTGATGACCTGTTCGTTGCCTCTGAATCAATAGGTCATGCTAAAGAACTCGCTAGGATGCGATATAATGATGAGGTATTAACTGAGCTCAATAAACTCAGAGAACAGAGGTTGCAAACTCTGCCTCTGGATTTACTGGCGACAACCCCAGCGACATCATCAAGCGGACCTGTTCAGGAACAGTTCAAGGAACAGGAGGAGAGGCAGAAGAAGCAACAGGCAGAAAGACAGAGAAAAGAACAGGCGGAGAGGCTAAAGAAAGAACAAACCGAGAAACGACAGAGAACACAAATGGAACAAGAAGAGAGAAAGAAGAAAGAACTGGCAAATAGGCAGAAAAAGGAACAAGAAGAAAAACAGAGGAGAGAAAAAGAGGAGCAGCAGAGGAAAGAGCAGGAAAAAGAACGAAGCGAGTCCCATGCCGAAAAACAAAAGCAAACCACCGATGTCAATATAGACACTACCATAGACCCCAAATTATTTCAAGAATGGCAGCAATTTCATTCCATCATCAGTGGATTGGAATGTTCAAAAGATGGGGACACTTCTAAGACAAATGATACGCAGGATGTTACCTCTCCTCAGGTTCTAAGTGGAACCAGCGGCCCACCAAGTTCTAAGGAAGTTGAAGTTATTCCAAAAGACCCCTCTGACCAGATTATTCTACAGATAGAAGATATTCCGCCATTGGATGTTTTCTACAGCCCAAGACACAGGGCAGTTGTAAAGCGATCAAGGAAGAGACGAAGGATTGATCAACCTTCTATCTTCCCAGAACAAACGGTCACGGGTAATGTAGTATGGAAGTAGGAATTGTATCCCTCCGATGACTTAGCAAAGCTATCACAGTATGCAGGCGCTTATTCGGCTGCAACAATTGACAAAGCATCGGAGGTGAGCCTTCTATTGAAGAATAAGGACCAAGAAATCTTTGCGTTACAGACAGAATTGGTTGAAACAAAGCAAAGGGCAGCACAAGCAGAAGAACAGTTGCTGGCGCAACAGTAAGAGAACAATCAGTTGACTCAGCAATTGCAAGCGGAAAGGCAGAGGATTGATCAGGGTGCGATCCAGAAACAAAAAAGAATTGTCGGAGGCATTGGAAAATTTGAGAGCGGCGAATGAGCAAATGATAAAGACCAAAGATGAGAAAATTGCTCAAATATCATCGCAGCTGGAAAAAATGAAGGGCGCGTCGCAGGTAAAAGAGTTTAAATCAGAGGCATTATTGATAAACAATGCGTTGATAGCTCAGGTCAGACTCTTATGTCAACAGATCACTCAAGCTGAGCCACTGTGTGAGCTAACTACAACAATAAATCAGCAGGTAGAAAAGGCCAGGACTGAACTAGATCAAGCGGACGAGGCCATTACTGCATATCTTGATTGGCAAGATACTGATTTGGGAAAAGCAGCAAATTTGCCCAGGATCATGGAAACACATAAAGATATACTTTTCACAGAATGGCACACTCAAGTGATGAAAGCAGAAAGGGCGGCTTCAAGATGTAAATCAACCGCCAACAATCTAGTGGATCTAGTCAATAACACTCTTTACCTAGCCAATATGATTTCTCAATGTACACCGGGAAAGATGACAACTACAAATACATTAGAGCAAACATGCTACCCTCAATTAGAGGAAAAAGGAAGATTAATCGCTGGAGTTAAAAGCTTAACCTTAGATGCATATTGGCTCTTTTTAATCAAGCCACATACACAGAGATCTGCCCTAAAGTGCCTTACAGACGCAATCGGGTGTATAATTCCCGATATCCAAGATGCCACCTACGCTGCACAGCTCAGTTCGTGCCTCAACAAACCTCCGGAAGTTGAGCCAATGCTTGCAATAAATCAACTCAGATTCAAAGGAAAGCAGCCGACTTAATGAGTCACCCTCCCGCTTGCCAGATCGCCAACCAAAACAAGATCAATAGTTATTGATACCAACTTAGTAGGATTTCTGTTTAGTAGATATTTAAATTAGATTAGTATTTATAGACCCTTTCATTGTTTTGGAAAGGGTCGTAAAATTTTGTAACAAACTTAATAGGCTGAAGTTTGCACTACTGTGCTTCAGTCGCTATTCTTTTACGAAATTGGACCAGTTGTTCTGAATTTGACATCAAATTTTTTAATGCAAATTGTGCACTATTGCCTTTGTTGAGGACGATTTCTGTGTTGGAGGAAGAACTGCTAATAGCGATTGATATTTGGGAATGTTCCGCAACTCATATGGTACTTTTATCTACGTCTGAAGTCATTCCTTTTATATGAATTGTTATGTTATATATTCTTGCTATTGTTGAATACATGTATGCGCTGTAACAACAAATATCTATCTCAGTCCACTATTGGATGTTTTGCGATTTTCCTTTTCCTTTAATCATGCATGTAACAATGATATAAATGATAAAGTGTAGTAATTTCGCTGTTATCGCTTTGTGTAACTATTTATGCACAACAATCTTGAATAATTTAATATCTATGTTTAGAGACAGAGTCATCTATATGCCTGTCTAAAAGCTCAGATCATCAAACGCTACACTTTAGAGATCGATAAAACCCCGGGGTAGATTATAGTTATTATATTCCTGCCGATAGTTTTAGTTATTTGCTTATCACTAGCATAATCTATAAATCGCTCATCCATCCCATTTTATCTATTTCTGGGAAACTGGTCCCATTATCCCCAGTCGGAGCCACTATTCCAAACGGAAAAGGAGCTGTACTAAGGTCTGGACCGGGTGGTTTCCCCTATGTTGTTGCAGCGATTTTCGAGGCTTCAACACGATTGGCGCTAGAAGGAGGGCCATCAACTGTGAATGGCACATAAGCCCAAACCTATAAGCCATTCTAAGAGTAATTCTCCCTCCGAATCCCCTCGACCTTCCCATTTGCACACTGGTTCGCCGGTATCCAAAAAAGGAGAAGGGGAATCAACTACCACTGCTCAAACCCATCATACCCCAGAACAATTAAGTCTTGAATCACCTGAAGTCCAGTCTCTAATCCATAAACTTCAGAGCTTCTCGATTTCACCACAGAAATCTGAGGTATCACAAAGCAGTGCGACTTCGCAGTTCCATCTGACTCATCCTCTCACCAGACTTCAGAGCGAAAAACACCATTGATGAAACTCATCAGATTCCTTTCAGATTCCTAAGGGATGAGTATGCACCATTGATGAAACTCATCATTCAATATTTCAGTTGCGAGGGCAGATTCTCACGTCTCTACACGTACCATGTCCGTTTGTTGATGCATTTTACAAGGGTACGTATGATGAACATTCCATTTTTCATGTGTCGCAACATAGAGAGGATGGTGCCTTTAGTACAAAGGAAGAGCCCAGCACATCAGCATAAAAGCATCTATCATTATGCATTGATCAAAATCATAGTGATGCATCAGTTGGCACAGCAGGGCATTACTTGGGAGGATTTTATTTCTCGTGACCTTTTCACAGCGCCACAGCCACCTCTTGAGATTGTTCATGATGAGGGAGGGCCTTCACATCAGTTTGACATTCCTGAGATAGAGCATGTCAGCGCTCCAGCATGTGTGACATATCAGCGAGGACACAGGGCCTTATTTGCATCTACACGACGAGTACTATCTCCACTCGGGGTGGAAGGGGTCTCGTTGACTTCATCAGCACAACGAGTGTTATCTCCACCTCGTGTGGAAGGGGCCTCGCTTTCGACAACAGTATCGCAGTTACAGGATAAGGGCAAGAAGCCCAAGCATGAGGAGAGGCCTTCAGGTGAGCCATTAGGTTTTGTTACTAGTCATGATGAGACAACTTCATATATCAGGTATCTAGAGCAGCGCAATAAACAGTTAGAGGACGAGCACACACTTATAGAGCTGCAACGAATCCGTGAAGACCGTAGGTTGGCCCGTAAAAGACCGGGTGATTTGACACCTGTTGCGCAACAATTTGTGCTTGAGAAGGTCAACCGACACTTGGAGGGGTTGTTGGCGAAAGCCAATAGAGACAAAGACTTGCTTTGTCATATGAAGAATCATTACTGGGCCTGCATGCATGTTTGCAAAGCGAAAATTAAGATCCTTAAGAGGCGATTGAGCAAGGCACTAAAACGGCGGAAAAGGCCCGATCCACTCCAAATTTTGGCCGAAGCCTCTTTGACTGAGCATAGTACTTGATTGGGGACCCCCAGCCCAAATTTCAAGAAATTTGGGGAAAATTTTGTCAATTTTGAAATTTTTATGTAAAAAACAGGTTTTTGGGCTCAACGCGTAGCGCGCCGCGCGCTACCCTTAAAATTGGGAGGTCCAAATCACGAAAGGTTTGCATTTTTGGATTTGTCATGATGAAATACACCTGCTCAGCCACTACCAAGGCATTTCATCAAGGTTTGGGTCCCCAAAAGGTCAAAAAACATGCAAAAAATGACCTCACTGCCCCTTTTTGGACACACAGGTAGCAGCCTTGGGAGAATGCACTTTTGGAGGGGCAAATGGACATCAAATTGGAAAATTCCACTTGGGTTGGAAAGTAGACATCCAGGGCTTTCCAACAAGCCAACCTGAGCTCAATTTGGATGCCGGGAAGTGCCCTAAAAGCAGGTGGAAAGGCGCGCTACGCATCAGGATTTTTGCACATTTTTCACTTTCCAGTTCAGGAATTCGCCCAGTTTTGACCAGTTTTGATTTGTGATGGGATTTTTCACCCTCCTTGATGTAATTAATGTAATTTTTTTTTGACTTGACACTTATTTACCTATTCTAGGTGATTCATTCATAAAATAGCAAAAATTTAATGAATGAATTGGTTTCCTAGCTTATAGAGGCAAGTTGTTTTGACTGCCTAGATTGTAGTGCTTTGTTTAGAATTGGTTGAAACAGCTCCTAGGATGATGAGCTCGACCCCTAGAGGCAAGGGAATGGGTTAGCTTGCCTATATTATGTATTTTCTTAGTCATTTTCATGGTTGGACTCTTTGGGAAGAGGCTTTGAGACTTTATTGTACATTTTACTTCAGCATTTTGGCAAAGGGAAGACCAGGGATTTGCAGCACTATTTGGAATTCTTGTGGCTTTATGTCTTGATGGTGTGCTTCTTTCAGTACTTGTAAGTTTGTTATGTGTATCATTTTCCCTCTCTCATCTTCTGCAATTGAACAAATGAAGTGTTAAGGTAGAATCCATAAATTTGCTATGCTCTGCCTTTAAATTTGTTTAATTTTCCATGTTTTCTTCAGTTTAAGGAGAACCCTTGCGCTTGCTTGCTCTCCTTAGCTCCTCACCTGTCTGATCTATTCACCTCATCACTTTAAAAGCATCAAAACAATTGCCTACCTTGCTCCAATCAGACCTTTGCAGAAACTGTGTCTCATCCCCGCACCCAAAATTGCTTTTCCCTTTGATTCAATAAAAATCCCAAAAAATCACCTTTAAACCTCTGCACTTAATATCTAGCCTAAGATCAATATTCCTTATTGGTCATCTCAGCCCCTTTGAAAACCTTTTGCCGAGATAGACCCGGAGAGAGCCCTCTCCTGTCCTCGTAGGGCTAGCTACGAGGCTGAGTGTGGTATGATGTTGCCTCGAGTTTTGCCTTCCTCAGCCTGAGGCAGATTTGAGCGCTAACAGAACCAAACCCTAGACCAAGTCCTCGTTCCAACACCAAGTGAGCCCTCCAAAGAGACCTTCTAGCTAGGTCAAGGTCAAACCAAATTAGCTAGAGACAAACCCTTCTTGTATAGCACCAGTTTCAAAATTTTGACCCTTGCAACAGAATTTCCAACCCCTTGCAACAGAATTCAGACGTGTAGTCACTGCAAAACTTTTGGCCCCTGCAAATTCTCCAGAAACTCGCATGTATGAGAGAAAGATGCCCAAAAATCATCTTCTTTTCTTCGTTAGGGTTTCTCCTTTCTTTCCTTGTCCTTCGCTCTTCGTTTTCCTTCTTCTTATTTCATATCAAACTTGTTTGTGATTTCGCTCAAATAAGGTCGAAGTGCTTCTATTTATACTCTTCTGTGTGGGTCGAATACCCCTTTTTGGGAAAACTTGTCTTTGCCAGGTCCAACTTGTGCTAGGAGGCTTCTAGGACTTTCTAGACTCAAAAATAAATTCTTTTACAAGGTACATCTTGCCCAGAAGGGTCTTATAAACATGATGTTGACTCTCTTGACTCATGACAATAAATCCTATGACTTAACAAACCCTAGAAGCATGAAGACCATGCTTTTACCTAGAAGACCATCAATTAAGAGCATGAAACCCATGCTTTAAAATAATAGCTTTTTATTTTCTTCTTTCGTTTTTTGCATAAGATACATATTGAAATGAGTACAATAGCAATTATGAAGACCAAGACTAGTCACATTTCCAACACCCCCTCTTAGCTAGGGAGGTATTTATAATTTTACAATCAGTACAACATCATTCTCAAACTGAAGAGTTCTCATAAGAGGAGTCAGATTGATAAGCCATCTATAAGCATCAACATTATAACCAACATTGTCTTTTGAGGCCTAACTAGACAAACTCATCTTCATTCAAGAGCATTATGCTGGGAGGTTTTACGTGTGATATCGCACTACCTTTACAAGTCACATACCCCATCCTATTCTTCCCAAGGTATGCCCTTTTAGGACTTGTTCTTATCTTGGATTCCCAATCCTCAAAGAATGTTCGTCCTCTTAGGCCACTCTTATCTTGGATACATGTTCCATCCTCAAAGAGTGTCCGCACCTTTCCTTTCTTGGATGCTTTATCCTTAAGGAAACCACATATACTTATCCAATCTTCCACCATTCTCTCTTCAAGGCCTTCACTTAGACTTACAATTGTTAGTCTTGGTCTAGTGCATGACACATGAAGAAGAAAATGCACATGTGATGTCCAACATCACTCCCTCTCACCTAGAGAGGATATCCCTATTCCCTCTCGACCAGGGAATAGATCCTTGCTCTTGTTTAGGGAGACTCCTTTACTCCCTCTCAGATCTAGAGGAGATTCCAAACTTCTTTTCTATTTGGGAATTCAACACCACAAGCCTTATAGCTCATCTCCATAAGAGTATCAACTAATTGTTTTTACAGTTGCATGGCTCCCTCTTTCCTCCGCATGTCATCATATTGAGCCTACTTCCTTCCTAGGTATCATGGAACCATCTTCTTTCTTCAATCTTGTGACTGGATCCAGGTCATAAACCTTGCACATCACTTTAATATTGTCATTAACAATAAAGGCATTATGTTGAGCCTTTCCAATCTTCAAGATGATCATAGCTTCCTCATGAAAGTGATCTCCTAGTTGTTGTACAAATATGATCTTCAGGTTATCTTCTTGCACTGCTACCTTTTAATTCCCAAGATGAGCACATATTGACTTCATAATTGTCAAAATCATATGTTGAGATTGCCTCAACATTCATCATATATTCCTGCAATATTCTTTGAGGTAGCAAAACAATATGTTAACCAAATAACCAATAACATATATATTAGACTTACCTCATCATGATTACCTTCTTATCACAACATCAACATACTCATGGTTTATCTCCACATGAGTCTTCCTTCATGCATCGAAGTGCCCAATGATCAAACTTTTTTACTGTTGTCACTCGGATTGTATAGGAACCGCGACAACGCTCAGGACGAGGGCTGTCCCTCTGATCCCCACCCACTCCATTCTAGTTGTCTCCCAACAACAGGCCATGGCGGTTGTCCCTATGGAATGAAATGAAGGAAATAAAGTTGAGAATCAAAATCATTTTGGAGACACGGATGAGTGGCCTAGCCACTTGGTTGAATTTAAGCAAGATTATTGATTAAATTAGATTTTTCTATTATGAGACCAGTGCCTTAATAGAGTCACAAGTTCTTTCTTCTTATGAATTAAAACCAAATGACCAGATGGACACCTGCTGCTTGAATGATTGATTAACCTATATGATGTACAAATCCTAAGACCTATGTAATATGTAGTGATCTTAGTAAATTTTAGTTAAATTCCTAGTCTAAGTGTAACCTTCCTTTAACTATTTTGACGCTGGGATCCAAGGTAGGTTGTGGGAAGGATACTAACAGGAAGCATGCTAGGGCCTGATTAACAATACCTTCTGTTAGGCTCCTATCACCCGATGCCTCCGGTGCTGTAGAGACTATGGCTTTGACGACTGCAAGGTCACCGCGTTAACCACCAAAGAGCTGCCAAGGCCCCTCAAGCTAGATAAGAAGGGTAGACCTATGTCTCTATCAACCTAGCTTATGCTAGGAGGTAAATTATTAATGCAAATCTGGTCTAGAATACTTATGCAAGAGATTATGGGTGAGATTTATCTTGAGTTAAGATTTTCTTAAATTGTTTAAGTACTTTGATTAGATACCTTTTAAGAGTACATATCAATAGTGAAATGCAATCTTAAACAAGATAAATTTATTTCGGATACAAGTGCAAATTTCAACAGTATTTCACAAAATCCCAGGTAACCCAAGGTACCAAATGCTAAGAATAGTCAGTCAAGATGTTGATTACAAAATTATGATATTTTATACCAACAATACTACTTTAGAAAAATCATATCTTATCAATGTGTAACAACAATGCATAAACCACTTCAAATGATGAAAATTTCCCAACACATAAAACAATGAAATTTCCAATGACCAGCAAATGAAATTCAGTTTGTTTATATCACTTTAAGGGGATGTATTCAATAAAATTTCAGATCTGATTTCTTGATTGACAACAGTAAGTAAAGACAGATTGGCAAGATAAAAATTGCCAAAAATAGATGGTATATATGCCCAAAAATAGTAAAATGCACTAGAACTTGAAGATTTCGATTTTAGGGATTTTAGAGAGTTTAACTCACAATTTTCAGAAACAAGCGTTTGGGAAATAAGGGTTGCACCCGTAGTCAATACATACCACAGATCAATGAAACATACCACAAATCAATGAAACAAGAACACCTCCAGTTTCACCCCAAAGTCTTTTATTATGGTAGAAAAAATAGTTCTAAGCGGGATAATAGTTTACACAATGCTTCAACAACAATTCTATCCAAAGATCAAGACTAGAGACTCAAATGTCTCTCTAATTTATAGATAAATCCTCCAAATGGAAAAATAATGGCTAGTTTCTTTGATCATTATAAAAATAATCTGGGACGTTGATAAATACTTCAAGATCTTTTAATCTTGGCCCTTGATTTCTTATTTTTGAGGAATTTTTGAATTTATCATTTAATTCCATTTTAATTAACTCAAAATTAATTATTTAGAGCTAATTTTCTTAAAATTTTGACTTTGACTTAACCACCAAGGTCCAAGGGTCCAAACTTTTTTGAAAAAGACAATATTCCCTTGTGGAGGACCTTTAAAATTTGACTCTTTTAAGACCTACGAATTTTTCCATTTGAAGAATTTATTTTCCTAAGACAATTTAACTTTAATTAATTAATTGTCGGGCTTAAGATTTATTTTTATTTTTATAGGAAAATTAATTAATTTACACATGAGGGGATTAATTATTTTCCCAACCCTCTAATACATATGATTTTTTCATTTAAAGACTCAAAAAAGGAAAACACATTCCGCTTAGACCCTCCAGACACATAACCCATATGCGACTCAATATGATCTAGTAAACCACATGATTTGTAATAAAATAATTTAGCCAATTAACTTAAATTATTCCCAAACCACTTTTACATCAAACTCGACTAAAACACTAGGACTCACCTGATAATTCGACAATAAATTTCACCCTAGCTTTGGGGGTTCAAGCTAGAGGGAAAAAACTCTTCTGATTAGCTGTGTCAAAAAACACATCTAATCAATGAGGTTAAAAAACCTCCTAGGATGGAAATCGTCATCAAATCATAGGCTTACCTACGTTGTTACATAGACTCATGGTTTTACTAAGATCATTTACAATATATAACTTGCAGAATGAGATGACTATGACACACCAACTGCTAATATGTGATTCGATCCTTGTTGAAAAGTTGGCACTTCTGCTTCCTTGGAACTTTGATAATTTGAGTGCAACATCTGGCTCCATATGGGGACACATTGCTTCCAAAAAATAACGTGATAATCCCAAAATCCTGCATCCAAGGAAATAAAAGTCCATCAAATAGATATCCATTCAACATCAAAATCATCATGTATATATAGAAAATATCACTGAAATAGAAAATCTATCCTAACAAACTGAAATATTAAAAGCATAATATAAATGCATGAAATCAACTAACTAATGACATAAATGAAAGGGAGTAGGGTTAGAGATACTATACAAAACGATGCCCATGGCATCAGATGCAATCGACGAGGAACAATCTCGGGCATCTGTCCGCTGATTGGTAGATCAATCGGTTGCTTTTCAGAAGTCACTTCCTGAAGTTTGACCCTCTTAGGTCGGTGTGACTACTCATCACTATGCTACATATCTCTATCAATATGAAACCTTCTTCTTTTTCATCTTGGTGGAGGGGATGGGTGGTGGAAAAAGTAACATATCTCTGATTCAAAGTGAGGCGAATGCTCTTGTGGTACAACCTGTTCACCATTTTCCAACTTCTTTGGAACTTCCACGTGGTATCTTCTTTCTACTTCTCTGTATAACCTGACCATGCCACCTGTTGTTGTTGGAATAATGGCATAAGACAAATCCATCTGAATGCATCCACCTAAATCAGCTGCAAACTTCTGGGAGAGAAGCATTCCCCACACATTTGGCGCATCAATGACCGCAATATCCATGGTGATGATCTTGTATGGATAATTTGCTAAGGCAACCAGTAAACCTTTGACCACACCAAGGACTTCAACCTTTCTATAGTCCATCGAACAAATGTTTTGATGTGGTCTAGGAATTCTTAAGTTTAATTGCTCCATGACCTTGTTGGTCATAACATTTGCACCAGAATCTAGCATGCAATTGTGAAGTAATCTGTCATTGATGGCCAAAGTAAGAAAGAATGGTTCATGATTTTCAGTAGTCATACAACAATTGATATCATTTAATTTGATTTCTTCGTCCTGATGATTAATTCCGTTATCTCCTTGTTGAAGCATACCCAAAGCCCTGAAGAAAAATGCCCTTTGAGAACCTTTAAAATTTTAAGTACAGGGACATCAATCTTAATATTATTTATCCATGTGGCCCAATCCATGTTCAAACCAGATTTGTATCTTTCAGTGGGAACCTTCTTGTTTTGACTTTGACCTTTTCCCTTACTTTGATATGTGTAACCCTTTTTTTTAAGTTCTAGAACTTGTTCTTGAGTTGGTTTATCACCATATGCCTGAGTAATGGGTTCTTTTTCTTCATCACAGGTGTTTATTGCAAAGGTTTAAGAAATCATATTGTCGCATGGGCTTTCACTTGTTTCGCCTTGACTTGCATTATTACTTCGTTGATATCTACTTTCTTCTAAGATTATTCTAGCCAAAGACAAGTACTTTCTTTGTCAAAACCGTCACAAGGTCTGTAGAAAGGAACAGATTCATCAACTACGTTAGCATACTCAAGTAATGTAGGAGGCCTTTTGTAATTACGAAATTCCTTTTTGGCCACTGGTTGTTATTGTTCCCTCTGTTGTTGTTATTGTTTCGGGGAGGCATACTCTGTGTTTGCATCTGACATTCCTTTCCATTTGTATTAATTGATTATACATGTCACTTATCTGTTTGGCATGTTTAATTTCCATATACCTAACCAGTTTGGTTAATTCTTTAAATGTATCTGATTCTTCTTTGATTTTGACCGAAGTTCTTTCATAACCAAGGATCTCAGATTTACCTGAAGCCTTTTTATCTTTTTCTAACTCCTTAGTTGTGTTTTGGGCAGCAACTAAAGTGGTAGGGTGAACCCGCCTTATATCATATTGGACTTCTACATGGTAAGGTTCAAGATATGTTTCCAATACAATTTTGTCAGGAGGCCTGTAATCCTGAGTCATGTCCCTTAGTAATTTGTTGAACACCTGGTTAAATTCTACCACAGTTTCATTTTCTTTCTTCTTGATGGTATTGAATTCTTTCACCAAGTATTTTCCTTCCCTCTTATCACTGCATTTGTCTCGAAAAGCATCGAGGAGGGTCCTTAGAGAATCAAAAGCATTATTAGTCTTGTCATGAAATCAGTCAATTGCATTACCTTCCAATGATAAGACAAACAACTTCATCTTGACATCTTCATGATTATAGTCCATAGAATGAGCATATCTATGAAGGAATGAATTAAACTTCTTTATGTGTTCCTCAACATTGATAGCATTATTCCCCTCAAAGATTGGAAATCTATTCATAGTTGAATCATTTGGCAAGTCGTGCGGATATCCCTGGATGTTGGTGAAATTGCAAGGACTATAGTAGTCACCCATGATGTTTTGATTCAGAGGATTGATGAAAAGAAAATGGAGATCAAGGAGAGCTTCTTGTCTGAGAAAATTTAAACGATCTCTAGAATGTAACTTGTTTAATTGAGCTCTTAGAACCTTTTCAGGATCAGGAGCGGAGTTAACCAGGTTACCAGGATTCTTTCTAGAGTACGTCCTAGTGAATGGATGAATAAGTGGAGTCGCCACCCAAACCAGAAACCAACCTAAATTTCTAGGTGCTAAATATGAAAATGAACAAGATGGGAAGATTAGTGAATGGAAAAATGATAAGGTGATGAGAAGATGAAAAATGATGAGATATAGGTGTCAATAAATGTTGTGGCGTTAAGGAATAATGAATGAAAAGATTTACAAGATTATGGAGACTGTCGTAAATCCAAGGTCAATAAATTGGTCCTCGACAACGATGCCAAAAAAATGTGGCGTTGGCAGGATAAATGGAAAGATGGAATATGATTTAGAAGGGAAATTGTCGTAAACCTAGACAACAAGACAAACTTGTCCCCAAAAATGATGCCAGAAAATGTTGTGCTGCTTGACAAGCTAAATGGAAAAATGTGAGAAAATTAATGATAATGTCGTTAACCTCGGTAACAAGACAAACTCGTCCCCGACAATGACGCCAAAAATTGTTGTCACCCGGATTGTACAGGAATTGCGAAAACGCTGATGGTGGGGGTTGTCACTCTGATCCCCGCCCACTTCGTTCTAGTTCTCTCCCAACAACGAGCTATGGGGGGTAGTCCCTATGGAATGAAGTGAAGGAAAGCAAGTTGAGAATCAACTCACTTGGGAGACATGGATGGGTGGCCTAGCCATTTGGTTGAATTTAAGCAAGATTATTGATTAAATTAGAATTTCCTATTATGAGATTAGTGCCTTAATGGAGTCACAAATTCTTGCTTCTTATGAATTGAAACCAAATGACTAGATGGACACCCGTTGCTTGAATGATTGATTAACCAAATCCTAAGACCGATGTGAGATGTAGTGATATTGGTAAATTTTAGTTAAATGCCTAGTCTAAGTGTAACCTTCCTTTAAAAATTTTGAAGTTGGGCTCCAAGGTAGGTTGTGGGAAGGAGGATAACAGGAAGTAGGCTAGGGACTGATTAGCGATACCTTTTGTTAGGCTTCTATCACCAAATTCCTTCGGTGCTGCAGAGATTGTGGCTCTGACGACTGTAAGGTCACCATGTTAACCATCGAAGAGTTGTCGAGGCCTCTCAAGCTAGATAAGAAGGGTTGACCTATGTCTCTATCAAACTAGCTTATGCTAGGAGGTAAATTATTAATGAAAATATAGGTCTAGAATGCTTATGCAAGAGATTATGAGTGAGATTTATCTTGAGTTAAGATTTTCTTAAGGTGTTTAAGTACTTTGATTAAATACCTTTTAAGAGTACTTATCAATAGTGAAATGCAATCTTAAACAAGATAAATTGCTTATGGATACAAGTGCAAATTTCAACAGTATTTCACAAGATACCAAGTAACCCAAGATGCCAAATGCTAACAATAATCAATCAAGATGTTGATCACTAAATTATGACAGTTTATACAAACAATACTACTTTAGAAAAATCAGATCTTATCAATGTGTAACAACTACACATAAACCACTTCAAATGATGAAAATTGACCAATACATAAAACAATGAAATTTCCAATGACCAACAAATGTAATTCATTTTGTTTAGATCACTTTAAGAAGATGTATTCAGTAAAATTTCAGATCTGATTTCTTGATTGACAACAGTAAGTAAAGACAGATCAGTTAGATAAAATTGCTAAAAATAGATGGCCTATATACCAAAAAATAGTAAAATACATCAAAACTTTAAGATTTCGATTTTAGGGCTTTTAGAGAGTTTAACTCAGCAATTTTCAAAACAGATATGTTTGTTACAACAATGAGTTAACTACAGATCAACAGACTAATCAAGCCAAAAAAGATGCCCAATATTTCTAAAAATAGATAAATTTCACCAAACTTGATTTTTTTTTGAGTTATTTAGAGTATGTAATTCATAAGTTTCAGAACTGATAATCTTATTACAATAGTAAGTTAGTCACAGATCAACAAGCTAAAAATATTGAATATGCGGCTCCAAATGTCTAAAAATAGTAAGTTTTTGCTGGAAATTGAAAATTCAATTTTTTTAGTCCTTATCAAGCAAATGCTTCAGAAATATTTCAGACTTGAATTTCACAGTTATGCAGTAAATTCTGACAAGCTAAAATGTTATATCTAGGTCAAATTAGAGATGCCCAAGTGGCCAAAACTTGTGAAAACTTAGATTTTGCAATTCTACTCGATTTCGACCAATTATAATGTGATTTTAGGGCTTGAAAATTAATGATTTAACTATTGTCATGAAACTGGAGTAAAATAAGGGTTTGAAGGTCAAACCCTATGCCCAAGGCCTTGAAGATCCCATCATTGAAAATCATTGAAACTTTGGGATTACCTTGTCGCTTGCGAGATATGAATTTTAAGACCTTAATCGTGCAAAACTGCCAAGTATTTAGCTTTAAAACTTTAGATTAGGGTTTTAGGTCAAAAGAGGCCAAGAATTAGAGAACAAGGTCAAGGGAAGTGAATTTGCGGGGATAAATGGGCTAGGATGATAGATCAGGGCACAAGGATGGAGAAAATGGCCAATAAGGGCCAACGCTTTGCCCAATGAGGCTAGCATTTGGGAAATAAGGGTTTAGGGGCTAAGGCCAAGGCCTAAGGCCTAAAGGCTCCACAAGGGAGCTGCAAGCCCTTAGAGGGTTGCGACTAGAGGAAGGAGGAGAGGAGGTCGAAGGGAGGAGGACTGATAGGAGAGGAGGCCTACGACAAGCCTAGGAGGGCCAAAGAGGAGGCCGCAAGGTCTTTTAAGGCTACAACTAAGGCAAGGAAGGGAAGTGCAGCACTAAGGGTTCCCAGTTAGCCCCAAGAAGGCTAAAAACCAAAACGCAGAGGGAAGAAAGGATGATGTTGAGGCCTAGGAAGGAAAAACCAGGGCTTGAAGCCCTAAAAATATTGAAACCCTTTCTCCAAAAAAAATTATGCTTCAACTCTTTGATTTTTTGAAAATTCTTTCGTGGAAGCCCTGCAAAAAATTCCAAGAGACTAGATCTTACCCTTAAGGGCATGGATCTATCTCTTCTTCCATTTAACTCCTTGATCTAACCTTCAAAAATGAAAATAGAGATACCCAACCCCAAATATATACAAAATAAATCTAAAACCCCAACCCAAGCTAGAAAAATAATTTACAATTTAAATTTACAAATTTATTTACAAAATACACATGGATTTTGAGAAAATATTTTTTATAATATTTTTTACTTGAAAGAATGGTGAAAACACTTCAGAAAAATTAATGATCACTATAGCCCAAGGGAAGATTAAATTCACCATAAAAAACTAGAGTTCCAAACAAAGTAACCCTTGCCCACAGTCTGTGAACTTGGAGACCAAGGATCAAGTACCTGCAAATACTATGTATTATCTCGAAATAATAATCATAAAGCACCACATAGGAAGTCTGTAGTCAATACATACCACAAATCAACGAAACAAGAACACCTCAAGTTGTGCCCCAAAGTCTTTTATTATGGTAGAAAAAATAGTTTAGAGCGGGATAATAGTTTACACAATGCTTCAACAACAATTCTAGCTAGAGATCAAGATGACTAGAGACTCAAATAACTCTCTAATTTATAGATAAATACTCCAAATGGAAAAATAACGGCTATTTTCTTTGATCCTTGTCAAAATAATCTTGGCAATTGATAAATACTTCAAGATCTTTTAATTTTGACCATTGATTTCTTATTTTTGAGGAATTTTCGAATTTATCATTTAATTCCATTTTAATTAGCTCAAAATTAATTATTTAGAGCTAATTTTCTCAAAAAATTGACTTTGACTTACCACCAAGGTCCAAGGGTCCAAATTTTCTTGAAAAAGACAATATTCCCTTGGTGGAAGACCTTTAAAATTTGATTATTTTAAGACCCACAAATTTTTTCGTTTGGAGAATTTATTTCCCTAAGACAATTTAACTTGAATCTAATTAATTAATTTTTTGGCTTAGGATTTAATTTTATTTTGCTAGAAAAATTAATTAATTTTCACATGAGGGGATTAATTATTTTTCTAACCGTCTAATACATATGATTTTTTCATTTAAGGACTCAAAGGCAGAATACACATTCTTCTTAGACCCTCAAGACACATAACCCATCTGCAACTCAATAGGATCTAGTAAACTAAGTGATTTGTAATAAAATAATTTAGCCAAATTAACTTAAATTATTCCCAAACCACTTTAACATCAGACTCGACTAAAACACTAGGACTCACCTAATAATTTGACAATAAATTTCACCCTAGCTTTGAGGGTTCAAGCTGGAGGGAAAAACTCTTATGATTAGCTGCGTCGAAAAACACATCCAATCAATGAGGTTAAAAAACCTCCTCGGATGGAATTCATCATCAAATTATAGGCTTACCTAGGTTGTTACATAGACTCATGGTTTTACTAAAATCATTTACAATATATAATTTGTAGAATGGGATGACTATGACATACGAATTGTTGATATGTGATTTGATCCTTGTTGAAAACGTTGCCACTTTTGCTTCTTTGGAACTTTGACTATTTGAGTGTAACATTTACCAAGTTTCAATTTCTTTAGGAGATTGGATTGGATGTTAATCATTATTTTACATAATCTAGAGAAAACCTTAATTCTTTATCCATCATTGATTAAGTCAAATTCTTCCTTTAGACATCACATACTCATATTAAACACATTCCAAGATTCTATACATATGAATTTTATCCAAGAGTTACTTTCAAAATGCATTCCTATGCTCTTATTCCATCATCTGGCTAATGTCCTAACCTACAACTTAACCAATTGCATTCCATCACCCCTTAATAGTATTGTTTCCATACGATATGGAATGTATACTAATCCTTGCCAAAATGCTTCTTTCAAGAACCTTCCAAAAATGATGGCTCTTCCAGAATCATAATGATCCACTTTAGCAAAATGACTACCTATAACATTATGTCAGAATGCCTAGATGAACACTAATAAGAAAAATGGTCCAACCATCTCAATTTTGAAAGAATAGATGGTTCTTACAAAGTAACTCAATTAAGTAGACTTCTAAATATGGTACTATCACATGCTTCTATCTATGACGTTATGCATTTACATAACCAAGATTCTCCTGGAGCAAGCAACAATGCATGCTATTCTAAAGGAAAGACCATCTTCCTAAAGAACCTGACATGGAGGATGCCTTCTTCAATAGTAAAGATCTTTGATATCCTTCTTCGACTTCTTCTCAGGTTCTCCCATCTCCTCAGTTGTGTGAGCTTCACTTCTTTCCTTTCTTTTGTCTACTTGTTCGGACAATCCCTCTTAAAGTGTCCAAATTCATTGCATCCAAAGCATTGCACCTTGGACATGTCTTGCTTATTCTTGGACTTCCCAAACTTTCCCTTCTTTAGCTTCTTGGTTCTCGCAAGGAAGGCTTGAGACTTCTCATTTGATACAATATCATCTTTTTCCTTGATTCTAGTCTCTTCTAGGATGCATTGAGCCCACAACTCATCAAAAGGAGTTGAGTCTTTCTTAGAGAAGATACTCGTTGCAAAACTACTCCATTTTGGTGGAAAAGCATTCAATACACATATGGTCATTTCAAAATATGAAAGTTTCTCCTCAAGCCCCTGGAACTGATCTCTTATTTGAGAGACCTTCATTAGAAAAGAGGCCATGTCCGCATCCTTTGAATTCTTCATTTTATACAGCTTATTCCTCAAGGACATCTTTTGTCCTGATGTACTTATAGAGTACAAATCCACTAACTTGTCATACATAGCCTTTGAAGTCTTCAAGTTAGCAATAAATGGAACAAGATGATTCTTAATGGATTCTCCGTTGTGCCATTACTTTCCCTATCTTGTATTTTGCTAGTTCTTGAGTCTTGTCTTTGCTAGGTTCAACAACTTCACCGAGGACATATTCCATTACTTCATGTTCTGTAAGTGCTAGGTCAATCCTTTTCTTCCATGCAAGGCAATTTGCTCAGTCAAAGAGCTTATTTCTTTCCTTATAGAAAGAACCCATGATACCTTTATTCAGACATAGAGCAACAATATGATACTTGTCAATCAAGAATCTTCCCTTGATGATGCATCCAACTATATTGAGGCTTTCAAGATCTTCAAAGAGACTTCAATGATGCCCTAGAAAGATGCCTTCTAGGATACCTTCGGCAACAACTTCCAAGAATGATGAATGATACCAAGATCCTTTGGTTCCTTTTTCCAAAGATGTTCTTTTAGGTAGGTTAGATCAGCAAGATTCAATCATGCATTAGCTAGCTACCAGCTACACCTTCGATCCTTAGTTTTGACCTTGCAACTTTGATTTGCACCTTCGATTCTGCAACTGCTACAAAAACCCTAGTTCAGGTACAAGATAGTCCTTTAAAAGTTCCTCCTTTAAGCGAGACAAATTCTTTCAAGGTTAATGAAGTCAATATAGAATATATGCTCTTAGCAACTTGATACTGCAACTCGATCCTCTGTAATTTGCAACTTCAACCTCCCTTGTAGTTGTATAAACCCTAATTCTTCAAACAATCCCTTCTTTGTGTCCACAAGATGATCCTTCCAGCTACCTTCTTGTTCACCTTAGCTCTAAAACCATGTTGGAAAATGCAATGTGACAACTATTAATTCATATTTTCCTTATTCCTTAATACTTGCTTGTGAACTTTATTTATCTTCTTATGTTTATTTATTAGATCTTTTCATAAAATAAATATCAAGATCAAAACAAAAAGAACAATGGACATAGATATTAGGCTCCAAGCCAAGGAAAAACCCCTCTAAGGGGAAAACCCATAAATACTCTTCTCTTCTTATAAAATGTTCTTCAAATGAAACAACAAAGACCCAAACCCTAGACCAAGTCCTCCTTCCAACACCAAGTCGACCCTCCAAAGAGACCTTCTAGCTAGGTCAAGGTCAAACCAAGTTAGCCAGAGACAAACCCTTCTTGTACTACACCAATTTCAGATTTTCGACCCCCTGCAACAAAATTTCAGCCCCCTTGCAACAAAATTTTAAAACTGTAGTCACTGCAGAAATTTTGGCCCCTACCACTGCTGTAGAAACTCGCACGTGTGAGAGAAATATGCCCAAAACTCGTCTTCTTATCTTTGTTAGGGTTTCTCCTTTCTTTCCTTGCCCTTAGCTCTTCTTTTTCCTTCTTATTGCAAATCCAACTTGTTAGTGATTTCGCTCAAATAAGGTCGAAGTGCTTCTATTTATACTCTTATGTGTGGGTTGAATACCCCTTTCTGGGCCGACTTGTCTCTGCCTGGGCCGACTTGTGCTAGGAGGCTTCTAGGGCTTTCTAGACTCAAAAATAAATTCTTTTACAAGGTACATCTTGCCCGGAAGGGTTTTATAAACATGATGTTGACTCTCTTGACTCATGACAATAAATCCTATGACCTAACAAACCCTAGAAGCATGAAGAACATGCTTTTACCTAGAAGATCATCAATAAAGAGCATGAAACCCATGCTTTAAAATAATAACTTTTTCTTTTCTTATTTTGTTTGTTACATAAAATACATATTGAAATGAGTACAATAACAATTATGAAGACCAAACTAGTTAATTTTCCAACACTCCAAGCCCTCCTTTGCTCTATCCTCGAACCTCTCACAAATTTGATCTCAAAAGCTTGCTATCTCCTCTCTTCTCAGAGGTCTCTTCTCTTTTCTCCAAGTTCAAGCCAAAGATGCAAGAATGAGGAAAGGAGATGGGGAAGAGGCCTTTTAACCTCATCCTCCTTTTCCCTAACTCACCATTAGCTCATCCTAGGACCCACTTAAACCACATGTCAGTAAAAAAATTAGGAAAAAAGGTCACCCACAGAACCGTTTGGATGAGTTTCGGAACCATTCAGGAACCGCGGTGGAGGGCCTGCAAAACCACGAACAAAACTGTCACGGTTCTGAAAGTCTCGGAAGCGTCTTTTTTTTTGGGTAAACTGCAGTTCTGAAATTTCAGTTTGCGGTTCGCCCAAGGATCCACATGGGATGTGGTTCTGGCTTCTGATCCGTGGGGAGGGGGGGATGGTTCTTGCAACACTATGTCCGATAGCGACAGTAAGACTAACTATTGGCCTAGTGGCATTGTAAATTTCAGTCTGCTTGTTAGCTGATATTAATGCCCACCAGTTGCAAATGTTTCCTACAAAGCTCCAAGTGATTCTTAAAGCCAATTCTTGCCATGATACTCTATCTTTATGTATGGCCTTTTTCACTTTAGTCCATGTTTCTAGAAAAGAGATGACATTATGCACTTCTTCTGGTGAGAGATAATCTATATTTGTAATAGGAACTGTGCCAATGATAAAATGAGCACTACTACTTCCACTTCCAGAAGTACTAGCACCTTTTCCCTTAGTTTCTTCTCTCTCTTTTTTTAATTCACTCCAAAGTCTATATGCACTATTATCAAACACCACCCATTCAAGAGGAGTACCACCAAGTGATCCTTTTCTTTTTATTCTAAATTCTAATTCTTTTGATTCAATAGAGTTAGTGGACCTATTCCTTTTATGATTTACCATTTTTACGTCTAAACATTTGTCTTCGATCTTTGCTTTAAAATATTTTTGCAATTTTTCAAATGGGGATTGTACCAATTTTACTTTCTTGGACATTAATCTTCACATAAGGAAACAACTTTTCCACTTCGTTTAACTAAAAACTTTATTATCATAGGTGATTTGACCAGAGTAAAATGTCTTGGGTAGGATAGAAAAGTAACTCTGAAAACCTTTAGGATCAAGAGGCTTTAAAGAACATACGTTTGGTCTCTGATATCAGTCAAGTCTTCAAACACAATATTCGATTTGTCCAACAACCCTATCATATTCGATCTTCTTCAGAGATTAGATCTTGTTGGATGCTAGCTATATGTGTTTTCATATCTATTGAATCTCTAGCTACATCATCAACATTATGACAGAGACGTATGACCTCGTAGTTTCCATAATTGAATATCCTTGTTTCCATTGAAGGCCTTTAATCACTAGGTTCTTTGTAATGGATAAATTCTAGAACAGAGATTAAGAATCCATCTTTGAAAAAATGAGTAAAATTTGCAGGGGGCAGTGCCCTTTCTGGAAAAGCTCTAGGAGGAGAATCAGTCTGCTTTTCTTTAGGAAGAAAGGATCTAGTCATCTTACTATTATTTACAGGATTAAGGAGACTATTTACAAGTCCATCATGCTGGGCAATGCGACCTTACTCTTTATACTTTTCTCTCTTTATCATAAGAAGTGACTCTGGGCATGGACTGGAAATTGAGTATGGTTGTTTAAAGATAAATCACCCATTATAGGGGAACTATTTTTTTTATACATGATATCATAGTAAACACAATCTGTATGAGATCCATCATGGATCTCAAACTTTGAAGAAGTGGAGGGTTGTCCTATTTTCAGTACAGGGACTCTAGAAGACATTACAAAGATTAATTTATGGGTATTCCATAGTTCTCGATATTTAGCAAAAAGTGGAATGTATGTTTGTAGCCATTCTAAGGGACGTTATGACTAGAAAAATATACAGCACTCTGAGTTGTATTTCCAAAACCAATCACCACACTTACATGATTAGCATGGGAGGTAGGCTAAGGATGAAGCGGTGGCATTGTGGAGGGAATAAATCTAAAGATAATGGTCATATGGAGTTGTGCTAGTTGATTTCCAAGGCTCATTTTAAAACCATTAAGCTAGATATAAGCTTGAAGAAGCTCATAAATATATGGAACATGGGGGGAAATTGAAAATCATGGGACAATAGACAGCCAAAAAACACCATTTTGGAGTAGTTCTTGGGCTCTACTAACTAAAGAATCAAGAAATTAATTGTCGCTTGAATCTTATGATGCATCGAAGGCTAGAAACATTGAGACCAAGATTTATAGGAGGATTTAGACCAAACTGTATTAGTCCATTATGTACTTAATCAACAGGCTTGATCAGAGGGAATTGATGGGAAACTTGGCCAAGGGACAGAGCAAACATTGTGAGGAGTATATTGAATACAGATAGCAGTTCTGAAATCAAAGAGAGGAATATCATAAATTTATGAGCAAGCACATGGAACATAGTTATTTTTGGATTGGACTGAAATAGCTGGAAAGTAGTTGCTTCATCATATAGATCATTCAAGACAAGTAATTTTACATGATCTAGAACTGTGTCTATTATCCTTTACAAACCATGAAGATTAATCATAACTGCTAGATGTAGATGTTCCTTCTAGCATATCTACCATGTTACATACTATTACAGTTTTGTGAAACCATGTAAGGATACAACAAGAGGAAAAAAAATAAGTACTTGGCAGGAAGGGGCTATGGACTCAAACAAACACTAGCAATGCCTCTCCTGGGATTCAAAATAGCTTGCAGAATCCTAAACTATTACTGCAAAGCCTCCAGCACATTTCCTAATGTCTGACAACCTCAACTTGATTTCTGAATTGGAGTCTCATATAGCTTCACATCAATATTGAACCAACTTCATAAGCTCCTTTGGCTCTAATGCTTTCTTCACCAAGATCGTTAGAGCTTAACTTTTCCAATGTTCTATCACTGATTCACTAAAGGGGTGTTTACATAGATCAAGTGAATAATACAGATAGAGAGACAATATTTTTTATTTTTATTATTATTATTTTTTCTATGTGGTTCATGAACCCCGGAGATTGGTGACCGTTACACCCACAGAATATTTGTACCAGGCAGATCCACCCAAAGGGATCACTTCCTGCCAGCTCAACCATGGAGCCTGACCTTGAGAGTGTCGAAAGAATTGAACCCATGACCTCTCAATAGCAAAGGTACTTTAACAACGGGGACTCAACCAATTGAGCTAACCATTGGGGCTAGATAGACAGATAATACATGGATAGAGATGAGAGGATAATCAGCAAGTTCTTATATTATACTTTTGAGAACTACAAATATCTTAAAAAAAAACTAGTATAGATCTTGAAACTTTATCCTTCCTCACTTTCTAATGAAAAATTGCACTTCATTGGGAGAAACCCTAAGCTTGCTGACAAATGTAGAGGGCACCTTCCGATGATTTTGATGAGATATCAGATCTTTATAAGCTAAATGTACATGGCTCTCATAATGACTTAATTGAAATGTGAACCATGATTGGTGTCTCCTACCTATGAGAATCTCCATTTGCGGAGTATGAATAAATAACATTTGAGTAGTAGCCAATGTTAGATTTATTGGGCACGTCTCTTCTGGGAAGGTAGAAAATCAAGAGGACCATGTGTAAGGGACCAAATCTACATATTCTCCTATGAACTAAGTTCTTACTTCAAATTTCACGAGTTCAAAATCTTTGCAGAAATCTGGATAGAACCATATTGGGTTAAAATGACTTAACACGAGTCTATTATGCTAGGGTCCTCCTCCTAACAACTTATCTAGTAAAAACTCAGGATATATTCTAAACTATTATAACTATTTACCCGGAAAATAATGTGTTGTATGGTTGGGTTGTCTTTGACTCGTTATATTAAACAATATTCACATAAATTAACTGGACAATTTCTACATCCTGAAATTGTCCTTAACATATTATCAGAGGGAGCAAATGATGCACCTTCTTTAGTAAGCGAGTCTGCTATGCAATTTTCTAAAATAGGTCTGAAACTAAATCAAAGTTGAAACCATCCAACCGAATAATCGATCTGATAATTTTATCATTTCCTTGTTCCGGCAACTCTTATTCTGTAAAATGCTTTTCATTTGTTTCATATATGTTACCAACGTGAAATGAGCTGGCTTCAAAAAGAGCATAAACATTTTGATTCTAGACTTTATAGTAAATATTTCCTTGCGAAAGGAGGGGTGATTTAATTCTATCTCTTTGAAGCATCATGAAGCATACATACACATTTCGTCTTTGTTTGAATATTTTTGCATCAAAACACTTCCCTAAACAGTATCACAAGCATCAATTGTTTGAGTATTTTTGCATCAAAACAGTTTCCTAAATAATATCACAAGCATCAGGGTTTAATATGAATGATATGTTGATTTTTCAAAGAGAAATATGATCTTCTAATATGCTAATTACTTCTAATTATTTTTTAATCAAGTGTTTTATGTCACATCTATCATTAAGCAATTATACATAGAAAATCTCAACAATAATGTAATAATGATAGTAGGATCATAAAAAGACAACCAAACACAAAAGAGAGACAAAATTTTCACCTGGGAAACTTGACCTCAGGAGAAAACCCAACAATCTTTTCTAGGAGAAATTCTTCAATTCGATAAAAGGTACAATATGATTTTCCAATCAAACTGGCCACATAAATCCACACAAGTCAAACTTGGTCAAACAAAGAGAAATTTGGCCTTCTATCTTAGCTAGTCAACTCTCGTCAAATAGGTCAAAATTCGGCCTCTTACAACTACCTAAGTAATTTGGTCAATTGTGGTCAAACTACCAGAAACAAATTCAAAATGTGCCCAGAAAACTTGGTCAACGCAGGTCAAAACAAAATCTGTCAAATTAACTTAGAAGCTCGGTCAAATTTTGCCCGTAACTTGGTCAAAATAGATCATAAGTTATTCAATCAATGCTAGTCAAAGAAATCAAAAGATGAGCTTGTTCAACCTCAAAAGACTCCCCCTTTGCTGGTTTTCCATGGCATATGAGAATATGGTTAGTGTCTTAAAATATCTGACACAACCAACTCAAATGCCTCAACTATCCTACTTTTCACAGCGGAAAATAACACATTAGTGAATCAACTAGTGCACATGGCAATTTTTAAAATTTTCAACCCTTCTTTGTTATATTAACAATAATACAACTATCTAGGCTCTCGTACAAGGGATAATTTCCCTCATACATCCACTGATACAAGTACATATAACTAGGGCATGGTGTTTGTCATGTTGACCACCAATCTACCCTGAACAAGACATCCTTAACCTATTTGCTGATGTGGTGCCTTGCAACCCTTTCAGTCCATGTGTCCTAAACACATATGCTAGTCCTTTTACTCCCAATATGCAGCGCTGCCTCTATCAATGGTCCTGCTCCTTTAGGTCATTGAACATGACTTATCAATTTGCCCTCTGGGTCATCATTCATCCATCAATGCATCAACTAGGGAATTTTGTTGAAGTGTTCACAACTTTGTTTGTGAACAATTCTTGACTACCCATTGTTATTCCTCGGATCCTTTAGGACTTCTTCCCTCTTATGCCTATGAAAATTCCTACTCTCGAAGAAACCCCTACTGTAGAAAATCTTAATCTACTTCACCTACATGATTTTTAATATACATTAACCAAGTTATTCTTCTAAACACTGAACAAAATTAATTTTGTAGCCTACACTTCTTAAATATTTGATCTCATGAAACATAAAACAAAGCAAAGAACAAGATACATAGGACACACTTATTTTTGGACACAATAGTCCCTAGAAAAACCCAATGCGAGAAAATCAGTGCAGCAAATCTGAGCGTTTATTATTATGCAGGAGAAATATATGAATACATATATAGGATGCTCATCTAACAATCCTTTACAGAGAAAATATTGATGGAAAATCTGAGTGAGTTTTACCTCACTTCACCCGGTAGAATTTTGGTTGATCTGGCACAAGACTGGCTAACCCCAGCTATTTATGTGTTAGCTTTGCGTCAGCCATGCGTCACCTTCTTTGCCATCTGCGTCATCTCTCCCGGTCGTTCCAGCAGTTTCGGCAGTTCTCGGCAGTTCCCGATAGTTTTAGTTGTTCCAGAAGTTCTGGATTCTACGTGACAGGCAGCTTTTTTGTGTCAGCTCTCCTGACTACTGCGCTGCCTCTTTGTCATCTCTTCCATCTATTCTGGCAGTTCCCAACAGTTTCAGCAGTTCTGGATTCTGCGTGACAGACAACTTTTCTACATCACCTCTCCCAGCTACTGCGCTGCCTCTATGCAAGATCTCTCCACCTCTTTGTCAGTATTATCTAGAAAGTCCTTCTCCAAGATTCTCTCTTCCCCTCAGCTGCAATATATCCCCAATTGATTTTCCTCCTGAGAACTTCTCACCTCAGAAAATCGATTTCCTCAATCTCTTTGTATGTGTTTCCAAATGAACCCGAAGCCTCCATTTTATACTTTTCCTGTTGAGTCTTCAAGGGCCGAGATTAAGTCTCCAATCAATAGCTAAGATTAAAACATGACTTGGTCCACCTTCTAGATCATTCTTACCCATATTTTGATTAATACCCATTAATATTTTAATTTCCCTAAGTTTAGACTTAGGAACTCCATTAAAAATATTAAATATTTTAATAAAATACAATCCTGGTGGAATTTCACCAAACGGTTTCTGGGTTATTTATAACTCATGTGCCTTAGCCTCTCCACCAATTTTCAAGGCTAGATAATTTCCGATACTACCAAAAAATAACACTCCCTCTTAGCGAGGAAAGTTCTCTAGCAATAATGCCCAACTGCATGTTGCTCTTCTTCTGAAGCATCTCCCTTTCCACATTGTTGTTGTTGCTATTGTACTGCTACCCATGACACTGCCACTTCCATTGCTACATCTGTACTACAACTCCCTCTCAAACGTTGCATCTTCTATGTTGCTAGCACTGCCACTGATAAAAATGCACTCGTACTGCAACTCAGTTGTTGAGAGAAGCTACTGAAAAACATCCAAAATTAGTTGAACTTAACTGTGTTCAACATAATACAATGAATGTTGGAATTTGACTGCTGTTGATTCTGACCCTATGAATCTTTTGCGCTGCTACTAACTCCTACAATGTGCCAACTACACTGCTGCCAACCTTACTCTGCGCTGATCAGTCTCTGGTCTTAAGATATTGCATCTGTCCTCCAAATAATCCACTGCATCATCTGACACTAAGTCCATCTCGCCACTGCTGAATCTTGGGCTCCCATAGCAAGGAATTGATCCAGGAGGTGGACTCCTCAAAGATACTGCCCACGTGTAGTCCTCCCGATTACAGCTCAATATTGCCCCATCTCCTTCTTGGAGATGCGGGCACTCATGGCATACTCTTCCTTGTCAATATTCACGGCTGTAACCTTATGATCATGTTTCTCATCCTTATCATTTTTCTTCAAAGGACACTGGGATGTGTAGTGGCCCAACTCGCCACAACTAAAACATTTCACCTTCTAAATGTCCTTCTTTCGCTTCAGATTTTGTTGTCCCTTCGATGCTAGAGCTGTGTTCTCCTCCTCCTCCTTCGTCTTTGTGCCACTCCCACTGCTGCCACTAAGGTTGACCTTCACTAGGTCCCTCCTTAACTCCTCCTATTGAAGAGTCGCCCACATCTCCTCCCATGAAGGTAGTTTTTCTCTGCCCAATATGCTTTGGACAAAAACTTGCCATTCATCCGAGACTCCATTCAGGGCTATCCTCACCATCGCAGTTGGCTGAGTGGACCCCACTGCAACAAGCTGGTCTCTAGTGTCCTGAAAACGTTGAAGATAGAGGTTCAGCCCTTCTCCATTCTGCATCAAGGTCTGCTGCAACTTTTGCTCTAAGTACATCTTTCGTTGTTCGGAAGTGCCTTCATATAGAGAAGACAAGGATTCCCACATCTCTTGGGCTGTATCCTTACCCTGCAAGTGTGAGACCACATGATCTCGAACTCCATCGAGAATGAGCCTCTTTGCCTTCCCCTACTCGGCCTTGTACTTCTTCTTTTGATCGTTGTCAGCAGGAACAACTACAACACTTTTGACGTAGGCCTCGAGATCATATTCCTCCATAATAGCTACAATACTTTTGACATAGTCCTCGAGATCATATTCCTCCATAATAGCTACAACACTTTTGACGTAGGCCTCGAGATCATATTCCTCTAGAAAAACTAAGATTGTGGTCTTCCATATGACATAGTGTTAGCTTGTTGGGGCCTGACCCAGGTTCAGAGATGATTTAGCCAAACAAATCCCGGTACTACTGGCCCTTTCAGTAACAGTTCGCGGAGCGCGGACTGAGGTCTCACTCGAAGTAGTATGGGAGGGTGCTAGAACCAAGTTTCCGCACCTTGGAGATGTCTGATGTTTTCTAGTGGTCCGCGGTTCGACCTTGCGCGCACGTCGCTACGCGCACTTATCAGTACTTCGTAGCCAGTGATGCTGCCTTTGCGCAGCCCTACTCGGGGCCGAATAGTGTTATTACCCAAATCCTTACTAGTAACCCGATATTAGTTGATTAACTTAGCTTATCTGTATGCTTTCATTTATATTTACCAATATTCACCATTCATACAACAACGCGCAGTAAATAAATAGTATAAGTGCAATTGATATCAAACATGTAATAACACAGGAACAGATACACAGAATTGAGATAAACTTCTCTTTATTCTTCTTCTTCCTTGGTTACAGACTTGACTTCTCCCTACGCACTCAGCTGTAGGGGTCCGCGCACTCAGCTGCGAACTCTACTAGGCCTTTGCACACTCAGCTACAGAGCCTCTTCCTACTACTGCGACCCAAGACACTAGACTCTTGCTCTATGCTTGCTATCCTTTTTATTCCATCTGTTTATTAATTATACTTTTCTTCACTTCCCTAACTGCTTAACAACTTAGAGCCTCATTTTATCTATACAATCCCATGGTCCGCGGACCATGGGTAGGCTGACACTACATTCAAAACTTAGGGCAGACAACCCTATGACTCTAACATACAATTCGCGCTCCGCGCCCACAATTCGTGGAGTTTTTACAAAATATTATTCAAAACTTGGGCTTTGAGCCCAAAAACATGTTGCGGGGGCCCGGGGGGGATTCCATGCCCAACAGGCCCCCAACACAAACATCGTGACTCACCCTCGAGTCACTCGGTCGGCGCGACAATCTTGGCATGGAGTCCCTCCAGCTGGTCCCGAACGGTCGTGATGTTTGCAACGCACTAGGCTGCTGCTTGTTGTACCTGTTGCATTCTCTCTTTTAAGCCCTTTGTTTCTGGCATGCTGCACTGCATTAGTGCATGCATCCCTTGAATCTGCGCGAGCTTTCCTTCAATATTTGTCGTGATTGTGAAGGCTTCGTCAATCCATGGCTGGACGCGCGCTTTGAGAACTGCTTCCTTATGGCACGCCATGTCCACCTGCTCCTTTAATGCCTTGGCTTGCTGCATCCTCGCAAGCCGCTAAGTGAGGACTACTGTCTGCGCAGTTCCTTTGATACTGTCGTACTGCTGTTGGAGTTCGTGTGCCTCTGTCTCCAGTTGCTGGATGTTGGGGTCCTCCTGTAACGTCGTGAGGACCTCAAGTGCCTGTTCCAACATGTTGGTATAGTCGCGCACTGCACCTCCAATCTCTTCCAACCCTGCTGTAATAGCGCTAGCGCGCTGTTCTTTGATTTCTGGGGGAGTGGAAGGCTACGCCTTCAACCGCAGCTCGACGATCTGGAGATTTAGCTCCAGCTACACCCTTGTTGTCTCTTCTCTTGCGTCATGGACTCCACTAGCCAAACTGTGGATCCGTACTTCCATTGGTAGATCTGCTACGATAGCCAACTCCGGGATGCGTCAGCAAGCGTCATCTACCGTCTCCACCAACCTTTGGTTCTGCGACACCAACTCGTCGCGCTATAAGCTGAGCTGCTCTATATTGATCTTCTGTTCACTAAGAACTTGGATCACGCGGTTCTCCCTAGTGCGCAGCTCTGCTGTTATTCCATCCTGTAGCTGATAGAGTGTTTCCCGGGGAAGGGCAACTAGATTAAGGCCAAGGCCTTTCATCCTGCTAACCGTCATTCGGTCCATCGCATCTGAGGCTACTAACGCTCCCTCTGGCAACACTATAGTGTTAGCCATCCTCGCGCGCAACATCTGTTCTGCTGCTGAAGTACCTGCTGTGATGTGGGTATGTTGAAAATGGCAACAAGAAATGATAAAAATAGAAATGCTAAAAATAACATTGCTATAAATAGCATTTCAGGATATACTCCAACTCTGTTGGAAATAACAAAAAATAGAAATGCTAAAAATAGCATTTTAGGATAGATTCCAATTTTAACTAGTCCCTAAAGTAAAATTGAGAATTAAAATTCGAATTTGGTCCCAGCCGCTGTTTGAAAAATAATTAATTAATTCATCTTGAGTTAATTAGTTGGAGAAAATCAAACATGAATTCTATGTGAAGACATGCAACATTTATCCCTTAATTAAAGAGATAAAGATGAGTTGTAATTAGTTAGCTCAGTTAACTGAGTTAAGTCCAGTTAAATTAGTTCCAAACAGTTGGAGGAACTAATTGTGAGTTGAGTCAGTTAATGCATGCATGCATGCAACTAGTGTTTTCTAGATAACTGAATATTCTCTCATAAATAACTCATGCATGTCAGTTCAGAGAAAGACACAGTTGAAATTAAAGGAAGAGACATTGTACTATCAGTTGGAGGAATTTTCTTATATAGGAAACTCATCCATGCAGAAGGAATTATCTCCTTCAGGATTGCGTAGTTAGTTCAGAGGTCAGTGTTGTGTGTGAGGTGAGAATCACACAGGTTGCAGCTGGAGGACCCATGAGAAACTGCGCAAGGAAATAGGAGGCTTGGAGGACTGAAGGAAGGCATATGTGTTGTCTATTCTGTCTATGAGCAGCAGTGAGGGATTGTATTGAGAGCTGGATAGCTTGTGAGCTAAAACTTTGTGTAATCCTAAGATATTTCCACTTGTATGATAATACAGATAGCAGGGTTTTTAGCTGAGGCTTTCCCCTGAGTATTCTTCTATGTTTCATGTGTATGATTTCTTCTTCTCTGTTATATGTGTTTCGATTGATCTTACTCAAAATAAATTAAGCTTCCACAATTTTGTTTGTAGAAGTAGATCAAGTATTTTGCTTTAGTATATTGCACACGTGATCTATAGTCAGAATTTCTATAGGGTAGACAGGGTACCTTCTTGAGGGGCCCGCACCTATAACTCCTGCAGCTGCGCCCTGAGGGCCCCCAACACATTCTAGTGCTCTGTCATAAACTCTTGGAGCGCTTCGTTGGTGACATCGTGGACCATATTGCTGATGTCATAGAGATCTCCTCAGTTAAGGTGATTGGGTCAATGGCCAGCTTTGAGGCCTTGACCTTCTTCCCTGGACTCGATCTCTCTGCAATGCGTGGTCATTTTAACTGAGTGGACGCGGTCCCCGGATCCGCCCTCCCTTCTGCTGTATCTGGTTCCTCTGCCCCTTGTCCTAAGGACGTTGCTTGGCCCTCGTCTGCCTGTGTTGTTGCTGCCTCTGCTACTTGTGTTGTTGCTGTTGCTTCTGCGGCTTCCCGCATTACTTTTTCCTTAGCTGCTGCTTTTTCATTCCACCGTTTCTCTGCTAACTGGGTGACACACAACTTAGCATCATCCTTCTTTTTCTGTGCTGCCGCTTTTTCCAGTTCTACCAAATCTGGGGCGCGCCACTCGGGAGGCCATGTATCCAATACTGTAAATATCGCGTCGTCAGTGGCTATGAATGGTAGCTTTGTCCACTGCTTCGTCAGATCCTTCTGCGCCCTGATGTATATGTTGTGAATATCTGCCTTAAACTCTGCAAAACTCTTCAGACGTTGTACACCGTAGGTGATAGGCGCGGCCTCCTATTGATCCACATCTGGATGCTCGCCTCCATGAGTGCCCAAAAAATTTTGATGTCACAAATCCGTTTCGTGTCCTTGGTGGCCCAGAGCGAAGTGTACGTCGTGGCTTCTGGTAATTCTCTGTTAATGTGGGGGAACTAACTGTCCTCTAGCAGTTCTCCTACTACTAGCAATATGGATAAGAGCAACCACACGTAGTGGAAGGTCTTACCCTGCTCCTGGGCTTCGCGACAGTTTATCAAAAATTCTTCGCAGAGGAATTTGGCCCAGTTGAACTGAACCCCCTCCACGCACTGCTCGGCCAGCACGACCACCAGCACTGGTACCTCATTAGCACGACATTTTCTCATTACTTTTTTGGCCATGAGTTGGGTGGCTACGTGCACCCCCTTATCCTTGATGCTAGAGATGACGTAGCCCCTCTTCTTTTTCTCCAGCTTATACTTTGCCTTCATGGCCTCTGCGAGGGCCAGATCGCTGCTTTTTTCGGCTATCATCACGGGGTTCGTTCCTTTACAGGGAAGCCGAGAAATTTGGTGAATGAGGTCTGCCATGATGGGAATAGGCTCCTCCAGCCATAGATACCCATCATGCACCAGGCACAATAGCTGCCTGATGACGAAAATGGTGATGGGCGCGCGGTGGAAATGCGGTATCCATAACAAGTGCAGCAACCCGGCCTTTTCCACACCACGCAACCATTTTCGTGGCTCTAACGCTATCACTGCCCCCTCTGTATTCTTGCTTCATCAAGTTGGTTGTCTCTAAGTGCGGAAACTTCTCACTGTCTGCGAGGTCCTAGTCTTCAAATTTCATGGTTGGCACGTGGCCTAGGTGTGCACCCTCAAATATAATGTCGTCGGGGAGGAGCGGGGTCTGGAGCGAGCTTTTCGTCTCATCCAGGTTCTTCAGCACCTTGGTTTTCCCTTTCCACAGAGGGACATATGCCGACAGTTTTGTTGCAGAGCGCAACGGTTGGATGTCCTCCTCCACGTCTTCTTCTTCTTCTGCGGCGACAATTAGGGCCTGCAAATCTTCCTCCTCCTCATCTGTTTCAATCGTAACTGCCTTCCCCTTCTCTTCCATGGATAATTTGTGTTGCAGATTCCTTGGGGACATGCGTACTGGCCCCATTGCTTGTTTATCCTTCTTGGGCCTCAGGGTTCACAATGATTTGGGGATTTTTGTTACCACCCTGGCACCTTTTGGAACATCCTCCACCATGTGGGTCTGCGCGGCCTCGCTGGCGGTTACCTCCTCAATTCCTAACCCATCCTTAGTGGTCATCATCTTCTATGGGTTGTATTCTGTCTCTTGTGAACTTAGGGGTTCAATTATCGCTTGGCTCTCAACACTCTGTGCTCTGCTCAAGCGCCTAATTCTCAAATGACCAAGTGTTGTTCGCTAGCTAGCCCTGTGAGTTTTATAGCGCCTTCCAAATTCGAATTCGACCATTCCCCCCAATTTCGGGCCATTAATACTTTCTTGGTGGTAGATTTTCCCAAATCTTTCCCATAGCTCTCGCCTTAAATGCTCACCGCCCGCTCCATTTGACCTCAAATCGAACATCCTATCATGAATAGCGACACCAACGGTCACTTCCCCGCCAACCTGCGCAGCAGCGCAACCCTCCGTGCACGGTCGCGAACCTTGTGATGTCCTACTCCTACGCACATCTCTTATATCGCACAGCCCCCAGGCAGAATTGTTTATAGTCCCGCGCTCCCTTTCAACTACTTGGAGCACTAAGACTATCCTTCCTACGGCTAGTTAGGTGGGCGCACCACTCGTGCGGGGCTTCATTTCGCCCCCCATCTTGATTTTGCTTGTTGTTCCCGTCTCCTATCGCGAGAGTGGTGTGCATTCATGCAGGTTGCATACCATATGCCTATACCCATCTAGAAAGGTGGGCACGTAGGCTGTTTCGTCCATCCTGCCTGGCTTCCATCCTCCTCTGAGGCTTCCCAAATCGTAAGCACATCATCCTTTGGCATTCGCGCCAGTCTCTGAAACTTTGTTGGTGCGTACCCCACCATCTTCCATTTCAAAGCATCAAAATGCTATTGTTCGACACTTCACTTTCAAACTCGTTTAGGAATTCATCCACCACTATTAACCCGTCATACATAGGCATATTTCTTGCCTCGGTTGTCACGTAACGCAGTGATCTTACCATCATGTTGCAATTGAGTGTGGTTACCTCATGTAACCGGTTCTGCCATCGTTCTGTTTCCTCATCCAAATCTGATGTGCAGGAGCTTTCACGCTCCCATGAAATTTTGCCATCTGCTGTAGGATTCACCCAATCCTGTTCCCGAGCGGTTATCTTGTAGATATAGTCTAGCTCATCGTCGCTCTCGTCGTCGCGCATTGACTCCGTGTAGCGCGCTCCTTCCGTAGGGTCTAACGATACCACTACGTGCAGTGACTTTTTTTCAAAAATCATTTTGTGCTTCTTCAGATTTATGACTCCGTTCATATCAGTGGCCCAATCTATTCCCAGTAGCGCGGGATAGGAATTGTTGTCATCTACAATCTCTATCACCTCAAAATATGCAAGCACGCTCACACCTTCGATGTCTACCGTGATTCTCTGCAGTATTCCCATCAGTAGGATCTTTTGCTGGTTCACCATTCACAATTGAATAAGGGACCATTGCAACGCGGGTCTACCTATATGCTCCCATGTTTTCTTTGGCAACACATTCGCGTCCGATCCTAGATCTAGATTTACTTGATCCATTTCATATTCCCCGATTTGCGCAGTCAATCTCATTTCCCTTCCTGTTCGCAATGCATGCTTTCCACGTTTTTGAACTATGCATGGTTATCCTAACCCAACGCACCTAGTGATAAGTTCCTGCAGCCCTTTCACAGATTTGCTGTCGCGGAATAGTTTCATACATGTCTCCAGAAAGGTAGTGAGCATTGAAGGATCCATCTCCGGATCTAGTTGATTCTTACTACCTGAAGTGGAGGCCTCCATGAAACTCTTCTTAGCTTCCATGAATGTCTCTTTTGCGTGCTGCAAATCAAATTCAGGTTCCTTTGTAGGAGCCTTGCGAACCCACACACTTTATTTAGGTTGCTTACCTTTGTCATCTCCTGTCGTGATACCACTTTGAAGCACTATGTTTACATTCGGGTCCTCTTCGCATGGCTCAGACCTCATCATTTGCAAATTCTGAGTCAAGGGAGGCTGGAGTGTCCCCTTATCGCGTAGCCTCACTATCAGTGTAGGGTAGTCCTCCGTCTCATGATCAAACTGAGTACAATATAAACATAATGCTCTTGTCAGATTTGTACAATCACAGGCATAATGTCCTGGCCCTCCGCAATTGTAACAAATCAGTTGTCCGCGACCCCTTCCTGGTCCCATTCCTCCTCAACCTCGTCTATGCCCCTAAAATCCAATGCGCGCCATCCCTGCATTTGGATCGAGGGCTCGCATTTTAGTCTGCACTCTGTAGGCAGGGGTCCGATCCATCATCAACTCGTAACTCCTGCAAGTGCGCTCATCATGGCCTATTGATCTACAAAAATGACAGAACAATTGCTGGGACATTTGCGTATACTTCTGTAATAGGTGACATTTATCTGTAGTATGTTTTCCTCCTATCTGACAAATCGCGCATCATAATGTGGGCACCGCGCTCGATCCTGCTTGTGCCTCTAGTATTAAGGGCATCGGCCCTCCTCCCACCAAGTAATTCACGAAAATTGGACAACGGTCCTTGTCATGCCCCTGGCCTTTGCATTTTATGCACCATACCTCCTCACACGCTTCTGGGCGAGTTGTCCTATCTTGTTTCAAACTCTGCATTTCCAGACACAAATTTTGTAGTTGCGCGTGGATTTTTTGAACTCCCAGGCTAGGATCTTGTATTGGAGTCTCGTGCAGTCTCATTGCAATCTACAAAGCTTTGGCCTGGGTGGATAGCTTCTGTTGCGATAGCGCCGTTCTCAAATGCGGCATTACTGATGCGACAAACCATGTGCGGTGCTGTCCATCCATCAAGGTCATGTTGGCTTCGTGGATCATACTCTTCAGTCTCTAATCCAGATCCCATGGGGTCTTGCCTCGAAGCATCGCGATTTCCTTAAACCCGATAATCGATTGTGTCTCTGACTTTGGCCTGCTAAATTCTCTGTTCAATGCAGCCTGGATATCTGCGATCCCCGTGTTTGGGTGGTCATTAGAGTGCTTAATGTACCACATTAGTGCGCGATCCTGCAACACGCTTACCAACGTTGCGTTTTTTATATTATCATCCACAACTCCTTGTGTTTCCCATACGGCCCTTACTCTGAATACCGACAATTTTATCACGCTCACCATATTAAACTATTGTGGTGGCGGAGGTGGTATGGGTGGAGATGGAGGTGACGGTGGTGAGATGTGGTGGGGGTGGTATGCGTGGAATTCACTGCCTTATCAAACTGATCGCGCTTCTCGGAGAAACTTTCGCTAGCTCTTATTCACTTTTCCGCCGTGGTGAAATCAAGGGACTGCTTTCTATTTCTGTGCTACCTTCGTTTCTATAGATCCTCCCACTTCGCGTAGTCCCAAACATTAATTTATTCGCATAACCCGCTTTTCACACAACATCATTTTAATCCAAGTGTTCAAAGATTTAATGTATTTACCTCGCAATCCCTTGAGGAAGAGTCGTTTCGCCTCATTTTAGCTGACGGTCATATTTACTGCGAACCCAGTGATAAAATGCCCTATAATTCGATCGAGCCAATGGTCCACAACGCGTGCGATCTTATCTTCTGATGCTTCTAGTTTGCGCACTAATTCTGGAGTCCACACAATTAGTTTGTCGAGCCTACACCTTCCATGATTGTCTACTAGCTTCACGAGCCACTCATACAACTCAGAGGGAAAGGATGCAAAGAAAATTTCGCGCATTTCCATATATAAATAGCGGTCTAACCACTGTTCCTTTGATCCTCGTGGATTCCTGTTTTCCTGCGCTGCGAACTCGTGAATCTTTCTGTCCGACCACCCTTCAATTTCCTTTTTTGTCGGATTCTAACGACACGACATCAGACATCCCTTATGTAGATCCCGATCTTAGCAACAGAGCCATTTGTTGGCTTGTTGGGGCTTGACCCAGGTTCAGAGATGATTTAGCCAAACAAATCCCAGTACTATTGGCCCTTTCGGCAACAGTCCGCGGAGCGTGGACTAAGGTCTCACCCGAAGTAGTATGGGAGGGTGCTAGAACCAGGTTTCCGCACCCTGGAGATGTCTAATGTTTTCTAGTGGTCCACGGTTCGACCCTGCGCGCACGTTGCTACGCACACTTATTAGTACTTCGCAGCTGATGATGCTGCCTTTGCGCAACCCTACTTGGGGGCCGAATAGTGTTATTACCCAAATCCTTACTAGTAACCTGATATTAGTTGATTAACTTAGCTTATCTATATGCTTTCATTTATATTTACCAATATTCACCATTCATACAACAACGCGCAGTAAATAAACAGTATAAGTGCAATTGATATCAAACATGTAATAACATAAGAACAGATACACAGAATTCAGATAAACTTCTCTTTATTATTCTTCTTCCTTGGTTACAGACTCGACTCCGCCCTGCGCACTCAGCTGTAGGGGTTCGTGCACTCAGCTACGGACTCTACTAGGCCTCTGCGCACTCAGCTGCAGAGCCTCTTCCTACTACTACGACCCAAGACACTAGACTCTTGCTCTATGCTCGCTATCCTTTTTACTCCATCCGTTTGTTAATTCTACTTTTCTTCACTTCCCTAACTGCTTTACAACTTAGAGCCTCACTCTATTTATACAATCCCATGGTTCGTAGACCATGGGTAGGCCGACACTACATTCAAAACTTAGGGCGAACAACCCTATGACTCTAACATACAATTCGCGCTCCACGCTTGCAATTCGCGGAGTATTTACAATATTATTATTCAAAACTTGGGCTTTGAGCCCCAAAACATGCTTGGGGGGGGAGGGGATTCCATGCCCAATGCATAGCCGGAGGCTCCTTCAACCTGTCTTGATCTCTGAGCCCATGCAATGCCATCTCACCCAATTGTCGAACTGACTCCTCTAGTCATTTCTTAGCACTACTCATCTGCTTAGAAAGTGAGAAATTCGAACTTCTTGGAAAAAGGTTATCAGAGAAGAAAATTCCCCTTCTACGTGTCTCCATTCTTTTCTTGCAAATTTCTGCCCTGGCCGAAACCGTGCCCTTGTAACATTGTGCTGAGGCTTTGTGTCACTCCCTCTGCCTCTTCAAGCTTACGATTAAGAAATCATACCTCTATCGACTCACTCAGAGAGAGATTTCCTCAGATTAGCTTCCCAACAAGGACTACGTAGTACCTTCAAGGGAATTCGAATTGTTGCCTAGTGCATCTTTCGGCCTCACTGCTCAGCACTGAATCTACTCTTCTTGTTTCAAAATCAATCCTCTGATATCATGTGAAAAATCCTTGACTCGAAGGAACCCCTACTGTAGAAAATCTGAATCTACTTCACCTACTTGATTTTTAATATACATTAAACAAGTTATTCTTCTAAATATTGAAGTAAATTACTTCTGCAACCTACACTTATTAAATATTTGATCTCATGAAACATAAAATAGAGCAAAGAACAAGATACATGGGACACTTATTTTTGGATACAATAGTCCCCGGAAAAATCCAATGTGGGAAAACTAGTGCAGCATTTCTGAGGGTTTATTATTATGTAGGAAAAATATCTGAATACATATCTAGGATGCTCATCTAGCAAGCATTTATAGAGAAAATACTGTTGGAAAATCTGAGTGAGTTTTACCTCACTTCACTCAGTAGAATTCTGGCTGATCCAGCACAAGACTGGCTAACCCTGAATATTTCTACGTTGGCTCTACATCACCTTCTCTGCCCTCTGCGTTAACTCTCCTAACTCTTCTGGCAATTCCCGACAGTTTTGGAAGTTCCTGGCAGTTTCCATTGTTCCGACAGTTCTAGATTTTGTGTGACAAGCAACTTTTTTGCATCAGCTCTCCCGGATACTACGCTATCTCTTTTTTAGCTCTCTTGGTTGTTTCGATAGTTCTTGGCAGTTCCGACAGTTCCAGATTCTACGTGACAGACATCTTTTCTGTGTCACCTCTTCTGGCTACTGCACTGCCTCTCTTCAAGCTCTCTCTGCCTCTCTGTCATTATTCTCTAGAAAGTCCTTCTCCTAGATTCTCTCTGCCCCTCAGCTACAAGATCTCCCCATCAATTTTCCTCCCGAGAACTTCCCACCTTAGAAAATCGATTTCCTCAATCTCTTTATGTGTGTTTCCAAATGAACCCCAAGCCTCCATTTTATACTTTTCCTGTTAAGTCTTCAACGGTCGAGATTAATTCTCTAATCAACAGCTAAGATTAAATCATGACTTGATCCACCTTCCATATATTCTCACCCATATTTTGATTAATACCCATTAATATTTTAATTTCCCTAAGTTTAGACTTAGGAACTCCATTAAAAATATTAAATATTTTAATAAAATACAATTCGAGTGGAATTTCACCAAACGGTTTCTAGGTTCCTTAGAACTCATGTGCCTTATCCTCTCCACCAATTTTCAAGGCTAGATCGCTTCTGATGATACCAAAAACTAACACTCCCTCTTAGTGAGAAAAGTGCTCTAGCAACAATTCCCAACTACATGCTGCTATGCTTCTGAAGCATCTCCCTTTCTGCACTGTTTCTACCACCAACATTGTATTGCTTCTACTATTGTACGGCTACCCATGACACTGCCACTGCCACCACTGCATCTGTACTACAACCCCCTCTCAAATGCTGCATTTGCTATGCTTCTAGCACTGCCACTGATAACATTGCATTCGTACTGCAACTCAGTTGCTGAGAGAAGCAACTAAAAAACATCCAAAATTAGTTGAACTTAATTGTGTTCAACATATTACAATGAATGTTGGAATTTGACTGTTGCTGATTGTGACCCTCTGAATCTTCTACACTGTTGTTGACTCCTGCACTGTGCCAACTACACTGCTGCCAACCTTGCTCTGCGTTGATCAGTCTCTGGTCCCACATGATCTGATTTAGAATATTAGATTGTTGTGCTAAGATCCTCCTCAGATTAGAAACAAAATGGTTTCATTGTGCTTAAGAATTCATAAATTTTGGAAAGTGAAATGATGAGTTTTTATGTTAATTTTGTGAGCAATTTAACATAAATAAGAGACTAAACAACATCATAAACATGTATAGAACATCATCAAAAACAAATTACAAGAGGAACATGATAAAGGACTTCACCCCTCTTGGGGTACGTCTCCTTGGTCCAGCTTCCAATGGCTTGGGCCTCTCTATTATGCTCAAAAGTGTTAAAATATGTATTTACAATGCTCAAATGCTTATAAAATCTACTCCAATGAGTCCAGAATGTCCAAAAATGGCTATCTAGCCTCTTTTTGCCTCCAATTTGGTGGACAACTGAAGAAGTTATGACCTCTCCTAGCTTTCCCACTATTTGCTCCACAAATTGCTCCAAATCCGGCATGATCCTACAAATTAGCTCCAAAAAGCGCCTACTGAACAAAAATTTCACCACATGACAGTCCATAATCTATCGATACTGACTGTCCCATCACAAATTACAATCGGCGAGAATCGGCGAGCTTATGGTTTGTGAATGAGGCGGGGCAATGTGAAATTGTGATATGGTGGACCTAACATAACTATTAACAGGAACTCATAAACTTATCGCATCTAGGATCCTTTCACAATTCACAATCAGTGGAGTACCGATGGACTTATATATGCGGGACTCAGTTTTTGTGGAATGCAATTGCGATCTGTGATTGCGATTATCGCATCGCAACCCTTCCCTGCTCGGGGGCCGATTCTTTAATGCCTTTCTGCCTGCCCTGTTGCGATGTGCGATTGCGATTATCGCATCACACCCTGGCTTGTTCTGGGGCCGATTTTTAATGCCGACCCACCTGCAACATGCGATTTGTGAAATGCAGGGGCCAATGGTGGTCTGCCACTTGGCGCTTCCCCATTCGTTGAAGAGCCTTGCCACATCATCTTTTCTTGCCATCTGTCCAAGTCAAACCTAAGCTTTGAATTGCTATAACTTCTTCATACAAGCTCAGATTCAAGTGTCATTCACACTGTTGAAATCAAGATGTCGAGCTCTTCGATCTGAAGCTAAGTTTATAGAGATTCTGACACTTTCATTTTTGAGCCTAATTTTGAGCACCTAATCACTCCTCCCCATTGGAAACCTTTTGGACCCCAAAATAATCACTTTCAGTTGTCCAGAAGATGAGGGTATAGTTCCCTCACCTTTCCAACCTCTATCCATTTGTCTTTTAAAGGATTTGTACCCTTGAGCCCCACTCGAAGATAATCAATACTTCGTCTTTTTGATGTCCTTGTTCTTCTGTCAAGTATATTGTCTTGTTGAAGCTCATCAAGGAAGATGGAGGAAAGTCTTCACTAGATGGAATTTGACTATTCTCTCCTTGATCTTCAATCAAAGGAGGCTCAAACAACATTAAATTCTGAACATTAGCAACAACATAAATTTTCATATATGAAGACAAATATAACCTGAAGGCATTTTTACCAATCTTTTCCAAAATTCTAAATGGACCACATCTAATTGGTTTTAGCTTTTTACCTTCTCCGTGGAGCCTCTATTTGTTAATGTGAAGCCAAAATTCTTCACCAACTTGGAACTTGTGACCGTGATGATGCTTGTCGTGCCTTGCTTTGTACTTGACTTGGCTTTTCTCAAGTTGTTCTTGAACCTTTTGGTGTACTAATTGGATTTGTTCAATGAACTTTCTTGCTTTGTAACATCTTTTCCAAAAATAAAAGCCAAATGAGATTTAGGTAAGCATCCCAAGCATGCCTCAAATGGCGAAGTTTGAGTTGAAGAGTGCTTGGCTCGATTGTAAGCATGTTGAATATAGTGCAAATGTTCACCCTACAACTTAGGATGCTTGCTGCAATACCCACGAAGAAGATGTATCATTGTTATGTTCACCACTTCTGTTTGACCATTTGTTTGTGGATGAAAGGTTGTACTCTTTTCCAATCTGGTGTCCATGAATCCCCACAAGCTTGACCAAAAATTCCTAACAAAGCGAGAATCTCGATCACTAACAATGGATGTGGGAAATCAAAAATGCACCCAAACATTCTAAAAGAATAACTGAGCAGTTTGTTCAGCTGTAACTTTCTTTGTACATGGCATAAAAATACACATTTTGCTAAACCTATCCATAACTACATACAAATAATCATGATCTCTTTTTGACAATGGAAGACCTCCTACAAAATCCATAGAAACACTCTCCCACAGTCGTGAAGGAACCAGAAGTGGTGTGTACAATCCTAACTTCCTATTGCTAGGCTTACTGATTACACATAATGAACATCCTTTAATAAAATGAGACACACTTTCAAGCATATGAGGCCAATAAAAATACCTTTGTAGATGTGCCACCATCTTACTTACACCGAAATGACTAACAATAAGAGAAGTATGTGCCTCTCTTATGATGTTAACTCTTTCTCCCAGTGGAATACAAAGCTTGCCAAGATGGTACAACAAGTTATCATGCAAATGATAATCCAATTCCTCTACTTGGTTACCTTGACTCAAGCTTGCATAAACATCTTGAAATTCATTATCTAATGCATATTTCTCAATATAACTTTCATGTAAAAAAAAGTTATGCATGAGCAAAGTAGTTGCACTAGAAATAGGCCTAGAAAGCATATCATCAACTTTATTATAGATACCTTTCTTATACTTTATTACAGATACCTTTCTTATACTTTATTACCAAGTGGAATTGTTGAAGAAAATCCATCCATCAGAAGTGCCTCGATTGTTGCGACTTTGATTGTGATTGCAAGTATTGCAATGGTTGATGATCAGTGTGAATGAATGTTCCCTTACCCATCAAGTAGTGTTTCCATCTTTTCCCACTTTGCATCAATGCATACAATTCCTTTTCATACGTAGGATAGTTAATCACTGCACCATTAAAAGTTTATGAATGAAAACAGATAGGCTTACCATGTTGCATGAGGATTGCACCCATAGCGTAGTCACTAGCATCAGTCTGAATCTCAAATGATTGTCTCAAGTCTGGAAGTGCAAGCACTGGATTTGTATTGATCTTTTCCTTCAATGCATCAAAGGTATTTTGTTGTTTGCCTTCCCACTGTAAAACCTTTTTCACACTTGTCAACGCATGCAAAGGAGTTGCTATAAGAGAAAAATTAGCAATGAATTTCCTCCAATATTGGGTTGCTCCCAAAAAACTTCTTACCTCAGTAACTGTCTTGGGCCTTGGCCAATTCACAATGACATCAACCTTGGAGGGATCTATTTTCAACTCACCTCCTCCAACAATATGACCCAAGTAAAATAAAGAAGTTTTTCCAAACTTGCACTTTGATATCTTAAGATACAACTGTTCTTTTTTCAATACATCAAGTACTTTTCTTACATGTATGACATGTTCATCACGAGATTTACTAAAAATTAAGATTCCATCTAAGTAGACTATGACAAACTCATCAAGAAATGACCTCAACACATCATTCATCACACACATGAATGTAGCGGGAGCATTACATAAACCAAACGACATAACTAGCCATTCAAACAAACCTTGTTTTGTTTTGAATGTTGTCTTCCAAATGTCTCCTTCAACTATTCTAATTTGATGGTAGCCACTTATTAAGTCCATATTAGTAAAATACTTTGCATATTTCAATTGATCAAGTAAATCATCTATTCTAGGCAGTGGGTAACGATTCTTTACCGTAATTTTGTTCAATGCATGAAATTCCACACACATGCACCATGTTCCATCCTTCTTTGGCACCAAGACAATAGGTGAACCACATGGCGAGGAAGATGGTTTGATATTCAACAACTCTTGAATTTGCTTCTTAATTTCTGCACTTTCCATCACTGGCATCCTGTACATGCCAATGTTAGGAAGAGGACAATATTGTTGCAACTGTATCTCATGTTGGATTCCTCTCTTGGGAGGTAATCCCTTTGGTTCCTGAAACATCTCATCATATTGGTTAACTACGTCAACCAATTTAGATTTCAAATTTGAATCACAACCTTTAAAAGCTTCATTATCAACATCATTCTTGGGTTTGATCATTAGAAGCACAAAATTCTTGCTCGAATTCACTAGTCTTTTCATTTTCCCTGCATTAACAAGCGAAAGATTTATTTTCTTGCTATGAGCTCTCACAATATATTCTACTCCATCTTTGAATAAATGATATTTTTTTCATGTCTATGGAATATATCTTTTCTATCATAAAGGTATGGGCTGCCCAAAACTATGCCACAGATATCTAACAGCACAACGTCATGCTCCACTTCATCTATGAAATTTGCAGTAATAGAAAATCTCAGTTTACACTTTCTAGTAATCTGAAATTACACATTGTCACATACCTATCCATGTGGATATGGTTTATTATGTGCAATGGTTTCCAAGTTTAAAATTTTGACAGTGTTTTCAGAGATAAGATTGGCTTGAGAGCCACTATTGAAAAGCTTATCAATCTTGTTATGTTTTGAGATCAATCTTATGTGAAAAAGTTCTATTATCCTCTTTTCGTTTGAGGTTTCATTTTGTAAGTTTGAAGAACTAGTGCTAGCAATGAATTCTTTTCCTTTTAACCCATGGTTGTGATTTTAGTTTCATCGCTCGAATTGGATCCTAAATCCTGTTGAGTGGTTGCGGTTGTTTTTTGTTTTCCCTTGTTGTTTTTTTTTCTTTCGTCTCATTTCAGGATGAAGCTTCCAACAATGAGCTTCATTGTGACCCTCTCTGGAACAATGTTTGCATGTACTTTTATCTCCTTTTTTGATAGACGCATTTTTCTTTGCCTTCCCTTTGAAAGCCTTTTCCTTTCCTTTACTCTTAAATTGCTTTTTACTACCTTCTTCTAGGGTGTTTTTTCCTCTTGCCTCAAGATGAGTGGCTTGCACACACAGATCATCTAGATTATTGGGATTAAACATTAAGATAGTATGCCTAAGGTAACTGTGTAAACCCCCTATGTACTTCAACAATGTGCCCTGTGATTGCAAATCTACACCTAACATCAAAGACCTTTTTATGAATTCTTGGGTGTAATCTTGCACATTTTGACCTTTAAGCTGTCTAAAGTTCTGCCAAGTCATGATGGATTTATTCTTATAAGCTAGAGGGTAGAATTGCATTTTGATTGCAATAATGAAATCATGCCAAGAAATTGAGATCTTACTGTGTTTTTTAATCTCCTCTTGGGTCTTTGATTCCCACCATACTAAATCTGCACCCTCCATTCTCAAGGAAGCTAACTGAATCTTTATGTCATCCTCTTCAAGGTTTTGAATCTTGCAATAGACCTCCAACTAACGAATCCAATTATCAAGCTTCTCTACATTCACTTCACCATTATACATGGGTAGCTCAAATTTAACATCAAGTTTTAAAAAAGGTGATTTACCAGTTCCTTTTGAATTATGACGATGAGTATGAGAAAGGTTTGTGTTAGTGGAAAAGGGTGAAGATGCGTGTGAAGAAGAAGATGAAGAATATATTAGAGAGGGTGGAGGTTTGTCTCCATTTCCATTACCTTCTCCTAAAGAACCTTCTCCTTTGGGAGTTTTGGAACTTTTCCCTTGCAACTTGATATTCCTCCCTTCATAGAGGACCTTCACCATCTCTGTCATATCAAACAAAGCCTTTCTGAAGGTCTTCTCATCTTCTGTCATGTTTGTAGGTTCTCCTTCATGAGACATGATCTCTGGAGTCTCAACTACAACTCGAGGCTAAACTGGTGTTGGAGATTGTGGCAACCTTGCTCTCCTTTCCCTTGACCCAATTTCAAGGCTTCCAAACAGATTCCCTTCTCCTCTTTTGAGCTTTAACCTTGTAAGCATGACATAAACTTGAAAACAGTTAAATCTTTCTTTCACAAAGAAAACATAGAGATCTAATACCAAAACGATCTAATTCAGAATATTAGATTGTTGTGCTAAGATCCTCCTAAGATTAGAAACAAAATTCTTTCATTGTGCTTAAGGATTCATAAATTTTGGCAAGTGAAATGATGAGTTTTTATGTGTAATTTAAAATAAATAAGAGACTGAATATCAGCATAAACATGTACAAAACATCATCAAAAACACATTACAACAAGAACATGATAAAGGGGTTCACCCCTCCTGGGCTACGTCTCCTTGGTCTAGCTTCCAATGGCTTGGGTCTCTCTATTATGCTCAAAATTGTAAAACGATCTGTTTATAATGCTCAAATGCTTCTAAAACCCACTCCAATGAGTCCAAAATGTCCAAAAATGGCTATCTAGCCTCTTTTTGCCTCCAATTTGGTGGAAAACTAAAGAAGTTATGACCTTTCCTACTTTTCCCACTATTGGCTCCACATGTTGCTCCAATCTGGAATGATCCTACAAATTAGCTCCAAAAAGCGCTAACTGAGAAAAAATTTCTTCGCACAACGATCCATAATCTGTCGACACCAGCTGTGCCATCGTAAATTTCAATTGGCGAGAACCGAAAAGCTTATGGTTTGTGAATGCGGCGGGGCGATGTGGAATTACGATATGGCGGACCCAACGGAACTATTAACTGAAACTCATAAACTTATCACATCCGAGATCCTTTCGTAATTCACAATCCGCAGAGTACCAATGGTCTTATATAAGCGGGACTCTATTTTCTGCAGTGTGCGATTGTGATTCGATTATCACTTCAAAACCCTTCCATGCTTGGGTGTCGATTCTTTAATGCCTTTTTGCCTACCCTGTTGCAATGTGCAATTGAGATTATCACATCGCACCTTGGCTTGTTCCGGGGCTGATTTTTAATGTCAACCAACCTACGACATGCGATTTGCAAAATGCGGGGGCCAATGGTGGTCTGCCACTTGGTGCTTCCTCATTCGCTGAAGAGCCTTGCCACATCATCTTTTCCTGCCATATGTCTAAGTCAAACCTAAACTTTGACTTGCTCTAACTTCTCCATACGAGCTCAGATTCGAGTGTCATTCACACCGTTGAAATCAGGATGTCGAGCTCTTCGATCTAAAGCTATGTTTATAGAGATTCTGACACTAAGTCCATCTCTCTATTGCTGAATCTTGGGATACCGTAGCAAGGAATTGATCTAGGAGGTGGAATGCTCAAGGATCCTGCCCACATGTAGTCCTCCCGACTACAACTCAATATCACCCCATCTCCTTCTTGGAGATGCATGGGCACTCATGGCATACTCTTCCTCATCAATATTCACGACTGCAATTTTAGGATCATATTTCTCATCCTTATCCTTTTTCTTCAAAGGACACTGGGATTCATAGTGGCCCAACTCACCACAACTAAAATATTTCACCTTTGAAATGCCCCTCTTTCACTTCAGCTTCTGTTGTCCCTTCGATGCTAGAACTGCGTTCTCCTCCTCCTCCTTCGACTTTGTGCCACTCCCACTACTTCCATTGAGGTTGACCTTCACTAGGTCCCTCCTTAACTCCTCTTGTTGAAGAGTTTCTCACATCTCCTCCCATGAAGGTAGTTTCTATTTGACTAATATGCTTTGGATGAAAACTAGCCATTCGTCCGAGACTCCATTCAGGGCTATCCTCATCATTGTGGTTGGTTGAGGAGTGGACCCCACTGCAGCAAGATGGTCTCTAGTGCCCTGAAGACGTTGGAGATAGAGTTTCACCCCTTCTCCCTTCTGCATCAAGGTCCAATGCAACTTTTTCTCTAAGTACATCTTCCGTTGTTCGAAAGAGCCTTCATACAGAGAAGACAAGGCTTCCCACATCTCTCGGGCTATATCCTTGCCTTGCAAGTGTGATACCACATGATCTCAAACTCCATTGAGAATGAGACTCTTTTCCTTCCCCGGCTTGACCTTGTACTTTCTCTTTTGATCGTTTTCAACAGGGACATCTACAACACTTTTGACAAAGGCCTCGAGATCATATTTATCCATAACAACTAAGATTGTGGTCTTCCATATGACATAGTTGGAGGCTCCTTCCAACCTGTCCTGATCTTTGAGCCCATGCGATGCCATCTCACTCAACTATCAAAATGACTCCTCTAGTCACTTCTTAGCACTGCTCAGTTGCTCAGCAATTGAGAAATTCGAACTTTTTTGCAAAAAGTTCAATAAGGAGAAAATTTCCCTTCTACGTGTCTTCGTTCTTTTCTAGTGGATTTCTGCCCCAGCAGAAACTGTGCCCTTTTAGCACTATGTTGAGGCTATGTGTCACTCCATCTACCTTTGCAAGCTCATGACTCAGAAATCATACCTCTCTTTCAACTCACTCAGAGAGAGATTTCCTCGGATCAACTTCCTGGCAAGGACTATGCAATCCGTTCAAGGGAATTGGAATTGTTGCCAAGTGCAACTTTCGGCCTCACTGCTCAACACTGGATCTGCTCTTCCTGTTTCAAAATCAATCCTCTGATACCATGTGAAAATTCCTAGACTCGAAGGAACCCCTACTGCAACAAATATGAATCTACTTCACCTACTTGATTTTTAATATACATTGACCAAGTTATTCGTTTGAATACTGAAGCAAATTACTTTTACAACCTACACTTATTGAATATTTGATCTCATGAAACAAAAAATAGAGAAAAGAACAATATACATAGGAAAAACTTATTTTTGGACACAATAGACCTCGGAAAAACCTAATGCGAGAAAACCGGTGCAACAGTTCTGAGGGTTTATGCAGGAGAAATATCTAAATACATATCTAGGATGCTCATCTAGCAATCCTTTACAGAGAAAATACTAGCGGAAAATCTGAGTGAGTTTTACCTCACTTCACTAGGTATAATTCTAGTTGATCTGGTACAAGACTGGCTAACCCCGGTTATTCCTGCATCAACCTTGCGTCACCTTTTCTTCCCTCTGTGTCAGCTCTCCCGACAGTTCTAGCAGTTCCTGACAGTTTCAGTTGTTCTAGAAGTTTTGGATTTTGTGTGATAGGAATCTTTTCTATGCCAGCTCTCCCAGCTACTATGCTTCCTCTTTGTCATCTCTCTCTGTTGTTCCAACAGTTCCCAAGAGTTCCGACAGTTTTGGATTATGCTTGACATGCATATTTTCTACGTCACCTCTCCCAGCTACTGCATTGCCTCTCTGCAAGATCTCTCCGCCTCTCTGTCAGTATTCTCCAGAAAATCCTTCTCCCAAATTCTCTCTGCCCCTCAGCTGCAATAGCTCCCCAATCGATTTTCCTCTTAAGAACTTCTCACCTCAAAAAATCGATTTCCTCAATCTCTCTCTGTGTGTTTCCAAATGAACCCCAAGCCACCATGTTATACTTTTCGTGTTGAGTCTTCAACGACCGAGATTAAGTTTCTAATCAATGGCTAAGATTAAAACATGACTTGATCCACCTTCTAGATCATTCTCACCCATATTTTGATTAATACCTATTATAATTTTAATTTCCCTAAGTTTAGACTTAGGAACTCCATTAAAAATATTAAATATTTTAATAAAATATAATCTCGGTGGAATTTCACCAAACAGTATCTGGATTCTTTAGAACTCATGTGCATTAGCCTCTCCACTAATTTTCAAGGCTAGAGAACTTCTGATTCTCGAGCAACAGTTCCCAACTGCATTCTACTATGCTTCTTAAGCATCTCCGTTTCCGCACTATTTCTGCCACCAACACTGTGTTACTACTACTACTATACTCCTACCCATGACAATGCCACTGCCATTGTTGCATCTGTACTACAACTCCCTCTCAAATGTTGCATCTGCTATGCTGCTAGCATTGCCACTGATAACACTACATTCATACTGCAACTTAGTTGCTGAGAGAAGCAACTAGAAAACATCCAAAATTAGTTGAACTTAACTGTTTTCAACACAATACAATGAATTTTGGAATCTAACTGCTACTGATTCTGACCCTATGAATCTTTTGCGCTGCTGCTGACTCATGCACTATGCCAACTGCACTGCTGCTAACCTTGCTCTGCTCTGATCAGTCTTTGGTCCCAAGCTACTACATCTGTCCTCCAAACAATCCATTGCATTGTATGACACTAAATCCATCTCACGACTCCTGAATCTTGGGCTCCCGTAGCAAGGAATTGATCGAGGAGGTGGACTCTTCAAGGATCCTGCCCACATGTAGTCCTCCCGACTATAACTCAATATCGCCCCATCTCCTTCTTGGAGATGTGTGGGCACTCATGGCATACTCTTCCTCCTTAATCATCGTGTGTTCAACCTTAGGATCATGTTTCTCATCCTTATCCTTTTTCTTCAAAGGACACTGGGATGCATAGTGGCCTAACTAGTCACAACTAAAACATTTCACCTTCAAAATGTCCTTCTTTTGCTTCGGCTTCTGTTGTCCCTTTGATGCTAGAGCTGTGTTCTTCTCCTCCTCCTTCATCTTTGTGCCACTCCCACTACTACCACTGAGGTTGACCTTCACTAGGTCCCTCCTTAACTCCTCCTGTTGAAAAGTCCCTCACATCTCCTCCCATGAAGGTAGTTTCTCTCTGCGCATTTGGACGAAAACTAGTCATTCATCTAAGACTCCATTCAGGGCTATCCTCACCATCGTGGTTGGCTGAGGGAGTGGACCCCATTGTAGCAAGTTTCTCTCTAGTGTCCTAAAGACGTTGAATATAGAGGTTCACCCCTTCTCCCTTATGCATCAATGTACGCTGCAACTTCTTCTCTAAGTACATCTTTCATTGTTGAGAAGATCCTTCATACAAAGAAGACAAGGCTTCCCACATCTCTCATGATGTATCCTTGCCCTGCAAGTGTGAGACCACATGATCTCAAACTCCATCGAGAATAAGCCTCTTTTCCTTCCCCTGCTCGGCCTTGTACTTCTTCTTTTGATCGTTGTCAGTAGGAACAGCTACAACACGTTTGACGTAGGCCTCAAGATCATATTCTTCCAGGACAACTAAGATTGTGGTCTTCCATATGACATAGTTGGAGTCTCCTTCCAACCTATCCTGATCTCTGACCCCATGCGATGCCATCTCACCCAACTGTCGAATTGACTCCTCTAGTCACTTCTTACCACTACTCAGCTGCTCAACAATTGGGAAATTCGAACATTTTGGCAAAAATTTATTTGAGGAGAAAATTCCCCTTCTACGTATCTTCGTTCATTTCCAGCAGATTTTTTCCCCGTTAGAAACTGTGCCCTTCTAGCACTGTGTTGAGGCTCTGCATCACTCCCTCTGCCTCTCTAAGCTCATGATTTGGAAATCGTACCTCTCTCTCAACTCACTTAGAGAAAGATTTCCTCGGATCAGCTTCCCGACAAGGACTGCACAATCCCTTCAAGGGAATTTGAATTGTTGCCAAGTGCAGCTTTCGGCCTCACTACTAAGCACTGGATCTACTCTTCCTATTTCAAAATCAATCCTTTGATACCATGAGAAAATTCCTAGACTCGAACGAACCCCTACTACAGAAAATATGAATCTACTTCACCTAATTGATTTTTAATATACATTAACCAAGTTATTCTTCTAAATACTAAAGCAAATTACTTTTACAACCTACACTTATTAAATATTTGATCTCATGAAACAGAAAAAAGAGCAAAGAACAAGATACATGGGACACTTATTTTTGAACACAATAGTCCTCGAAAAAACCCAATGCGGGAAAACAGGTGCAACAATTCTGAGGGTTTATTATTATGCATGAGAAATATCTAAATACATATCTAGGATGCTCATCTAGCAATCATTTACAGAGAAAATACTGGTAGAAAATTTGAGTGAGTTTTACCTCACTTCACCTGGTAGAATTCTGGCTGACCTGACACAAGACTAGCTAACCCTAACTATTTCTACGTTGGCTCTATGTTAGCCCTGCGTCACCTTCTTTTCCTTTTGCGTTAGCTCTCCTGGCTGTTCCAACAATTCCTGACAGTTTCATTTGTTCCGACAGTTCTGGATTTTGCGTGACAAGAAGCTTTTCTATGTTAGCTCTCCCAGCTACTGTGCTACCTCTTTGTTAGCTCTCCTGGATGTTCCGGTAGTTCCCGATAGTTCTGATAGCTCCAACAGTTTTAGATTCTGTGTGACAGGCAACTTTTCTGCGTCACGTCTCCCGGCTACTGCGCTACCTCTCTACAAGCGCCCTTCGCCCCTCTGTCAGTATTCTATAGAAAGTCATTCTCCCAGATTCTCTTTGCCCTTCAGCTGCAAGATCTCCCCAATCGATTTTCCTCCTGAGAACTTCTCACCTCAAAAAATCGATTTCCTTAATCTTTGTGTGTGTGTGTTTCCAAATGAACCCCAAGCCTCCATTTTATACTTTTCCTATTGAGTCTTCAACGACCGAGATTAAGTCTCTAATCAATGGCTAAGATTAAAACATGACTTGATCTGCCTTCTAGATCATTCTCACCCATATTTTGATTAATACCCATTGATATTTTAATTTCCCTAAGTTTAGACTAAGGAACTCCATTAAAAATATTAAATATTTTAATAAAATACAATCCGGGTGGAATTTCACCAAATGGTTTCTAGGTTCTTTACAACTCACGTGCCTTAGCCTCTCCACCAATTTTCAAGGCTAGATCACTTCCTATGCTACCAAAAACTAACAATGCCTTTTGTGTTGCTCCAATGAAGACAAACTTTGGGTTGAAGGTCTACCCACTATGACTGTCAAACGTCCTTCTCCAATAGTCAACCTAGGGTTGTCAATCTATCTCTCTTGGTTAATCAAACTCTGAGCTCAACTTATTTGCCTCTCATAGAAGGATTGTAGCCCTTCACAAGAATTTCACTTAGGGCATAATGGTTAACCATCTAACATTCCTCCAATCTATACTTTGGCTACCGTAGCTCGTCCCAAATCTGGACTCTAATTCTACACTGTGACTCCATCTTCAGATCTACCCATTCTTTAGTTAATTCTTGATCGATCTTGGGCCCACAATATTTCCCTCACCTAGGGCTTGTATATCTGCCCATACACAGTCATCTCATCACTGATCTAGGCCTTCAAAGTCACCATCCTCTTCTCTGTAGTTTTACCCTCAAATTGTTAGATCTTGGGATATAGATCTGTCCTTTCTAGGGCTTCTTTAATTCTGCACACATACCTATGATTTGATCCTAAAATCACATGGATCTAGTGCTTGTCTCCATCTGTTGTTCACACACCATGAATAGACATCCATCGCTTCACATTTCTCTCTTAGAAGACATCCTTCCATCCATTTGGAATACTTCAGATCCGAGCATTCTCTTCTCCATGGAACTTTGACCTATTTTGGCATCCTACACTTGCATAAACACAGATCTCTCACACTTACAATCCTCCTCCTTCTACGCTTGTCCTGTAGAAGAATGTGTGATATTCTTACTAGGAAATAACAATGGTAATCAAGCAAAAACTACAACATGAAACAAAAAAATAAATTCATGCATTAACAACAACAATTTACGCCAAAAACTCCACCAAGTTGAGCCATTTTATTACTAAACCAAGAGGAGTACAAATATATATGGAATAGGTGCACCTGGGCTTGCTACAAGAAGCAAGACAAGATCCCAGGTGAGAAATGGAAGTGAAAAAGTGCTAAAAATGAGCCTACCACTAGATTTGTGTCCACCCATTAAATCTCCTGTTGCTACTAGGAAAGATCGGTTGATTAAGCCCTCCAGATGGCTCCAAAAATTCCAAGAAATTATCCACAACCTCTACTCCACCATCTCAGCAAAACCCAACAACGAATTGGTCTAGTTTCGACAGACCTAGAAGCCCTAAAAAATACACACTCCCTCCTTCATCTAGAAATACACATTATAGGAGTGAATACCCTCAAATAACTTCCTCACACTCCTGGAAACTTCACAACAATCCCACTACAAAATATCCTCAACCAAGCCCCCAATACCCAATAATTCTTCTCCATAAATTACCCAATCACTCACCCTTTCCGTAGGCCAAGCCATAGACCCTTTGTGCACTGCCAAAAATCTAGATAAATTCTGCTCCAAGATCCCTCAACTCTAACCCAACAAAACATTCCAAACCTTTGGAAATATAAGGACAATAGCTCCCTGGAAGACCCAAAAGTTGATATGGCCAAGAGAAATTTCTCCCACAAGTGTGTGCTCCTCTAACTACATCCAACCTGCTCCAAAAGAAGTTCAAACCTCCCAATAATACCTTCTAGACCAACTCTGAAATGTGACAAGTGACTTCCCTAGGTTGGCACTCAAAGTCCATTGAAGATGGAGGTGAGATCTCCTCTCGGAAACCTCTTGTGCTCAACAATACGAATAGACTTGGATAAACAACTCAAGTGTACAAGGAGTTCAAATCTCAATTTAACAAAAGTCCCAAAATGATGCATTCTCCTCCAGTTTATCCTTGGGCTCCTCCTCTCTCCATGTAGGCCCAATAATTTGTCCCCTTTTCTTCCCTCTCTCTCCACAAGTGCAAATTTCTCCAAGTGGTGCATATTCCCTCTTGGAGTGGCCCCCACATCCCACTTATATTTCATTTTTCCTCCCTTTTCCTAATTTTGGGCCTCCCTTAACCAAAATTGCAAAGTGGGGTCCTCCTAACCCACTTTTCCTAAGTCCAACATGTCAAAATACAAAAATTGTGCAAAAAGGTATTTACTTCGCAAAATTTCTAAGTGGGAACATCACAATCCTCCCTGCTTAGATGTTTCTTGCTCTCAAGCAACTACAATGATGGATGTTGAAGAACCTGTTCTCCTTCCCACATGGGATCCTCCTCAGGTAGGTCCTTCCACTTCACCAATAACTCTCTAATGGTTATGCTCGTGTGCTTCCTTTCCCTTACCTCCAAAATGGACTCTGACACCAACACCAAATTCCCCTCATCATCTAGAGGTGTTAACTATGTGGCAGATGTCACTTGTTGCCCCAAATCCTTCTTTAGGCACAAGACATGAAATACATTGTGCACCTTATTCCCAGATGGGAGTTCCAGCTCATATGCCACCTCTCCAACTCATCTAGTCACTCTGTAGGGCCCATATAAGTGTGCCTTGATATTTTCAACTCCCTTATGCTTTAAGGTGGAATGCTTGTATGGTTGGAGTCTGAGAAAAACCAAGTCCCTAACCTCAAAGTGTCTCTCAATCCTGTGCCTGGTTGCATATATATTTTGTTGGTTCTGGGTTGTCTGAAGATTATCCTTGAGAGCTCTAAGGATGTCTTGGCTCTCATGTATCCAATCTTTGGACATTGGGGCCTAACTGTCTTCAAATGCCATATCAACAAAGGTCAGAGCATCATAACAATATAAAGCATGAAATGGAGTCATACCTATCAACATGTGGTACGAAGTGTTGTAGAAATGCTTTCCAAGATGAATCCATCTCACCCACACATGCTACTGCCTAGTCAAATAATTGTGTAGGTACCCTCCAGCCTTTTGTTCACAATCTCGGTCTAACCATTCATTTGTGGGTGGTAGTTGGTACTAGGTGTGCGCCCAATCCCCACAAGGTGGAACAAATCTAGCCAGAGTCCTCCCATGAACCTGTTATCTCTATCGCTAATTGTCTTGGGAAGACCATGTAGCTGGAACACCTCACTGAAAAACAACTCGACCACCTGTGAGGATGAGTACCGAGAGGATACGACAAAGAAGTGGGCATACTTGATCAGCCTGTCAACCACTACATAAATGCAATCCCAACCCTGTACTGCTGGTAATCCCGTGATAAAGTCCTGTTGTGCTCTACAACAACCCCCCATTTCATATCATCTTTACTTATAAATATTAACGTATGAAATGGGTCCCTTTAGAATTTAATTTGGTATCAATGCTATTATAATCCAAAAAAGTCCAATAAATGAATAAATGCACTTTATAAAACTTTTTGGACAAACCCTTAAAAAGAAATCATGTAATGATTTGTCATTGCGATAAAGCGATCGCAAGATCGCATATCGCAATGACACATGAATTATAATTAAGCACCCTAAAGCTTTCCGCCGATGCGCATTCGGCGCATTCGGCGATATTCCATGTACATGTTATAATGCCCCATGCCAATAGTCTCGACGCGATACGCATTCGGCGAATTCGGCGATCGGCGACACGCTACAACAGTTGTGATGTTCCCAAAGACTTGTCCCGATGCGATGCGCATTCGGGAATCGGGTATCGGCGACAATCTCACCCAAGTCTTATTGCGCTCAAAGCTTTTCGCCGATGCGATACCGCATTCGGCGATCGGTGATATCCAATACACACCATTAAAGCGCACTAATCATACCCCCGATTGCGATCCGATAAAGCACGGTTTTCATCGAAGAGTCGTTAAGTGATGGGATGGCACAATTCATTTGTAATAAAAGCTTGATCGCTCACACAATCCTTCATCTATGCTCAACCGCCAAAACGTCCATTGCATGCTTAAGTGAATCGTTCACCCAAATAACGATATAATGGGCATTTAAGGAATGACAGAATGAAAACGGCTAATTAATAAGATCATGTCCTAAAATATTTTTACGGATTGTATCCGCGCCCATTTTAAAAGTTAAATCCTTCAGTTACGCATCTATTCATATGTGCTGTATCACTTAAGAGTTTTTCATCGCTATCTCTGTGTATTATGCCCAATTGCCTCTTTGTGCAGAATTCATTCATAGAAGCTAGGCCTGAGAAGATGGGAAAGAAGTCCAAGAAGACTGCAAGTGCTTCCGCAACACCAATTGCAGGACAAGCGGCCGCAAACAAGAAGAAGGGCCTAATATCCGATACTACATGAACGGGGCTCACCAGAGTTACTTGGCAAGGCACTTATAACCTAATTGAAGCTGAGCAACCAGAAAAAACAGTGACAGAAGCTAGTGTGGACTTACTCAAGAAGTCTGATGCAACTCTCAAAGATTTGGCCGACTCTTTCCTTCACAGGATAGCGGCCAGAGAACAGATTCTTCCCTATACAGACGTTGTGCGATGGGCGATTGAAGAAATCCCCATCTTGGACAGAACTTTTAATACCAGAGATGGGAGGATTTTCGGATCATTCAAGCCAGATGACCTAAGGCAAATGTATCATTTGCTCGAGCCAGAGAAAATATATAACAAGGCCTTCCTGGAGAAGTTTGTAAGCGAGAATGAGATCGAATATGAACCTATCAAGGATTGGAGGCAAAATCCCAACAAGCACAAGCACGAATCCTCCGGTAAGTACTCGGTCGATTCTTTGGCTTCTCCTTATTGTTATGCGGGGATTATGATGTGTAGGCTGTGGGGATTGCATGATTCTGCCAATTTTACCATTGAAATGGTTCCTTTAATGGAGGCAGCAGTAAATAGTTGGATTATGGATTGGGCTACTATTCTTTCGGATAAATTAGCAGTAGCTGTTCGTGATTTTAGATCTCAGACTGTTGTTTCAGAAAGGAAAATGCCCCTGTTCTACTATAGTGCATATATCTTAGACACCCTTTGTTTCAATTCCGAATTTCCGATTCTCGGGTGGAGGTGGACTGCACAGGACCCTTCACCCATTCATATATATCATCAAAAATTGTGGACGTCTTCTTATAAACACCACCTGTATCAAATCTGTAATGGTTTTATGGTGCCCATTTACTATTCCATTTTTGATAAGCCCATTTCAAAAATTTCCTATCAAGCTTCCTTTGATTTACCAGTAGTAGCAAGTTGGTTTGGAGAAGAAAATTTCACCTATATCAGAGTTTTCGGTAGTGAAGCCAACCCACATGTTCTTCCTCTATATGTTCCAGATAAGCTGCTAGCAAGGGAAGTTGCATATCAAATCATGGCTGAGAGTACTACACAGACTCTCAAAAGAGAAAAGAAAAAGGGATGGCCATCTTTTCCCTTCAGATGTGGTGTTTACACTCTGCATGATCTTAAACATGCAGAAAAGGAAGCCACGAAGCTTCAGTCTTTAACTCTGGCCACGATACCAAACAGACCATACGACCCAAAAAAGACTGCTTACACTGCATTAGAACAGGCCAAATTAACAAGGTTTGAGCATCAGGAAGATATGTTTGATGACCTGTTCGTTGCCTCCGAATCAATAGGTCATGCTAAAGAACTCGCTAGGATGCGATATAATGATGAGGGATTAACTGAGTTCAATAAACTCAGAGAACAGAGGTTGCAAACTCTGCCTCTGGATTTACTGGCGACAACCCCAGCGACATCATCAAGCGGACCTGTTCAGGAACAGTTCAAGGAACAGGAGGAGAGGCAGAAGAAGCAACAGGCAGAAAGACAGAGAAAAGAACAGGCGGAGAGGCTAAAGAAAGAACAAGCCGAGAAACAGCAGAGAACACAAATGGAACAAGAAGAGAGAAAGAAGAAAGAACTGGCAGATAGGCAGAAAAAGGAACAAGAAGAAAAACAGAGGAGAGAAAAAGAGGAGCAGCAGAGGAAAGAGCAGGAAAAAGAACGGAGCGAGTCCCATGCCGAAAAACAAAAGCAAACCACCGATGTCAATATAGACACTACCATAGACCCCAAATTATTTCAAGAATGGCAGCAATTTCATTCCATCATCAGTGGATTGGAATGTTCAAAAGATGGGGACACTTCTAAGACAAATGATACGCAGGATGTTACCTCTCCTCAGGTTCTAAGTGGAACTAGCGGCCCACCAAGTTCTAAGGAAGTTGAAGTTATTCCAAAAGACCCCTCTGACCAGATTATTCTACAGATAGAAGATATTCCGCCATTGGATGTTTTCTACAGCCCAAGACACAGGGCAGTTGTTAAGTGATCAAGGAAGAGACGAAGGATTGATCAACCTTCTATCTTCCCAAAACAAACGGTCACGGGTAATGTAGTATGGAAGGAGGAATTGGATCCCTCCGATGACTTAACAAAGCTATCACAGTATGCAGGCGCTTATTCGGCTGCAACAATTGACAAAGCATCGGAGGTGAGCCTTCTATTGAAGAATAAGGACCAAGAAATCTTTGCGTTATAGACAGAATTGGTTGAAACAAAGCAAAGGGCAGCACAAGCAGAAGAACAGTTGTTGGCGCAACAACAAGAGAACAATCAGTTGACTCAGCAATTGCAAGCGGAAAGGCAGAGGATTGATCAGGGTGCAATCCAGAAACAAAAAAGAATTGTCAGAGGCGTTGGAAAATTTGAGAGCGGCGAATGAGCAAATGATAAAGACCAAAGATGAGCAAATTGCTCAAATATCATCGCAACTGGAAAAAATGAAGGGCGCGTCGCAGGTAAAAGAGTTTAAATCAAAGGCATTATTGATAAACAATGCGTTGATAGCTCAGGTCAGACTCTTATGTCAACAGATCACTCAAGCTGAGCCACTGTTTGAGCTAACTACAACAATAAATCAGCAGGTAGAAAAGGCCAGGACTGAACTAGATCAATCGGACGAGGCCATTACTGCATATCTTGATTGGCAAGATACTGATTTGGGAAAAGCAGCAAATTTGCCCAGGATCATGGAAACACATAAAGATATACTTTTCACAGAATGGCACACTCAAGTGATGAAAGCAGAAAGGGCGGCTTCAAGATGTAAATCAACCGCCAGCAATCTAGTGGATCTAGTCAATAACACTCTTTACCTGGCCAATATGATTTCTCAATGTACACCGGGAAAGATGACAACTACAAATACATTAGAGCAAACATGCTACCCTGAATTAGAGGAAAAAGGAAGATTAATCGCTGGAGTTAAAAGCTTAACCTTAGATGCATATTGGCTCTTTTTAATCAAGCCACATACACAGAGATCTGCCCTAAAGTGCCTTACAGACGCAATCGGGTGTATAATTCCCGATATCCAAGATGCCACCTACGCTGCACAGCTCAGTTCGTGCCTCAACAAACCTCCGGAAGTTGAGCCAATGCTTGCAATAAATTAGCTCAGATTCAAAGGAAAGAAGCCGACTTAATGAGTCACCCTCCCGCTTGCCAGATCGCCAACCAAAACAGGATCAAGAGTTATTGATACCAGCTTAGTAGGATTTCTGTTTAGTAGATATTTAAATTAGATTAGTATTTATAGACCCTTTCATTGTTTTGGAAAGGGTCGTAAAATTTTGTAACAGACTTAATAGGCTGAAGTTTGCACTACTGTGCTTCAGTCGCTATTCTTTTATGAAATTGGACCAGTTGTTCTGAATTTGACATCAAATTTTTTAATGCAATTGTGCACTATTGCCTTTGTTGAGGACGATTTCTGTGTTGGAGGAAGAACTGCTAATAGCGATTGATATTTGGGAATGTTCCGCAGCTCATATGGTACTTTTATCTACGTCTGAAGTCATTCCTTTTATATGAATTGTTATGTTATATATTCTTGCTATTGTTGAATACATGTATGCGCTGTAACAGCAAATCTCTATCTCAGTCCACTATTGGATGTTTTGCGATTTGCCTTTTCCTTTAATCATGCATGTAACAATGATATAAATGATAAAGTGTAGTAATTTCGCTGTTATCGCTTTGTGTAACTATTTATGCACAACAATCTTGAATAATTTAATATCTATGTTTAGAGACAGAGTCATCTATATGCCTGTCTAAAAGCTCAGATCATCAAACACTACACTTTAGAGATCGATAAAACCCCGGGGTAGATTATAGTTATTATATTCCTGCCGATAGTTTTAGTTATTTGCTTATCACTAGCATAATCTATAAATCGCTCATCCATCCCATTTTATCTATTTCTGGGAAACTGGTCCCATTATCCCCAGTCGGAGCCACTATTCCAAACGGAAAAGGAGCTGTACTAAGGTCCGGACCGGGTGGTTTCGCCTATGTTGTTGCATCGATTTTCGAGGCTTCAACACAATTGGCGCTAGAAGGAGGGACATCAACTGTGAATGGCACATAAGCCCAAACCTATAAGCCATTCTAAGAGTAATTCTCCCTCTGAATCCCCTCGACCTTCCCATTTGCACACTGGTTCGCCGGTATCCAAACAAGGAGAAGGGGAATCAACTATCACTGCTCAAACCCATCATACCCCAGAACAATTAAGTCTTGAATCACCTGAAGTCCAGTCTCTAATCCATAAACTTCAGAGCTTCTCGATTTCACCACAGAAATCTGAGGTATCACAAAGCAGTGCGACTTCGCAGTTCCATCTGACTCATCCTCTCACCAGACTTCAGAGCGAAAAACTCGGTATTGAACCCACTGAGTTCCCTTTACCCAAAAGGAAAAAGGCGAAGAAAATTATTGAAGGATCTGATAGTGAAGAGCTTTCATCCACGTCCTCCATTGCATCTTCCCCTCTGCGAGGTCAACCATCCACTCCCCCATTACAAATTGTCGTTCACCAGGGATTAGGAGCCTCAATATCCCAACCTGTTCACTCCTCATCATTAATCCCTTCCCATACATCTGGAATCCTAACAGTAGTATCAACCACTGTCACTATTATAATGGCAGACCCATGGACTAGGCCAGGTGCAGTCAACATGCCTGCACCATTGCATGATCTACCAGATGCTCCTGAAAAATGGCTGCCTAAATTTAACCCAGATGACGGGACTCAGGTTGAAGAACACATTAATAATTTTATGTTAGCAGTTAACTTAAAAGGAGTGACAGAGCAAGATGTTGTTGTAAGACTCTTCCCCTACACCTTACAAGGATCAGTAGGATCCTGGTATTTTTCCTTACCCTCTGGTTCAATTACCAGTTGGAACACATGCCAAGAGCAGTTTCTTACCAAATATGGAGATGATAGGTCCTTAGCTACTTTAATAAACGACCTCTCCAATCTGAGAATAGAACATAGGGAACCAATAAAGGAGTTTAATGCCAGATTTAATAAACTCCTGCATAAAATCCCTACAGCTTCTAAACCAAGTGAACAAATTCGAAGCGAATGGTATATTACCGCCCTACCTGCCAACATAGCTATTTTTGTGGACAGGGTTGGGAAACCTACCTTAGCTGAAAACATGAGAGAAGCACTTGCTGTTGAAAAGCGCATCAACGCTCTAGAGAAGAAAGCTGCTTTGGAAGATAGAAAAGCTAAAAAAGTCTCATTTAAAGAGGATTCCAAGAAAAAAACCCCAAAGGACCCGTACGACATGGAGGGTTTACAAAAAGTCCTTAAAACGTTGTCTAACGAAATGGTTGAAATAAAGAAGCAGGTGGCCGAAACCTCAAACAAAAGACCATTTAGGACTTTTAAGAAAACTGAAACAAAGCCACCCAATGTTATATCTAACGCAGATTCAGAGCAAGAAGAAGAGGAAGAGGAAACAACCTCACAAACCGATGATGAAGAAGAAGTAGCTGAATGCCACGGAATGTGGGATTTTATACTCCCAAACTCTGATACCGAGAATGAAGAAGAAGCCTTTCCGGTTACTACAAGAAGTAAAAGTACTTCTGAACCTGCCCAGGCAACTTCAAAGAAAAGGAGCGCAGGTGCTACCACAACAAAGGAAAAAGTTCCCCCAAAGAAGTCGCCTGTAGTAGTTCCCCAAAACCAGCCTTCAACTTCTAATTCTCCTTCAACATCCAAGACATTAGTGGTATCCGATTCAATGGAATATAACATTGTTGATGACATGAAGAAAACTAAGGCAAACATAACTATGTTTGAGCTTAGTAAATTAAAGCATCAGCAAAAATTACTTCTTAAAGAATTGAATGCTGTTCCCTCTACTCCCCTTCCCAGTGCAAGAGCTGCCAACGATTCAGGCCAACCTCCTTCAGGTATGGTTGAAGCTACCGATTCAGTTCTAATTGGAGATAGATCGAATTCTCATACTCCACCCTTCCTGCTGACCTATGAGATTTATAACAGAAACCTGCACAACTGTTTAATTGATTCAGGGGCATCATCTAATATAATGCCAGCTTCAGTTTGCTCTAAAATGAACATTGAACCCCAGAAGTCTGCTATTCATATTGTACAGTTGGATAGGACCAAAGTGTAGGTTGTGGGAGAAATTAATTCCGTAACCATCAGGTTGTCTACCGATCCCAGGATTGTACAGAGGATTGATATCTTAATTGCTGACATACCTGAATTCTACGGTTTAATTTTAAGCAGAGATTGGTCCGAAAAACTGCATGGGTATATTTCCACAGATTGGTCACATATGTGGCTTCCCTACAAGGGAAAGCCAAATCAAATAAGGATCGATCGAGAGAAGCATATGACCCACACAGTTACTGAATTTGAGCAAGAAAACCAACCTGTAGCGTTCAACAACAACATTTTGGGGAACTATTCTTCAGAGTCATTCTTTGGCAACTTTGTTTCCCAACCATCTCCTTTTTTAGTCAATCATTTTACATCTTAGATTGAAAATTTTTCATAAACTGATAAGTCCAGATGTTTTAATGATGCTGAGGAAAGTGTAAATATTTTTGTTAATACTCCTTTATTTTGGTCTTTATATTTTGATGGCTCTAAGTCCAGCGAGGGCTCAGGAGTAGGTTGCATTTTGGTTGGTCCACAAGGAGAAAAGACAATGCTGTCTTGTAGGTTAGAATTTGACTGCACTAACAACACAGCCGAATATGAAGCTTTAGTCCAGGGATTATATAAAGCAATCGGCCTTAAAGTGCAATATCTAAAAGTATTCGGCGATTCAGAAATCATTGTCAAACAGGTGAGGAATGCAATTCATTGTCTTTCAAGTCACCTCAAGCATTATCAATCGCTAGTACAGGATCTTACCTCACACTTTTCAGCATTTAACATTTCTTCCATTCCTAGGTCGCAAAACTCAGCAGCCGACCTACTAGCCAATGTAGCTTCTAAGCTTCTACCTTCTGAAGACTATAGCCTTGATAGATTTTCCGTAGAATTACCTTTTAGGCCTTCAATTCCCGACAATGTCACTAATTGGAGAGTATTTAACCACGATGAAGATATCTTGCAATTTCTAACTTTCGAAAAGTCCTATGGCAATCAAATTATTGAGGAAAATGACCATGATCTACAGATGAAAGAAAAACCTCAAGAAAATTCAATTCCTAAACCAGTGGTAAAGCTCGAAGACCTTTATGATATCAAAGACAGGTTTAAACCTGTAATTAATGTAAAGCTTCAAAGTTCTACCCTTAGGTTTGAATTGATAAATCTAGGTACTGATCATGCTCCTCAAAACATCAATTTAGGATTAGGACTTTCCTTGGAAGAAAAGGAAGCATTTATTAAACTGTTAAGAAAAAACAAACAGGTCTTTGCTTGGAAGTATGATGATTTGAAGACATATGATACATCTATTATCCAGCATACTATTCCTATGCTTCCTGATCAGAAATCGATTCAGCAAAAGTTAAGAAAAATACATCCAAATTTGGAGAGCCAGATAAAGTCGGAACTTAACAAGCTCTTGAAAGCCAAGATTATTTTTCCGGTCCGACACTCAAACTGGGTCTCTAATATGGTGCCAGTCAGAAAGAAAAATGGTGACATTCGAATTTGTATTGATTTCAGGAACCTGAACAAAGCGAGCTTGAAAGATAACTTCCCATTACCTACTATGGAGCAAATCCTCCAATCAGTAGCAGGCTCTGAATTGATGTCCTTTCTTGATGGATTCTCAGGATATAACCAAGTTCTGGTTCATCCTGATGACCAACTTAAAACCACATTCAGAACAAAATGGGGAACATATGCATATCAGAAAATGCCTTTTGGACTCATAAATGCAGGAGCGACATTCCAGAGAGCTATGGATATAGCCTTTAGAGGGTTGATTAATCGAACAGTAGTCGTCTATTTAGACGATATTACTGTATATTCTAAAAAGAGATATAATCATTTGCATGACTTAAATCAAATCTTTCAGCGATGCAAAAGATATGGTATTTCTCTGAACCCAAAGAAGTCTTTCTTTGCTCTTGATCAAGGAAAACTCTTAGGCTTTATTTATCCAAAGATGACAATTATATTGATCCTGATCGGATCAAGGAAATTTCTGAAATCCCTTTCCCACACAATAAAAAGGCGATGCAGTCATTTTTAGGCCAGATTAATTTCGTTAAACGATTTGTTCCAGATTTTTCTCAAATTGTATTACCACTTCAGACAATGATCAAGAAGAATTCAGTCTTCAAGTGGGGATCAGAAGAAAAGCTAGCTTTTGATGTTATCAAGCAATCAATAATCAATGCCCCAGCCTTGAATACTCCAAATTTTTCTAATCATTTTACACTGTATACCATTGCATCCGATGTATCTTATGCTGTAGTTCTCACGCAGCCAAATACTCACAATTTAGAAGCACCCATATCATTCTTCAGCTCAAATCTTCAGGGTGCCGAATTAAATTACTCCGATGTAGAAAAACAAGCCTTTGCTGTATTTAAAGCGGTCAAACATTATAGACCCTTTCTTTTAAAAACCCATACAAAAATAATAGTTCCTTTCCCGGCAGTTAGGCAACTATTAATCCAGAAAGAGCTGGGTGAAAAAAGGGCAAATTGGGTCACAACGCTTCAAGAGTATGACCTAGAAATTAAGCCAACAAAGATTGTTAGGGGCCAAGGTTTTTGCAGGATATTGGCAGGAGCATCCAACATTCCAGAATCAAGCGATACATATCAAACTCAAGAAATTAATCAGATAAGTGTTACTGATTCTGGATCTCAATATGCAGATTTAATCTTTTATCTAAAGAATGGTTATGCACCTCCGAATTTGTCTTACAAAAACAAAAGGGCCATTAGATTAAAAGCGAAGAATTTTACAATCATTGATGACGTGCTTTTTAGACAGAATTATGATTCTATCTTGTTAAGATGCCTTGAAAAACCTGAAGCTCAAAAGGTTTTGCAGGAGCTACATGACGGACCAGCAAGAGGACATTTCGGAGCTGACACAACAGCTCACAAAATTATTCATGCTGGTTACTATTGGCCTACTTTGTTTAAAGATGCTCACGAGTGCGTAAGGAAATGTCTAAATTGTCAAACTGCTAGCGGAAGACAACGTAAATCAGCTTTCCCCCTGCAACCAATCAACATTGAACAACCATTTGAGCAATGGGGATTGGATATCATTGGGGAGATTACTCTAGCATCTTCCAAACAGCATAAGTATATCCTTACTGCTACCGATTACTTTACAAAGTGGGTTGAGGCAATCCCTTTAAAGACAACAAATTCTGAAGCAATCATTGAATTCATAGACCAATTCATTATTACCAGGTTTCTTGTCCCAAATGCTCTTGTTTTTGATAATGCATCTTACTTTTCAGGCAATGCTATGTTTGATTTCGCTATTAAAAGAGGATTTAAGTTAAAATATTCTGCTAATTATTATCCCCAAGGAAATGGTTTAGCAGAATCTACTAATAAGAATCTGATTAAAATCATTAAGCGAACTATCAAACAAAATCAGAGGAATTGGCACAAATCCTTAGTGTTCGCATTAGGGCTGATAGGATAACACAGAAAGCTTCTATTGGAACTTCTCCATTTAATCTTGTCTATGGAAAAGAAGCAATCTTACCCACAAATCTTATTCTTCCTTCTTTAGCCCTAGTGCAGTTTATTGAGGAAACTCCTTCCTCTTCTATTCAGTTTAGACATGACCAGATCCTAAAATTAGAAGAGGAAAGAGAAAAAGCCAAGGTTATCCATGCCAAACATCAGCAAGTCATCAAAGCAGCTTTTGATTCAGTCTCATCCGGTTCAAAACAATTCCAAGTCGGTGATTTAGTTCTGAAATGGGACAAAGCCCATGAAGACAAGGGTAAACACTCCAAGTTCCAGAAGTTGTGGCTTGGACCATTTCAGATCTGTGAGAAGATAGGCCATTCAACCTTTATATTGCAAGATTTATCAGGTTTGAGAGATTCTCTCCCTGTTAATGGCCTTGTCTTAAAGAAATTCTTTCACTGAGGAGGTAACCCCTTCTCCTTTCATTTCAGTAGGATTTTATAGTTTGTAGGATTTTAGGAAATAAGGTTGTGAGATGTCTCCCATTGACCTTTTGCTGTGTTTAAAAAGTTGTCCCATAAAACGAGAATGAACATTTGCTTTTAAAATGATAGAACTTTTAACCAAAAAGGATAATTTCTAGGAAATTAGATATCTTTGTATTCTGAAATCACAATTCAAATTTTGTCAACTCCTCTCAAAGCATAGAAATATTGTAAACCATTTTATGTTTTTCAAATTGGTCTCTAAAGGTTATCCATACTAAGGTAGGAATCAATCCAATTCCAGCATCTTCAACTCTTACTCTGTCATCCATTACTCTTAAGAAGAAGATTGTTCACCCCATTCACTAAGTTTATGATTATTCAGAGTGTAATTCTGAAATATAAGATATTTAAGATAAGAGGTCTTATTACAAGCCTGCTTACCACGTTCATAGAGAAATAGTTTATCTGACATTACCAATACTGCAAACCAAAACAGGGTAATGGCTTGAAATTACAAGACAAGGGGTCTCATCACGAGCCAGCTTGTTCAGTTAAACTACTATCAGTGAGTGGCATTGTCAACAGCTGGCCACCAAACCAGGACAATGGCTTTTTATCTTATCAATGACAAAGAAGAAAAAGGAAATGAAATACAAAATATGAAAAAAATATTTTGAATTCATTCTGTTAATCACACTCTTAATTGGATGGGACAATGGACAATCACATGGTTAAAAGGTATCCCTGTCGAAACTATAGACGTTTGCTGGCAGCAGAGGCTCTACCTATGACAGATGAGTTTACTATAAAAGGTTGATTTGGAAAGGTATTCTATTTTATCATTACAAACCAATAAAGACCTATTTCAAAGCTTAGAATGTTTTTATTTTCTTAGAAAAGAGGAAGTCAACAAAATAGTTTCATTTTTCTCAGAATATATTGAAATCTAGTTATATTAGAAATTTCCCCATTGATTGAAACTCTATTTTCTGAAAAAGCTTAAATGTTTCTATTTTTTGAAAGAGATAACTGGTTCTTCCAGCGAATCGCCAATTGTTGTGCTCTACAACAACCCCCCATTTCATATCATCTTTACTTATAAATATTAACGTATGAAATGGGTCCCTTTAGAATTTAATTTGGTATCAATGCTATTATAATCCAAAAAAGTCCAATAAATGAATAAATGCACTTTATAAAACTTTTTGGACAAACCCTTAAAAAGAAATCATGTAATGATTTGTCATTGCGATAAAGCGATCGCAAGATCGCATATCGCAATGACACATGAATTATAATTAAGCACCCCAAAGCTTTCCGCCGATGCGCATTCGGCGCATTCGGCGATCGGCGATATTCCATGTACATGTTATAATGCCCCATGCCAATAGTCCCGACGCGATACGCATTCGGCGATCGGCGACACGCTACAACAGTTGTGATGTTCCCAAAGACTTGTCCCGATGCGATGCGCAATCGGGAATCGGGTATCGGCGACAATCTCACCCAAGTCTTATTGCGCTCAAAGCTTTTCGCCGATGTGATATCGCATTCGGCGATCGGTGATATCCAATACACACCATTAAAGCGCACTAATCATACCCCCGATTGCGATCCGATAAAGCGTGGTTTTCAACGAAGAGCCGTTAAGTGATGGGATGGCACAATTCATTTGTAATAAAAGCTTGATCGCTCACGCAATCCTTCATCTATGCTCAACCGCCAAAACGTCCATTGCATGCTTAAGTGAATCGTTCACCCAAATAACGATATAATGGGCATTTAAGGAATGACAGATTGAAAACGGCTAATTAATAAGATCATGTCCTAAAATCTTTTTACGGATTGTATCCGCGCCCATTTTAAAAGCTAAATCCTTCAGTTACGCATCTATTCATATGTGCTGTATCACTTAAGAGTTTTTCATCGCTATCTCTATGTATTACGCCCAATTGCCTCTTTGTGCAGAATTCATTCATAGAAGCTAGGCCTGAGAAGATGGGAAAGAAGTCCAAGAAGACTGCAAGTGCTTCCGCAACACCAATTGCAGGACAAGCGGCCGCAAACAAGAAGAAGGGCCTAATATCCGATACTACATGCACGGGGCTCACCAGAGTTACTTGGCAAGGCACTTATAACCTAATTGAAGCTGAGCAACCAGAAAAAACAGTGACAGAAGCTAGTGTGGACTTACTCAAGAAGTCTGATGCAACTCTCAAAGATTTGGCCGACTCTTTCCTTCACAGGATAGTGGCCAGAGAACAGATTCTTCCCTATACAGACGTTGTGCGATGGGCGATTGAAGAAATCCCCATCTTGGACAGAACTTTTAATACCAGAGATGGGAGGATTTTCGGATCATTCAAGCCAGATGACCTAAGGCAAATGTATCATTTGCCCGAGCCAGAGAAAATATATAACAAGGCCTTCCTGGAGAAGTTTGCAAGTGAGAATGAGATCGAATCTGAACCTATCAAGGATTGGAGGCAAAATCCCAACAAGCACAAGCACGAATCCTCCGGTAAGTACTCGGTCGATTCTTTGGCTTCTCCTTATTGTTATGCGGGGATTATGATGTGTAGGCTGTGGGGATTGCATGATTCTGCCAATTTTACCATTGAAATGGTTCCTTTAATGGAGGCAGCAGTAAATAGTTGGATTATGGATTGGGCTACTATTCTTTCGGATAAATTAGCAGTAGCTGTTCGTGATTTTAGATCTCAGACTGTTGTTTCAGAAAGGAAAATGCCCCCGTTCTACTATAGTGCATATATCTTAGACACCCTTTGTTTCAATTCCGAATTTCCGATTCTCGGGTGGAGGTGGACTGCACAGGACCCTTCACCCATTCATATATATCATCAAAAATTGTGGAAGTCTTCTTATAAACACCACCTGTATCAAATCTGTAATGGTTTTATGGTGCCCATTTACTATTCCATTTTTGATAAACCCATTTCAAAAATTTCCTATCAAGCTTCCTTTGATTTACCAGCAGTAGCAAGTTGGTTTGGAGAAGAAAATTTCACCTATATCAGAGTTTTCGGCAGTGAAGCCGACCCACATGTTCTTCCTCTATATGTTCCAGATAAGCTGCTAGCAAGGGAAGTTGCATATCAAATCATGGCTGAGAGTACTACACAGACTCTCAAAAGAGAAAAGAAGAAGGGATGGCCATCTTTTCCCTTCAGATGTGGTGTTTACACTCTGCATGATCTTAAACATGCAGAAAAGGAAGCCACGAAGCTTCAGTCTTTAACTCTGGCCACGATCCCAAACAGACCATACGACCCAAAAAAGACTGCTTACACTGCATTAGAACAGGCCAAATTAACAAGGTTTGAGCATCAGGAAGATATGTTTGATGACCTGTTCGTTGCCTCTGAATCAATAGGTCATGCTAAAGAACTCGCTAGGATGCGATATAATGATGAGGGATTAACTGAGTTCAATAAACTCAGAGAACAGAGGTTGCAAACTCTGCCTCTGGATTTACTGGCAACAACCCCAGCGACATCATCAAGCGGACCTGTTCAGGAACAGTTCAAGGAACAGGAGGAGAGGCAGAAGAAGCAACAGGCAGAAAGACAGAGAAAAGAACAGGCGGAGAGGCTAAAGAAAGAACAAACCGAGAAACGACAGAGAACACAAATGGAACAAGAAGAGAGAAAGAAGAAAGAACTGGAAAATAGGCAGAAAAAGGAACAAGAAGAAAAACAGAGGAGAGAAAAAGAGGAGCAGCAGAGGAAAGAGCAGGAAAAAGAACGAAGCGAGTCCCATGCCGAAAAACAAAAGCAAACCACCGATGTCAATATAGACACTACCATAGACCCCAAATTATTTCAAGAATGGCAGCAATTTCATTCCATCATCAGTGGATTGGAATGTTCAAAAGATGGGGACACTTCTAAGACAAATGATACGCAGGATGTTACCTCTCCTCAGGTTCTAAGTGGAACCAGCGGCCCACCAAGTTCTAAGGAAGTTGAAGTTATTCCAAAAGACCCCTCTGACCAGATTATTCTACAGATAGAAGATATTCCGCCATTGGATGTTTTCTACAGCCCAAGACACAGGGCAGTTGTAAAGCGATCAAGGAAGAGACGAAGGATTGATCAACCTTCTATCTTCCCAGAACAAACGGTCACGGGTAATGTAGTATGGAAGTAGGAATTGTATCCCTCCGATGACTTAGCAAAGCTATCACAGTATGCAGGCGCTTATTCGGCTGCAACAATTGACAAAGCATCGGAGGTGAGCCTTCTATTGAAGAATAAGGACCAAGAAATCTTTGCGTTACAGACAGAATTGGTTGAAACAAAGCAAAGGGCAGCACAAGCAGAAGAACAGTTGCTGGCGCAACAGCAAGAGAACAATCAGTTGACTCAGCAATTGCAAGCGGAAAGGCAGAGGATTGATCAGGGTGCGATCCAGAAACAAAAAGAATTGTCGGAGGCATTGGAAAATTTGAGAGCGGCGAATGAGCAAATGATAAAGACCAAAGATGAGAAAATTGCTCAAATATCATCGCAGCTGGAAAAAATGAAGGGCGCGTCGCAGGTAAAAGAGTTTAAATCAGAGGCATTATTGATAAACAATGCGTTGATAGCTCAGGTCAGACTCTTATGTCAACAGATCACTCAAGCTGAGCCACTGTGTGAGCTAACTACAACAATAAATCAGCAGGTAGAAAAGGCCAGGACTGAACTAGATCAAGCGGACGAGGCCATTACTGCATATCTTGATTGGCAAGATACTGATTTGGGAAAAGCAGCAAATTTGCCCAGGATCATGGAAACACATAAAGATATACTTTTCACAGAATGGCACACTCAAGTGATGAAAGCAGAAAGGGGGGCTTCAAGATGTAAATCAACCGCCAACAATCTAGTGGATCTAGTCAATAACACTCTTTACCTAGCCAATATGATTTCTCAATGTACACCGGGAAAGATGACAACTACAAATACATTAGAGCAAACATGCTACCCTCAATTAGAGGAAAAAGGAAGATTAATCGCTGGAGTTAAAAGCTTAACCTTAGATGCATATTGGCTCTTTTTAATCAAGCCACATACACAGAGATCTGCCCTAAAGTGCCTTACAGACGCAATCGGGTGTATAATTCCCGATATCCAAGATGCCACCTACGCTGCACAGCTCAGTTCGTGCCTCAACAAACCTCCGGAAGTTGAGCCAATGCTTGCAATAAATCAACTCAGATTCAAAGGAAAGCAGCCGACTTAATGAGTCACCCTCCCGCTTGCCAGATCGCCAACCAAAACAAGATCAATAGTTATTGATACCAACTTAGTAGGATTTCTGTTTAGTAGATATTTAAATTAGATTAGTATTTATAGACCCTTTCATTGTTTTGGAAAGGGTCGTAAAATTTTGTAACAAACTTAATAGGCTGAAGTTTGCACTACTGTGCTTCAGTCGCTATTCTTTTACGAAATTGGACCAGTTGTTCTGAATTTGACATCAAATTTTTTAATGCAAATTGTGCACTATTGCCTTTGTTGAGGACGATTTCTGTGTTGGAGGAAGAACTGCTAATAGCGATTGATATTTGGGAATGTTCCGCAACTCATATGGTACTTTTATCTACGTCTGAAGTCATTCCTTTTATATGAATTGTTATGTTATATATTCTTGCTATTGTTGAATACATGTATGCGCTGTAACAACAAATATCTATCTCAGTCCACTATTGGATGTTTTGCGATTTTCCTTTTCCTTTAATCATGCATGTAACAATGATATAAATGATAAAGTGTAGTAATTTCGCTGTTATCGCTTTGTGTAACTATTTATGCACAACAATCTTGAATAATTTAATATCTATGTTTAGAGACAGAGTCATCTATATGCCTGTCTAAAAGCTCAGATCATCAAACGCTACACTTTAGAGATCGATAAAACCCCGGGGTAGATTATAGTTATTATATTCCTGCCGATAGTTTTAGTTATTTGCTTATCACTAGCATAATCTATAAATCGCTCATCCATCCCATTTTATCTATTTCTGGGAAACTGGTCCCATTATCCCCAGTCGGAGCCACTATTCCAAACGGAAAAGGAGATGTACTAAGGTCTGGACCGGGTGGTTTCCCCTATGTTGTTGCAGCGATTTTCGAGGCTTCAACACGATTGGCGCTAGAAGGAGGGCCATCAACTGTGAATGGCACATAAGCCCAAACCTATAAGCCATTCTAAGAGTAATTCTCCCTCCGAATCCCCTCGACCTTCCCATTTGCACACTGGTTCGCCGGTATCCAAAAAAGGAGAAGGGGAATCAACTACCACTGCTCAAACCCATCATACCCCAGAACAATTAAGTCTTGAATCACCTGAAGTCCAGTCTCTAATCCATAAACTTCAGAGCTTCTCGATTTCACCACAGAAATCTGAGGTATCACAAAGCAGTGCGACTTCGCAGTTCCATCTGACTCATCCTCTCACCAGACTTCAGAGCGAAAAACTTGGTATTGAACCCACTGAGTTCCCTTTACCCAAAAGGAAAAAGGCGAAGAAAATTACTGAAGGATCTGATAGTGAAGAGCTTTCATCCACGTCCTCCATTGCATCTTCCCCTCTGCGAGGTCAACCATCCACTCCCCCATTACAAATTGTCGTTCACCAGGGATTAGGAGCCTCAATATCCCAACCTGTTCACTCCTCATCATTAATCCCTTCCCATACATCTGGAATCCCAACAGTAGTATCAACCACTGTCGCTATTATAATGGCAGACCCATGGACTAGGCCAGGTGCAGTCAACATGCCTGCACCATTGCATGATCTACCAGATGCTCCTGAAAAATGGCTGCCTAAATTTAACCCAGATGACGGGACTTAGGCTGAAGAACACATTAATAATTTTATGTTAGCAGTTAACTTAAAAGGAGTGACAGAGTAAGATGTTGTTGTAAGACTCTTCCCCTACACCTTACAAGGATCAGCAGGATCCTAGTATTTTTCCTTACCCTTTGGTTCAATTACCAGTTGGAACACATGCCAAGAGCAGTTTCTTACCAAATATGGAGATGATAGGTCCTTAGCTACTTTAATAAACGACCTCTCCAATCTGAGAATAGAACATAGGGAACCAATAAAGGAGTTTAATGCCAGATTTAATAAACTCCTGCATAAAATACCTACAGCTTCTAAACCAAGTGAACAAATTCGAAGCGAATGGTATATTACCGCCCTACCTGCCAACATAGCTATTTTTGTGGATAGGGCTGGGAAACCTACCTTAGCTGAAAACATGAGAGAAGCACTTGCTGTTGAAAAGCGCATCAACGCTCTAGAGAAGAAAGCTGCTTTGGAAGATAGAAAAGCTAAAAAAGTCTCATTTAAAGAGGATTCCAAGAAAAAAACCCCAAAGGACCCGTATGACATGGAGGGTTTACAAAAAGTCCTTAAAACGTTGTCTAACGAAATGGTTGAAATAAAGAAGCAGGTGGCCGAAACCTCAAACAAAAGACCATTTAGGACTTTTAAGAAAACTGAAACAAAGCCACCCAATGTTATATCTAACGCAGATTCAGAGCAAGAAGAAGAGGAAGAGGAAACAACCTCACAAACCGATGATGAAGAAGAAGTAGCTGAATGCCACGGAATGTGGGATTTTATACTCCCAAACTCTGATACCGAGAATGAAGAAGAAGCCTTTCCGGTTACTACAAGAAGTAAAAGTACTTCTGAACCTGCCCAGGCAACTTCAAAGAAAAGGAGCGCAGGTGCTACCACAACAAAGGAAAAAGTTCCCCCAAAGAAGTCGCCTGTAGTAGTTCCCCAAAACCAGCCTTAAACTTCTAATTCTCCTTCAATATCCAAGACATTAGTGGTATCCGATTCAATGGAATATAACATTGTTGATGACATGAAGAAAACTAAGGCAAACATAACTATGTTTGAGCTTAGTAAATTAAAGCATCAACAAAAATTACTTCTTAAAGAATTGAATGTTGTTCCCTCTACTCCCCTTCCCAGTGCAAGAGCTACCAACGATTCAGGCCAACCTCCTTCAGGTATGTTTGAAGCTACCGATTCAGTTCTAATTGGAGATAGATCGTATTCTCATACTCCACCCTTCCTGCTGACCTATGAGGTTTATAACAGAAACCTGCACAACTGTTTAATTGATTCAGGGGCATCATCTAATATAATGCCAGCTTCAGTTTGCTCTAAACTGAACATTGAACCCCAGAAGTCTTCTATTCATATTGTACAGTTGGACAGGACCAAAGTGCAGGTTGTGGGAGAAATTAATTCCGTAACCATCAGGTTGTCTGCCGATCCCAGGATTGTACAGAGGATTGATATCTTAATTGCTGACATACTTGAATTCTACGGTTTAATTTTAAGCAGAGATTGGTCCGAAAAACTGCATGGGTATATTTCCACAGATTGGTCACATATGTGGCTTCCCTACAAGGGAAAGCCAAATCAAATAAGGATCGATCGAGAGAAGCATATGACCCACACAGTTACTGAATTTGAGCAAGAAAACCAACCTGTAGCGTTCAACAACAACATTTTGGGGAACTATTCTTCAGAGTCATTCTTTGGCAACTTTGTTGCCCAACCATCTCCTTTTTCAGTCAATCATTTTACATCTCAGATTGAAAATTTTTCACAAACTGATAAGTCCAGATGTTTTAATGATGCTGAGGAAAGTGTAAATATTTTTGTTAATACTCCTTTATTTTGGTCTTTATATTTTGATGGCTCTAAGTCCAGCGAGGGCTCAGGAGCAGGTTGCATTTTGGTTGTTCCACAAGGAGAAAAGACAATGTTGTCTTGTAGGTTAGAATTTTACTGCACTAACAACACAGCCGAATATGAATCTTTAGTCCAGGGATTATATAAAGCATCGGCCTTAAAGTGCAATATCTAAAAGTATTCGGCGATTCGGAAATCATTGTCAAACAGGTGAAGAATGCAATTCATTGTCTTTCAAGTCACCTCAAGCATTATCAATCGCTAGTACAGGATCTTACCTCACACTTTTCAGCATTTAACATTTCTTCCATTCCTAGGTCGCAAAACTCAGCAGCCGACCTACTAGCCAATGTAGCTTCTAAGCTTCTACCTTCTGAAGACTATAGCCTTGATAGATTTTCCGTAGAATTACTTTTTAGGCCTTCAATTCCCGACAATGTCACTAATTGGAGAGTATTTAACCACGATGAAGATATCTTGCAATTTCTAACTTCCGAAAAGTCCTATGACAATCAAATTATTGAGGAAAATGACCATGATCTACAGATGAAAGAAAAACCTCAAGAAAATTCAATTCCTAAACCAGTGGTAAAGCTTGAAGACCTTTATGATATCAAAGACAGGTTTAAACCTGTAATTAATGCAAAGCTTCAAAGTTCTACCCTTAGGTTTGAATTGATAAATCTAGGTACTGATCATGCTCCTCAAAACATCAATTTAGGATTAGGACTTTCCTTGGAAGAAAAGGAAGCATTTATTAAACTGTTAAGAAAAAACAAACAGGTCTTTGCTTGGAAGTATGATGATTTGAAGACATATGATACATCTATTATCCAGCATACCATTCCTATGCTTCCTGATCAGAAACCGATTCAGCAAAAGTTAAGAAAAATACATCCAAATTTGGAGAGCCAGATAAAGTCGAAACTTAACAAGCTCTTGAAAGCCAAGATTATTTTTCCGGTCCGACACTCAAACTGGGTCTCTAATATGGTGCCAGTCAGAAAGAAAAATGGCGACATTCGAATTTGTATTGATTTCAGGAACCTGAACAAAGCGAGCTTGAAAGATAACTTCCCATTACCTACTATGGAGCAAATCCTCCAATCAGTAGCAGGCTCTGAATTGATGTCCTTTCTTGATGGATTCTCAGGATATAACCAAGTTCTGGTTCATCCTGATGACCAACTTAAAACCACATTCAGAACAAAATGGGGAACATATGCATATCAGAAAATGCCTTTTGGACTCATAAATGCAGGAGCGACATTCCATAGAGCTATGGATATAGCCTTTAGAGGGTTGATTAATCGAACAGTAGTCGTCTATTTAGACGATATTACTGTATATTCTAAAAAGAGATATAATCATTTGCATGACTTAAATCAAATCTTTCAGCGATGCAAAAGATATGGTATTTCTCTGAACCCAAAGAAGTCTTTCTTTGCTCTTGATCAAGGAAAACTCTTAGGCTTTATTGTATCCAAAGATGGCATTTATATTGATCCTGATCGGATCAAGGAAATTTCTGAAATCCCTTTCCCACACAATAAAAAGGTGATGCAGTCATTTTTAGGCCAGATTAATTTCGTTAAACGATTTGTTCCAGATTTTTCTCAAATTGTATTACCACTTCAAACAATGATCAAGAAGAATTCAGTCTTCAAGTGGGGATCAGAACAAAAGCTAGCTTTTGATGTTATCAAGCAATCAATAATCAATGCCCTAGCCCTGAATACTCCAAATTTTTCTAATCATTTTACATTGTATACCATTTCATCCGATGTATCTTATGCTGCAGTTCTCACGTAGCCAAATGCTCACAATTTAGAAGCACCCATATCATTCTTCAGTTCAAATCTTCAGGGTGCCGAATTAAATTACTCCGATGTAGAAAAACAAGCCTTTGCTGTATTTAAAGCGGTCAAACATTATAGACCCTTTCTTTTAAAAACCCATACAAAAATAATAGTTCCTTTCCCGGCAGTTAGGCAACTATTAATCCAGAAAGAGCTGGGTGAAAAAAGGGCAAATTGGGTCACAGCGCTTCAAGAGTATGACCTAGAAATTAAGCCAGCAAAGATTGTTAGGGGCCAAGGTTTTTGCAGGATATTGGCAGGAGCATCCAACATTCCAGAATCAAGCGATACAGATCAAACTCAAGAAATTAATCAGATAAGTATTATTGATTCTGGATCTCAATATGCAGATTTAATCTTTTATCTAAAGAATGGTTATGCACCTCCGAATTTGTCTTACAAAAACAAAAGGGCCATTAGATTAAAAGCGAAGAATTTTACAATCATTGATGACGTGCTTTTTAGACAGAATTATGATTCTATCTTGTTAAGATGCCTTGAAAAACTTGAAGCTCAAAAGGTTTTGCAGGAGCTACATGACGGACCAGCAGGAGGACATTTCGGCGCTGACACAACAGTTCACAAAATTATTCATGCTGGTTACTATTGGCCTACTTTGTTTAAAGATTCTCACGAGTACGTAAGGAAATGTCTAAATTGTCAAACTGCTAGCGGAAGACAACGTAAATCAGCTTTCCCCCTGCAACCAATCAACATTGAACAACCATTTGAGCAATGGGGATTGGATATCATTGGGGAGATTACTCCAGCATCTTCCAAACAACATAAGTATATCCTTACTGCTACCGATTACTTTACAAAGTGGGTTGAGGCAATCCCTTTAAAGAAAACAAATTCTAAAGCAATCATTGAATTCATAGACCAATTCATTATTACCAGGTTTGGTGTCCCAAATGCTCTTGTTTTTGATAATGCATCTTACTTTTCAGGCAATGCTATGTTTGATTTCGCTATTAAAAGAGGATTTAAGTTAAAATATTCTGCTAATTATTATCCCCAAGGAAATGGTTTAGCAGAATCTACTAATAAGAATCTGATTAAAATCATTAAGCGAACTATCGAACAAAATCAGAGGAATTGGCACAAATCCTTAGTGTTCGCATTAGGGCTGATAGGATAACACAGAAAGCTTCTATTGGAACTTCTCCATTTAATCTTGTCTATGGAAAAGAAGCAATCTTACCCACTAATCTTATTCTTCCTTCTTTAGCCCTAGTGCAGTTTATTGAGGAAACTCCTTCCTCTTCTATTCAATTTAGACATGACCAGATCCTAAAATTAGAAGAGGAAAGAGAAAAAGCCAAGGTTATCCATGCCAAACATCAACAAGTCATCAAAGCAGCTTTTGATTCAGTCTCATCCGGTTCAAAACAATTCCAAGTCGGTGATTTAGTTCTGAAATGGGACAAAGCCCATGAAGACAAGGGTAAACACTCCAAGTTCCAGAAGTTGTGGCTTGGACCATTTCAGATCTGTGAGAAGATAGGCCATTCAACCTTTATATTGCAAGATTTATCAGGTTTGAGAGATTCTCTCCCTGTTAATGGCCTTGTCTTAAAGAAATTCTTTCACTGAGGAGGTAACCCCTTCTCCTTTCATTTCAGTAGGATTTTATAGTTTGTAGGATTTTAGGAAATAAGGTTGCGAGATGTCTCCCATTGACCTTTTTGCTGTGTTCGAAAAGTTGTCCATAAAACGAGAATGAACATTTGCTTTTAAAATGATAGAACTTTTAACCAAAAAGGATAATTTCTAGGAAATTAGATATCTTTGTATTCTGAAATCACAATTCAAATTTTGTCAACTCCTCTCAAAGCATAGAAATATTGTAAACCATTTTTTGTTTTTAAAATTGGTCTCTAAAGGTTATCCATACTAAGATAGGAATCAATCCAATCTCAGCATCTTCAACTCTTACTCTGTCATCCATTACTCTTAATAAGAAGATTGTTCACCCCATTCACTAAAGTTTATGATTATTCAGAGTGTAATTCTAAAATATAAGATATTTAAGATAAGAGGTCTTATTACAAGCCTGCTTACCACGTTCATAGAGAAATAGTTTATCTGACATTACCAATACTGCAAACCAAAATAGGGTAATGGCTTGAAATTACAAGACAAGGGGTCTCATCACGAGCCAGCTTGTTCAGTTAAACTACTATCAGTGAGTGGCATTGTCAACAGCTGGACACCAAACCAGGATAGTATGCCTAAGGTAACTGTGTAAACCCCCTATGTACTTCAACAATGTGCCCTGTGATTGCAAATCTACACCTAACATCAAAGACCTTTTTATGAATTCTTGGGTGTAATCTTGCACATTTTGACCTTTAAGCTGTCTAAAGTTCAGCCAAGTCATGATGGATTTCTTCTTATAAGCTAGAGGTTAGAATTGCATTTTGATTGCAACAATGAAATCATGCCAAGAAATTGAGATCTTACTGTGTTTTTTAATCTCCTCTTGGGTCTTTGATTCCCACCATACTAAATCTGCACCCTCCATTCTCAAGGAAGCTAACTGAATCTTTATGTCATCCTCTTCAAGGTTTTGAATCTTGCAATAGACCTCCAACTAACGAATCCAATTATCAAGCTTCTCTGCATTCACTTCACCATTATACATGGGTAGCTCAAATTTAACATCAAGTTTTAAAAAAGGTGATTTACCAGTTCCTTTTGAATTATGACGATGAGTATGAGAAAGGTTTGTGTTAGTGGAAGAGGGTGAAGATGAGTGTGAAGAAGAAGATGAAGAATATATTAGAGAGGGTGGAGGTTTGTCTCCATTTCCATTACCTTCTCCTAAAGAACCTTCTCCTTTGGGAGTTTTGGAACTTTTCCCTTGCAACTTGATATTCCTCCCTTCATAGAGGACCTTCACCATCTCTGTCATATCAAACAAAGCCTTTCTGAAGGTCTTCTCATCTTCTGTCACGTTTGTAGGTTCTCCTTCATGAGACATGATCTCTGGAGTCTCAACTACAACTCGAGGCTAAACTGGTGTTGGAGATTGTGGCAACCTTGCTCTCCTTTCCCTTGACCCAACTTCAAGGCTTCCAAACAGCTTCCCTTCTCCTCTTTTGAGTTTTAACCTTGTAAGCATGACATAAACTTGAAAACAGTTAAATATTTCTTTCACAAAGAAAACATAGAGATCTAATACCAAAACGATCTAATTCAGAATATTAGATTGTTGTGCTAAGATCCTCCTCAGATTAGAAACAAAATTCTTTCATTGTTCTTAAGGATTCATAAATTTTGGCAAGTGAAATGATGAGTTTTTATGTTAATTTTATGTGTAATTTAAAATAATTAAGAGACTAAATATCAGCATAAACATGTACAAAACATCATCAAAAACACATTACAACAAGAACATGATAAAGGGGTTCACCCCTCCTGGGCTACGTCTCCTTGGTCTAGCTTCCAATGGCTTGGGCCTCTCTATTATGCTCAAAATTGTAAAACGATCTATTTATAATGCTCAAATTCTTCTAAAACCCACTCCAATGAGTCCAAAATGTCCAAAAATGGCTATCTAGCCTCTTTTTGCCTCCAATTTGGTGGAAAACTAAAGAAGTTATGACCTTTCCTACTTTTCCCACTATTGGCTCCACATGTTGCTCCAATCTGGAAGGATCCTACAAATTAGCTCCAAAAAGCGCTAACTGAGAAAAAATTTCTTCGCACAACGATCCATAATCTGTCGACACCAGCTGTGCCATCGTAAATTTCAATCGACGAGAACCGAAAAGCTTATGGTTTGTGAATGCGGCGGGGCGATGTGGAATTACGATATGGCGGACCCAACAGAACTATTAACCGAAACTCATAAACTTATCACATCCGAGATCCTTTCGTAATTCACAATCCGTAGAGTACCAATGGTCTTATATAAGCGGGACTCTATTTTCTGCAGTGTGCGATTGTGATTCGATTATCACTTCAAAACCCTTCCATGCTTGGGTGTCGATTCTTTAATGCCTTTTTGCCTACCCTGTTGCAATGTGCGATTGAGATTATCACATCGCACCTTGGCTTGTTCCGGGGCTGATTTTTGATGTCAACCAACCTACGACATGCGATTTGCAAAATGCGGGGGCCAATGGTGGTCTGCCACTTGGTGCTTCCCCTTTCGCTGAAGAGCCTTGCCACATCATCTTTTCTTGCCATATGTCTAAGTCAAACCTAAACTTTGACTTGCTCTAACTTCTCCATACGAGCTCGGATTCGAGTGTCATTCACACCGTTGAAATCAGGATGTCGAAATCTTCGATCTAAAGCTATGTTTATAGAGATTCTGACACTAAGTCCATCTCTCTATTGCTGAATCTTGGGATACCGTAGCAAGGAATTGATCTAGGAGGTGGAATGCTCAAGGATCCTGCCCACATGTAGTCCTCCCGACTATAGCTCAATATCACCCCATCTCCTTCTTGGAGATGCATGGGCACTCATGGCATACTCTTCCTCATCAATATTCACGACTGCAATTTTAGGATCATATTTCTCATCCTTATCCTTTTTCTTCAAAGGACACTGGGATTCATAGTGGCCCAACTCACCACAACTAAAATATTTCACCTTTGAAATGCCCCTCTTTCACTTCAGCTTCTGTTGTCCCTTCGATGCTAGAACTGCGTTCTCCTCCTCCTCCTTCGACTTTGTGCCACTCCCACTACTTCCACTGAGGTTGACCTTCACTAGGTCCCTCCTTAACTCCTCTTGTTGAAGAGTTTCTCACATCTCCTCCCATGAAGGTAGTTTCTATTTGACTAATATGCTTTGGATGAAAACTAGCCATTCGTCCGAGACTCCATTCAGGGCTATCCTCATCATTGTGGTTGGTTGAGGAGTGGACCCCACTGCAGCAAGATGGTCTCTAGTGTCCTGAAGGCGTTGGAGACAGAGTTTCACCCCTTCTCCCTTCTGCATCAAGGTCCAATGCAACTTTTTCTCTAAGTACATCTTCCGTTGTTCGAAAGAGCCTTCATACAGAGAAGACAAGGCTTCCCACATCTCTTAGGCTATATCCTTGCCTTGCAAGTGTGATACCACATGATCTCAAACTCCATTGAGAATGAGACTCTTTGCCTTCCCCGGCTTGACCTTGTACTTCCTCTTTTGATCGTTTTCAACAGGGACATCTACAACACTTTTGACAAAGGCCTCGAGATCATATTTATCCAGAACAGCTAAGATTGTGGTCTTCCATATGACATAGTTGGAGGCTCCTTCCAACCTGTCCTGATCTTTGAGCCCATGCGATGCCATCTCACTCAACTATCAAAATGACTCCTCTAGTCACTTCTTAGCACTGCTCAGTTGCTCAGCAACTGAGAAATTCGAACTTTTTTGCAAAAAGTTCAATAAGGAGAAAATTCCCCTTCTACGTGTCTTCGTTCTTTTCTAGTGGATTTCTGCCCCAGCAGAAACTGTGCCCTTTTAGCACTATGTTGAGGCTATGTGTCACTCCATCTACCTTTGCAAGCTCATGACTCAGAAATCATACCTCTCTTTCAACTCACTCAGAGAGAGATTTCCTCGGATCAACATCCTGGCAAGGACTATGCAATCCGTTCAAGGGAATTGGAATTGTTGCCAAGTGCAACTTTCGGCCTCACTGCTCAACACTGGATCTGCTCTTCCTGTTTCAAAATCAATCCTCTGATACCATGTGAAAATTCCTAGACTCGAAGGAACCCCTACTGCAACAAATATGAATCTACTTCACCTACTTGATTTTTAATATACATTGACCAAGTTATTCGTTTGAATACTGAAGCAAATTACTTCTACAACCTACACTTATTGAATATTTGATCTCATGAAACAAAAAATAGAGAAAAGAACAATATACATAGGAAAAACTTATTTTTGGACACAATAGACCCCGGAAAAACCTAATGCGAGAAAACCGGTGCAACAGTTCTGAGGGTTTATGCAGGAGAAATATATAAATACATATCTAGGATGCTCATCTAGCAATCCTTTACAGAGAAAATACTAGCGGAAAATTTGAGTGAGTTTTACCTCACTTCACTAGGTATAATTCTAGTTGATCTGGTACAAGACTGGCTAACCCCGGTTATTCCTGCATCAACCTTGCGTCACCTTCTCTTCCCTCTGTGTCAGCTCTCCCGACAGTTCTAGCAGTTCCTGACAGTTTCAGTTGTTCTAGCAGTTTTGGATTCTGTGTGATAGGAATCTTTTCTATGTCAGCTCTCCCAGCTACTATGCTTCCTCTTTGTCATCTCTCTCTGTTGTTCCAACAGTTCCCAAGAGTTCCGGTATCTTTGGATTATGCTTGACATGCATATTTTCTACGTCACCTCTCCCAGCTACTGCATTGCCTCTCTGCAAGATCTCTCCGCCTCTCTGTCAGTATTCTCCAGAAAGTCCTTCTCCCAAATTCTCTCTACCCCTCAGCTGCAAGAGCTCCCCAATCGATTTTCCTCCTAAGAACTTCTCACCTCAAAAAATCGATTTCCTCAATCTCTCTCTGTGTGTTTCCAAATGAACCCCAAGCCACCATGTTATGCTTTTCGTGTTGAGTCTTCAACGACCGAGATTAAGTTTCTAATCAATGGCTAAGATTAAAACATGACTTGATCCACCTTCTAGATCATTCTCACCCATATTTTGATTAATACCTATTATAATTTTAATTTCCCTAAGTTTAGACTTAGGAACTCCATTAAAAATATTAAATATTTTAATAAAATACAATCTCGGTGGAATTTCACCAAACAGTATCTGGATTCTTTAGAACTCATGTGCATTAGCCTCTCCACTAATTTTCAAGGCTAGAGCACTTCTGATTCTCGAGCAACAATTCCCAACTGCATTCTACTATGCTTCTTAAGCATCTCCGTTTCCGCATTATTTCTGCCACCAACACTGTGTTACTACTACTACTATACTCCTACCCATGACAATGCCACTGCCATTGTTGCATCTATACTACAACTCCCTCTCAAACGTTGCATCTACTATGCTGCTAGCATTGCCACTGATAACACTACATTCATACTGCAACTTAGTTGCTGAGAGAAGCAACTAGAAAACATCCAAAATTAGTTGAACTTAATTGTTTTCAACATAATACAATGAATTTTGGAATCTAACTGCTACTGATTCTGACCCTCTGAATCTTTTGCGCTGCTGCTGACTCATGCACTATGCCAACTGCACTGCTGCTAACCTTGCTCTGCTCTGATCAGTCTTTGGTCCCAAGCTACTACATCTGTCCTCCAAACAATCCATTGCATTGTATGACACTAAATCCATCTCACGACTGCTGAATCTTGGGCTCCCGTAGCAAGGAATTGATCGAGGAGGTGGACTCTTCAAGGATCCTGCCCACATGTAGTCCTCCCGACTATAACTCAATATCGCCCCATCTCCTTCTTGGAGATGTGTGGGCACTCATGGCATACTCTTCCTCCTTAATCATCGTGTGTTCAACCTTAGGATCATGTTTCTCATCCTTATCCTTTTTCTTCAAAGGACACTGGGATGCATAGTGGCCTAACTAGTCACAACTAAAACTTTTCACCTTCAAAATGTCCTTCTTTTGCTTCGGCTTCTGTTGTCCCTTTGATGCTAGAGCTGTGTTCTTCTCCTCCTCCTTCATCTTTGTGCCACTCCCACTACTACCACTGAGGTTGACCTTCACTAGGTCCCTCCTTAACTCCTCCTGTTGAAAAGTCCCTCACATCTCCTCCCATGAAGGTAGTTTCTCTCTGCCCATTTGGACGAAAACTAGTCATTCATCTAAGACTCCATTCAGGGCTATCCTCACCATCGTGGTTGGCTGAGGGAGTGGACCCCATTGTAGCAAGTTTCTCTCTAGTGTCCTAAAGACGTTGAATATAGAGGTTCACCCCTTCTCCCTTATGCATCAATGTACGCTGCAACTTCTTCTCTAAGTACATCTTTCATTGTTGAGAAGATCCTTCATACAAAGAAGACAAGGCTTCCCACATCTCTCACGATGTATCCTTGCCCTGCAAGTGTGAGACCACATGATCTCAAACTCCTTTGAGAATAAGCCTCTTTTCCTTCCCCTGCTCGGCCTTGTACTTCTTCTTTTGATCATTATCAGTAGGAACAGCTACAACACGTTTGACGTAGGCCTCAAGATCATATTCTTCCAGGACAACTAAGATTGTGGTCTTCCATATGACATAGTTGGAGTCTCCTTCCAACCTATCCTGATCTCTGAGCCCATGCGATGCCATCTCACCCAACTGTCGAATTGACTCCTCTAGTCACTTCTTACCACTACTCAGCTGCTCAACAATTGGGAAATTCGAACATTTTGGCAAAAATTTATTTGAGGAGAAAATTCCCCTTCTACGTATCTTCATTCATTTCCAGTGGATTTTTTCCCCGTTAGAAACTGTGCCCTTCTAGCACTGTGTTGAGGCTCTGCATCACTCCCTCTGCCTCTCTAAGCTCATGATTTGGAAATCGTACCTCTCTCTCAACTCACTTAGAGAAAGATTTCCTCGGATCAGCTTCTCGACAAGGACTGCAAAATCCCTTCAAGGGAATTTGAATTGCTGCCAAGTGCAGCTTTCGGCCTCACTACTAAGCACTGGATCTACTCTTCCTATTTCAAAATCAATCCTTTGATACCATGAGAAAATTCCTAGACTCGAACGAACCCCTACTACAGAAAATCTGAATCTACTTCACCTAATTGATTTTTAATATACATTAACCAAGTTATTCTTCTAAATACTAAAGAAAATTACTTTTACAACCTACACTTATTAAATATTTGATCTCATGAAACAGAAAAAAGAGCAAAGAACAAGATACATGGGACACTTATTTTTGAACACAATAGTCCTCGAAAAAACCCAATGCGGGAAAACAGGTGCAACAATTCTGAGGATTTATTATTATGCATGAGAAATATCTAAATACATATCTAGGATGCTCATCTAGCAATCATTTACAGAGAAAATACTAGTAGAAAATTTGAGTGAGTTTTACCTCACTTCATCTGGTAGAATTCTGGCTGACCCGACACAAGACTAGCTAACCCTAACTATTTCTACGTTGGCTCTATGTTAGCCCTGCGTCACCTTATTTTCCTTTTGCGTTAGCTCTCCTGGCTGTTCCAACAATTCCTGACAGTTTCAGTTGTTCTGACAGTTCTGGATTTTGCGTGACAAGAAGCTTTTCTATGTTAGCTCTCCCAACTACTGTGCTACCTCTTTGTCAGCTCTCCTGGATGTTCCGGTAGTTCCCGATAGTTCTGATAGCTCCAACAGTGCTAGATTCTGTGTGACAGGCAACTTTTCTGCGTCACGTCTCCCGGCTACTGCGCTACCTCTCTACAAGCGCTCTTCGCCCCTCTGTCAGTATTCTATAGAAAGTCATTCTCCCAGATTCTCTTTGCCCTTCAGCTGCAAGATCTCCCCAATCGATTTTCCTCCTGAGAACTTCTCACCTCAAAAAATCGATTTCCTTAATCTTTGTGTGTGTGTTTCCAAATGAACCCCAAGCCTCCATTTTATACTTTTCCTATTGAGTCTTCAACGACCGAGATTAAGTCTCTAATCAATGGCTAAGATTAAAACATGACTTGATCTACCTTCTAGATCATTCTCACCCATATTTTGATTAATACCCATTGATATTTTAATTTCCCTAAGTTTAGACTAAGGAACTCCATTAAAAATATTAAATATTTTAATAAAATACAATCCGGGTGGAATTTCACCAAATGGTTTCTAGGTTCTTTACAACTCACGTGCCTTAGCCTCTCCACCAATTTTCAAGGCTAGATCACTTCCTATGCTACCAAAAACTAACAATGCCTTTTGTGTTGCTCGAATGAAGACAAACTTTGGGTTGAAGGTCTACCCACTATGACTGTCAAACGTCCTTCTCCAATAGTCAACCTAGGGTTGTCAATCTATCTCTCTTGGTTAATCAAACTCTAAGATCAACTTATTTGCCTCTCATAGAAGGATTGTAGCCCTTCACAAGAATTTCACTTAGGGCATAATGGTTAACCATCTAACATTCCTCCAATCTATACTTTGGCTACCGTAGCTCGTCCCAAATCTGGACTCTAATTCTACACTATGACTCCATCTTCAGATCTACCCATTCTTTAGTTAATTCTTGATCGATCTTGTGCCCACAATATTTCCCTCACCTAGGGCTTGTATATCTGCCCATACACAGTCATCTCATCACTGATCTAGGCCTTCAAAGTCACCATCCTCTTCTTTGCAGTTTTACCCTCAAATTGTTAGATCTTGGGATATAGATTTGTCCTCTCTAGGGCTTCTTTAATTCTGCACACATACCTATGATTTGATCCTAAAATCACATGGATCTAGTGCTTGTCTCCATCTGTTGTTCACACACCATGAATAGACATCCATCGCTTCACATTTCTCTCTTAGAAGACATCCTTCCATCCATTTGGAATACTTCAGATCCGAGCATTCTCTTCTCCATGGAACTTTGACCTATTTTGGCATCCTACAGTTGCATAAACACAGATCTCTCACACTTAAAATCCTCCTCCTTCTACGCTTGTGCTGTAGAAGAATGTGTGATATTCTTACTAGGAAATAATAATGGTAATCAAGCAAAAACTACAACATGAAACAAAAAAATAAATTCATGCATTAACAACAATAATTTACGCCAAAAACTCCACCAAGTTGAGCCATTTTATTACTAAACCAAGAGGAGTACAAATATATATGGAATAGGTGCACCTGGGCTTGCTACAAGAAGCAAGACAAGATCCCAGGTGAGAAATGGAAGTGAAAAAGTGCTAAAAATGAACCTACCACTAGATTTGTGTCCACCCATTAAATCTTGTGTTGCTACTAGGAAAGATCGGTTGATTAAGCCCTCCAGATGGCTCCAAAAATTCCAAGAAATTAACCACAACTTCTACTCCACCATCTCAGCAAAACCCAACAACGAATTGGTCTAGTTTCGACAGACCTAGAAGCCCTAAAAAATACACACTCCCTCGTTCATCTAGAAATACACATTATAGAAGTGAATACCCTCAAATAACTTCCTCACACTCCTGGAAACTTCACAACAATCCCACTACAAAATATCCTCAACCAAGCCCCCAATACCCAATAATTCTTCTCCATAAATTACCCAATCACTCACCCTTTCCGTAGGCCAAGCCATAGACCCTTTGTGCACTACCAAAAATCTAGATAAATTCTGCTCCAAGATCCCTCAACTCTAACCCAACAAAACATTCCAAACCTTTGGAAATATAAGGACAATAGCTCCCTGGAAGACCCAAAAGTTGATATGGCCAAGAGAAATTTCTCCCACAAGTGTGTGCTCCTCTAACTACATCCAACCTGCTCCAAAAGAAGTTCAAACCTCCCAATAATACCTTCTAGACCAACTCTGAAATGTGACAAGTGACTTCCCTAGGTTGGCACTCAAAGTCCATTGAAGATGGAGGTGAGATCTCCTCTCGGAAACCTCTTGTGCTCAACAATACGAATAGACTTGGATAAACAACTCAAGTGTACAAGGAGTTCAAATCTCAATTTAACAAAAGTCCCAAAATGATGCATTCTCCTCCAGTTTATCCTTGGGCTCCTCCTCTCTCCATGTAGGCCCAGTAATTTGTCCCCTTTTCTTCCCTCTCTCTTCACAAGTGCAAATTTCTCCAAGTGGTGCATATTCCCTCTTGGAGTGGCCCCCACATCCCACTTATATTTCATTTTTCCTCCTTTTTCCTAATTTTGGGCCTCCCTTAACCAAAATTGCAAAGTGGGGTCCTCCTAACCCACTTTTCCTAAGTCCAACATGTCAAAATACAAAAATTGTGCAAAAAGGTATTTACTTCGCAAAATTTCTAAGTGGGAACATCACAATCCTCCCTGCTTAGATGTTTCTTGCTCTCAAGCAACTACAATGATGGATGTTGAAGAACCTGTTCTCCTTCCCACATGGGATCCTCCTCAGGTAGGTCCTTCCACTTCACCAATAACTCTCTAATGGTTATGCTCGTGTGCTTCCTTTCCCTTACCTCCAAAATGGACTCTGACACCAACACCAAATTCCCCTCATCATCTAGAGGTGTTAACTATGTGGCAGATGTCACTTGTTGCCCCAAATCCTTCTTTAGGCACAAGGCATGAAATACATTGTGCACCTTATTCCCAGATGGGAGTTCCAGCTCATATGCCACCTCTCCAACTCATCTAGTCACTCTGTAGGGCCCATATAAGTGTGCCTTGATATTTTCAACTCCCTTATGCTTTAAGGTGGAATGCTTGTATGGTTGGAGTCTGAGAAAAACCAAGTCCCTAACCTCAAAGTGTCTCTCAATCCTGTGCCTGGTTGCATATATATTTTGTTGGTTCTGGGCTGTCTGAAGATTACCCTTGAGAGCTCTAAGGATGTCTTGGCTCTCATGTATCCAATCTTTGGACATTGGGGCCTAACTGTCTTCAAATGCCATATCAACAAAGGTCAGAGCATCATAACAATATAAAGCATGAAATGGAGTCATACCTATCAACATGTGGTACGAAGTGTTGTAGAAATGCTTTCCAAGATGAATCCATCTCACCCACACATGCTACTGCCTAGTCAAATAATTGTGTAGGTACCCTCCAGCCTTTTGTTCACAATCTCGGTCTAACCATTCATTTGTGGGTGGTAGTTGGTACTAGGTGTGCGCCCAATCCCCACAAGGTGGAACAACTCTAGCCAGAGTCCTCCCATGAACCTGTTATCTCTATCGCTAATTGTCTTGGGAAGACCATGTAGCTGGAACACCTCCCTGAAAAACAACTCGACCACCTGTGAGGATGAGTACCGAGAGGATACGACGAAGAAGTGGGCATACTTGATCAGCTTGTCAACCACTACATAAATGCAATCCCACACCTGTACTGCTGGTAATCCCGTGATAAAGTCCATAGACACACTATCCCACTTCCACTCTATTAGTGTGAAATTTCTTGGAAGGTGTACCAAAAACAACTCACTTAAGTCATTAGGTGACAAGTGACCCTAGAAACAAGTTGATGGCTCCTAGCAATTTAGATCTGCAATAAAAATGGAAACCCTACAACAACAATATAAACGATCCATAATAGAAAGAAGCACTGAAAAATATCCAATGCAATAACCCAAATGGAAAGCCTTTAGTTGAATAAATCTTCTATTAAAAACCCCTGGTGAAGGAGATCCACATATGGGTTTGTTAGTCCCCCTCCATGGGATAGGTCCTTTGATGTCCTTGACGCTTCAAAAAATGATCTTCTCTCTCAATATGTGAAAAACCTAGACAAAATGTGGAGAACTCAAAATGGGAGTTCAAAAAAAATACGATAATGGTCACGATGATTATGATCATGGTGAAGAATGAATGAAAAACCATCCTATTTAAATCAAAGTACCTCATCAAGTGGAAGAACTTACCCACTGATGTCTTGCTCCCGAACTTTGATATGATGATAACCCAAGTGCAAATCAATCCTAGATAAGTATTTGGCTCCTCTAAGCTCATCCATCAACTCATCTATGTGCAAAATCATGTATCTATTCTTCAACGTCTTCTTATTTAAGGCCCAGTAATCAATGCACATATGAAGGTTCCCATCCTTCTTCTTCACCAACACTACAAAAGAAGTGAAGGGACTCGAACTAGGCCTAATGTGTCCCAAGGCCAACAACTCATGTATGGTGCTCTCGATATCATCTCGGTAAGCCTTGGGGTGCCTTTAAGGAGTAGTGACAACCGCATGCACTCCTTCCTCCAACTCAATGGAGTGCTCAAATCTCTTGTCTAGCGGTCGATCTAGAGGAATATCCCCAAAAACTATTGGGTACCTATCCAATATCTCTTGAATGTCTGAATGTATAGGTCATGGCCGAGTCCTCATCTTTGTGATCCTAAGCTCCACCGCCCACTCTATATTTCCATGTCGCAAATCAATCTCCATGTAGTGTGTTGATACTGTCTATGGTGGGTATGAATGCACCCCCATCAACACCACCAACTTCCCATCTAGCCATATGAAATCCATCTCCAAATTTATGCAATCATTATTGACCCGTCCCAAGGAATAGAAACACTGGACACCCATCACCACATTGGTGTTTGGAACATCGACCAAAAAGAAGTGATCGGTCACTGAGTAATTCCCAAAAGTCACTGTCAGACTAGGGATGTACCTGTTACACTGCATAGTCCCATCTCCTAGTACCAAGACTGAAAAAAGAAAAAAAAAAAAAAAAAAAAACTCAAATCCATTTGTTTGAATTCCTCTCCACTCCACCATTTTTGTGTCAATGAAGTTGTGGGTAGCCCCACTATCCATAAAAATTGCTATGCGCCACCCTTGCACTGTGCCTCTGATCCCCAGCATTAAGTACTTTGGGAATCCCCTCAGTGAAGCAATGACCCCTCTAGTGGATCTAAATAGGGCTCCCTTTGGTGGGGGTGTTGCTCCTCTTCCTCCAATATTCTGCAACTCATCGCTTCCTACATTAGTCTCCTACTCAATGTCATCCTTTGACTCGGTGTTCGAGAACACCTCTATGTAATGGGCCTTTCCCTTGGTGCACCTATGCCCAGGTTCCCATGGCTCCTGGCAAGTGAAGCACAACTTCCTCCTATGAATGTCTCCTAGTCTCATCATCCAAATGCCCACACCCCTAAACATATCTCTCTAGTGGGGGTCTAGTGTCTCAACCTCTTTGTGGAAAATGGGCTCAAGGTAGCACTGGTGCTCTCGTCCTGGGATGGCATCCTGCAAATATCGTGTGCAGTTCACTGCCTCCTAGAGAAGTAGTGGGCTTACTCAATCTCACTAGCCCAAGCAAAGGCTCAACCAAGCCCTCCACAAATGTATAAACCCTCCTGGCCAATGACAGGTCTAGAACCATCACAGACACCCTCAAAAACTTCGTTATGTAATGCTCCGAGTTGCTAGTATGCTTGAGCTGGGTCAGGTCTCTAAAATGGGCATTAGGATCCCTCTTGTCAAATTGCTCCACAATCCTCCATGTAAAGTCATCATAAGAGGTCACACCAGCATGCCCTAGAGTATTCAATCCATGGAACCACCAATCATGTGCCTCCCCTTCCAAGTGCGAGGTATCCATTTTAATGGCTTCCACCTCCATCATCCGACTAAGCTGGAAATAAGTGTCTAATTTCTCCACCCATGCTCCAACCGTGCACTTGGATGACCCATCAAATGTAGGGAGATACAACTTCCCAATGGTACACTACAACTCCGAGCTTTGCATGCCTAAGCCTCCTATACCCCTGCCCTTGTCGTTTTTCTTGAGATAGTAGTAATCTTTGAATCTCAATGTAGCTCGAAACTCCTCCCCCATCGACTACCACTCACATAAATACTCCTCCATGGGCATCTCATCCTATCCTATATTTTCTCCAGCTCCTGGTGGAAAAAATGTTGGTATGGTGGATCTAGTTGGTCTACTGAAAGCATGAGGGTGAGCCAAGGGAGAATGATGGTCGAATTGATGGGATACACTCGAACTTTCCCCTACTATGAACTCCCGGTGGATGCTCTTGTCTTGGTTCTGCTTCTTAATATCCTCCAACATTTATTTCTTCCCTTGGCCAAATCATTCAAAGCCTTCAAAAGGATATTGAAGGTTGTGTCTTCTTTAATATCTGGTTCCACCATGCTTGCCTTCTCTATTCCCTGCTCTAGGGCCTTAGAATTGGGCATGATCTCCAACTCCCTTTCTCTACTCTTGTACCTATGCCTCCTATAAGTAATGTTTTGCTTGTCTTCTAGGGTCATAGAATATTTCTCCCACAACTGATCCAAGACCCGTGCTTTGATACCACTGTAATATTCCAAATAAGAAATAATAGTGATATTCAAGTAAAAACTACAACATGCAACACAAAATTTAGTGCATGCATTAACAACAATAATTTACTCTAAAACCTATACCAAGCTAAGCCATTTTATTAATCAACCAAGAGGAGTACAAATATATATGGAATAGTTGCACATAGAATTGCTACAACAAACAAGACAATATCCAAGGTGAGAAATGGAAGTTCCCAAGTGCCGAAAATGACTCTGCCACTAGATTTGCGTCCACCCAGAAAATCTGTTGTTGCTGCTAGAAAAGATCTGTTGATTTAACCCTCCAGAATTCTCCAAATATTCCAAGAAATTAACCACAACCTCTACTCCACCATCTTAGCAAAACGAAACAAAGAATTGGGCTAGTTCCGCTTGACAAGAAAGCCCTAAAAAATGCGCACTCCCTCCTTCAACAAGAAATGCACACAATAGGAGTGAACACCCTCAAACAACCTCCCCACACTCTCAAAAACTCCACAACAATCCCACTGCAAAATCTCCTCAACCAAGCCCCCAATACTCGACAATTCCTCTCCACAGATTACCCAACCACTCACCCCTTGTGCAGGCCAAGACAAAGACCCTCTACACACTACCAACAAGCTAGATAAATGTTGCTCCAAGCTCCCTCAACTCTAGCCTTGAAAAACACTCCAAACCTCTAGAAAATACCAAGACAATAGCTCCCCAGAAGACCCAAAAGTTGATATGATTAGGATAAATTTCTCCCACAAGTGTGTGCTCCTCTAACTGCACCTAGTCTGCTCTAAAAGAAATTTGAACCTCCCAATAATACCTTCCGGAACAACTATGAAATGTGACAAGTGACAACCCTAGCATGACACTCGAAGTCCACTGAAGATGGAGGTGAGATCTCGTCTTAGAAACCTCTTGTGCTCAAAAACAAGAGTAGACTTGGTTGAATAGCTCAAGCGTACAAAGGAGTCGAAATATCAATTTAGCAAAAGTCCCAAAATGATGCATTCTCATCTTATTTTTGCTTGGGCTCCTCCTCTGTCCATGTGGGCCCCATAATTCATCCCCTTTTCTTCGTCTCTCTCCACAAGTGCAAATTTCTCAAAGGGGTGTTTATTCCCTCTTAGAGTGCCCCCACATCCCAATTGTATTTTTATTTTCCTCCTTTTTCCTAAGTTTGGGCGTCCGTTAATCAAAATTGCAAAGTGGGGTCCTCCTAACCCACTTTTTCTAATTCCAACGTGTTAAAATACCAAAATTGTGCAAAAATTTATTTACTTAGCAAAATTGCTAAGTGGGAACATCACATAATGTGGCTAGCCTTGGAAGGCCTACAAGGTTGATTTACCTTCCAAAACTAATCTATTCGTCCACCTGCAATCACATAATTTTTAGCTTAATACGCTGAGAAATTACCAATGTGTTTATGCCCAAACCTACCCTTAAACTTCAGCCTGTTCTCATGCAAAGATCAATGTCTTCTTTGCTCTCTATCCATGCCAAAACATGGAACAAAACAATCATGATAAGTGTAACCAACAACTCATCTCCTTCTCTCTATTTGTTAGGATTATTTAGGGTTGCGACAATATTGGAGTAACCCTAGCCTAAGGTTTGCAACTTCTGTCCTGGATTCTTCAGGACCTTCCTCCATTACTAGGCTTGTATATCTAATGTCTTAAGCCTCTAAGGCAACCTTCGAAATGCTAGAAACAACTTAGAAACCCTTCCATAGCATTGATATTTGTTTTGACCATCCTTTTTGTCATTGTAACCTACATCTAGGACTCGGCCTATCATATAGGTTTGTGGTTGTCTTGATTAGGCTTGAATCAACCCTAAACTCGACGCAATGATCCCACCTCCACCTGCACTATCTCTGAGGCCTCTTGGGTATCCTTTCCATGAAAAAATTAGAATTTATGGTATCCTCATCTAAGGCTCGATCCTCTCCACATAAATATGTCCCTTCTCCTCTTGCATAATAGGGGTCTTGACCCTACCTTCCCAAGCTTCTCGGTTGTCCCAAATCGGCTTCCACTTGTTTCTTGCATATCATATTTGGTCTACTTGTAGCCCTACTCGGCCCTCAAACCAGGGTTACCTCTAGACTACATCTTTGACCTCCTTTATATCAAGCAAGTTACTCTCCACTTAATACCTAAGCCTTGTCCTAAGGCCTTAAATAGAATTCCCAAACCTTCTTAGGAACCCTCTATATCTTAGAGGAATTATCCACCTAGATTTAGGATTTAATATTTCCTTTTAATTTTTATTTTTAATTTCCTTTTATGATTTTAAACCCCATCTGGGTCTAAAAGCCCTTCACTTGGGTATTTTTCTCACAAACACCTTTTGTGACCAACCTTCTCACAAACCCAAGATCTGGGCTTGTGGAATACCTCCCAAGTTACATTTTTCAACAGCCTTAACTCACGCGTGTGAAAAGAAAATAAAAAGATGATATGATGGTTTGAAATTGGTCTCCAAGTGAAGAAGTTGAGTGCTAATATATAGTGGTTTAGGGTTGCCCAAATTGTTGTGTCTTTATGGCTGGACTGACTTGACTTTTGGAGGCAAATTAAATTCAAAATTTAAATTTTGAATTTCTTCCTTTAATTCCTTTTGTGGGCCAATTTTAGTAGTTTGGAATAGCAACCACAACTACTAAAAATTCAAAAATAACGACCACAAATACTAAGGATCCATCAATATTTGCTTGAGAAGCATGTTTTAATAGTACTTAAAACGGTGACCTTGCAGTCGTCAGAGCCATAGCTCTCCGCGTCGCTGGAGGCACCGAGTATGTTAGAAGTTAAGGAGAGGTATTTTTAATCACACCTTAGTGTGCTTCTCCTTATATTCTATCTGCCAATTACTACGAAATTAGGCTCAACACAGAAAGGATTGAAGGATTCACATTTAAATAGGCATTTAACTAAAATTAACCAAGATTTTTGCATCTCACATTAGTTTTAGGATCTGCATTTCATATAAGATAGTCATTCATCTAAGCAACAGTTGCTAATCAATTACTTGGTCTTCATTTCCCCAACAAGATCATTGACTCCATAAGGCACTGATATCAATCATCTAAAATCTAATCAAATCCTAAGTCTTGCTAAATCTTAATCAAGTACTTGATCGCCTCACTGTGTCTCCCGAATTGGTTGGTTCCCAACTGGTTCTTCTTCATTCCATTTTTCCATAAGGTCTACCCTCCTTAGCCTGCTATAGGGAGACAACTTAAATGGGGAGATTAGGGATGAGGGTGACAACCCCCGATTTGAGCGTTGTCGTGGTGCCTAGACATTCTGTGCGACAACATTTTTGGTGTTGTTTCCAGGGACAGAGTTTTTCAGTCCCTGGTTTCCTCGACATCATTTTAATCATCTGATATTTTCCTCCATTCATTAGCCGGTCAAGCGGCACAACATTTTTTGGCATCATTTGATCTTTTCATCGCTTCATCTTTCGTCATCTCATTAATCGTTTCATCTACACTTGTAGCACCTGGACATATCGGTTCATTTCTTGTTTGGGTGGCGACTCCACTTATTCATCCATTATTTCTCAGACAATAAACCCTCCCTTATATCCAGTTGTTTTCATTTTGGATCTTAGAGCTAGATTCATGTACAAGTGGAGACTCCACTTCTTTCATTTCTTACAAGAATTTCTACTAGAAGCTCGCTTCTTGTGGATCTCTTGATTTTCTTGAGCAAGGGTCTCTCTTTGGAATCCATTTGGTCCCTCCTTATCCTTTCAAGCAATTCATCATGGATGATTCATTTGCCCCGTGTCATTTTACTGATTTTTTCCATGATATGTCGGAAGCGGCCACTAAATTTCCTTTGTTCTCGGGTAGTGATTCAGTTGCTGTTAGAAAGCAGCTATGCAAGTTTACTCATACAATAATAAAATATTGTAGTTCTCCCCAATATAAACATGAATATGTCAAAATGCATCTATTTGCCTTTTCGTTAGAGGGTGATGCTTTGAATTGGTTTAATAATTGTCCTGAAGATTCTTTCACTTGTTTACAAGACATCATCAATGCTTTTACATATAGATATGGTAATCAAGGTAGTTCGCCTTATGTCCCTAAAATTATGGAACAGAATGAGAGTGATCTTGTAAAGGATCCAACTGTCAATGAAAGATTTCAAGACAATTCTCCATATCAGAATGTGCCATCCACTTGTACCATTGCAGGAGGAATCCATGATAGTGGAAAAGCAGGAACAAGTTATCAAATCAGTGTCAACAGTGAAAGGGAGAATGATAAGCATCTTATATAAGAACTAAAGCAGTTGGTTAAAGACATGCAGTTCAGTCAAACACAACTGGTAAAAAATATGGAGCTTAATCAAGAAAAATTTATAACTGATTACGTCAAGGATATGAGAACTTTGTACACTCAACTGGAAAAACGTGATGAGGATATGTAAATCATGAAATTTAAACACTCTGATCATGTAGCCACCGTAGTAGAAAGGTGTGCTTAGAATATGGAGGACATGAGGACCGACATGCAGAGTCAACACGCTAAGGAAATGGAAACCATGAAAGCTAATCATGACAGGGAAAATAATTCTATGCAAAGCAAGTTATTAACCCTAGAGGAAAATATGACGATCATGGAATTTAATCATTCAAATCATGTGACTTCCATGGAAACAAGTTATCAAGAATAAATAAGTTCAATTCAGAACATATTGTCAACTATGGACGAAGAAATGACCATCATGAGATTCTATTATAATAATCAGTTAGCTATCATACAAGCAAATCAGAGGAAAGAGATAAACTCTATGCAACATTGCTTGATAACCATAAAAGCAGATACTGATAAAGTAATAAAAAATATGGAAATTGGTCAGATATGTCTTCAGAATAAGTTATTGACCATGGAAGAAAACCATGCCAAGGAAGTCAGTGCTATGGAGATTGAACACTCTAACTAGATGGAGGCCATAACAGTACAGGTACATAAATTTCAGCATCAGTCAGAAGATGAAAGAAATAAGGAAACATCAACAGATCATAAGCCTCCTTGTCTGCTGCAACAAGCTCCATCTTGTTATAAGGAGGTCATTTGTTCAATTGAAAAGTGGCTAATTGAAGGTGACCAGGATAAAACAAAAATTGATATGAAGCATATGCAAAATGAAGAAAGACATGTCTTACATACTTCATTTGAGAATTTTGAAGCAAAATGTTCCACATCACCAGTGATATAGCCGATCACAAATAAAAAATGCAAGAGAAATAGAATGAGAAAGTGGTTTGATGCATCAGATGGCCGTGAACAACTTGATTTTCGGATAAGAAGAAGTCCTACCGTGTGTAGGATTGGACATGGAACATCTGAGAAACAACCAACAAATTTGCCTGAAAGAAGGCAAATGCTCAATATGCACTATATTGAACGCATATGATGCCATGGGGCATCATTTGTATTGTATTTCTAACCCTACACCTTGTCATTTTAGCATTTCATTTCTGTTTTAGGATTATATTTATTTTTCATGTTATAGTTAATAAATGAAGAGCTTATGTCTTTCCTGTGCTTAATGTTATATGATGATTTTTTGGATGGACACTACTTATGTTAACTGGATTCTCACATTCCTCCAGTGCAGCAATGTGTCCCCAAGTAGAGCCAGATGTTTACCACTACATGTCAACAACCATAACAGTACATCCCCTTTTTCCAGAAAAGGGATAATTCCTAATCGATGTGTTCGTGTCGTCCAACCATCATCATCAACTTGATCATCATCTTATAATGTAAACCCGTTCTACATGTGTATAATGTAAATAATCTCAGCAGATCCGTGTCGTGTATGTAATTACATAGGTAAACCTACATTTTTGGTGATGATCTACATTCTGGGAGGTTTTTAATCTCACCGATCCATTCTCAGATGGTCGGCAGAGTTTTCCTTTAGCCTTACACCAAAACCGGAATGGATTTTGTCACTGAGATCTTAGGCGAGTCCTAGTGTTATAGATCGAGTCTATGCAAAAATAATTTGGGAATAATCCTAACTATTTGGTTAGGTTATTTTATTACAAATTGTTTGATTTGTTGAACTATATTTGTGTCGCAAAAATTGGTGGTCTGTGAGGGTATATTTCAGATGGGTTTTCCCCTTTATGATGTAAAAGATATGCAAATAATGATGTAAAGTGTCTTGAGGGTTGGAAAAATAATTTATCCCCTCATGGGTTAATTAATTAAATTTTCTAGCCAAAATTAATTAAAATCCTAAGCCAGAAATTTAATTAATTATAGGTCCCAGGTAAATTTAAATTCTCTGAAGGAAAAATTCGTTGGTCCTTAAAATTTAAATTTTAAGGGTCCCGGGACTAGGTAAATTGATTATTTTGCTAAATTTTAAGCCTTTGGTCCCTAGGGTTAAGTCAAAGTCAAAATTTTGAGGAAATTAATTCAAAATTTTAATTTTTGAATTAATTAAAATGCATTTAATTGAAAAATTCGAATTTCCTCAAGAATTTAAAATTTTGACGGATGAGATTAAAAGAAATTTTGATCCTCATTAGTGGTTGAGATTGCTTTGACGAGGATCACTCGAACTAGCCGTTGGAGTATATATCTTTAAATAGGAAGACATTTGTCAGTCAATTCATCCGATCTTTGAGTCGTGTGCTAAGTGGAAGGCTCTCTTGTAATCTTTTTTATGAACAATAAAGAAAGACTTTGGGGTTAATTTCTGCTGGTGTTACTCTTCGTGGAAATATTGTAAGATGTGTCATTTTCATGCATAGATTTATTTTTAGCCATTGATGATAGCTTTCTTAAGAGTGATTTGAGTACAAGTATCTTGCTCAGTCGCTAGGGTTTGAATGATAATTTAAGTTTTGAACATAATAGCAGGTATCTCTATTTACCTGAATTTTATTATCATTTTCTCGCTCTATGTTGATTGTTGAGTTGAGTTTTGCAGGAAATTCTTGATTTTTTAGATCATCAGGCGTTCGAGGAAGTTTTAAGTTGGACCAGCCAAATCCTGATTCGTATTTTCTGAAGAGTCCAGCTTGATTTGATCCCGAGCTTATCATAAGATTTTTATTGGTAATGCATGAAGGGTTTTGGGCGAAGCACGTTCTTTTAAATTTAAAATTTCAAAATTTTTCTGTGCTAAATTAATAAATTTGGCTTTTAAGAGCCTTAGATTATCAAATCTGGGAGTGGAGTTGGAATCACACTCATCGGATCTGGTAGATCTCCTATTCCTGTGCATAGATTTGTAATTTTTATTTGTATTTTTTATTTTTTATTTTTATTTTTATTTATTATTTATTTATTTATTATTTATTATTATTATTATTATTTATTTTTTTGACTTGTGTTTCTAGGGTTTTATTTATTTTTTGTATATCTAGATTCTGGGTGTTTTTGTTTTCAGGTACAGGTTATAGATCTAAAGGTGAGATTTGATTTGAAGCCAGATCTAGGCCCTGGAGGGTAAGATCTGGCCTCAAAATCAACTTTTGCAAGGTCATTACTTTTGAATACCAAGGGTTTTTTTATTTATTTATTTATCTAGAGATGATTTTACAGAGGCTTCAATTAAAAAATCCTGAAGCAGAATATAGCATCTTAATCTGGAAATTTCTAGGTTTTTGCTGGGATATCATTTTTTTTTTAATTTATGGGCTTTATTGGAAAAGTTTGATTTTTACCATCCTCTTTGCTGCATGCGTTTTTTTGTTGTCTTTTTTACTTTCTTTCTGCCATCGTCCTCCTTCTAAAAAAATGTCACTACCAACCCGTCAATCATTCCAAACTCACAGCTCCTCCCTCCCTCTTCCTACACTGCCCACTTTGCCCTCAATTTGCAAAAGCGTGATCTCTTACCGCTTCATCGACCTGCAGTCCATCCTTCTCACGCTTTTCTTTTCGTACCCTGTGATCCTTCATCCGCATACCCTCTTCTTCATTTCAGTTCCACCTCTCCACGCTGCCATCGAAGCTTCAAGTCACTAGCTGCATTTTGGACCTGCAAACACAAGAAAAAAGCGGCCTTAATCCCTCAAATCCCGCTTCCATTCTTCAGCCATCGGCCTGCACGTCCATCCGCTACCATCTCTTCTCTTCGTTCTGTCGTCGAGTTTCCCTTGCATGTTGCCTGCTTCGAGTTGTTTGTCCATCTGGCTTGTGTAACTCCTCATCACATTTCGTCTACCCTCATCCATTATGAGCTCCATCTCTTCCGTCTGTGGTTGTCATCAAACTCCCTCCTTCCATCAACCTGCACTCATAAAAAGAAAAATCGTGATTTCCTTTTTTTCCATTTGTGCTTGTGTGTTAGGTCGGGTTAGATAGGTTTAACACTACTTTTTTTTTTGGATATATGATTTTTTTCATTATTTAGTTTAACTTATATTTCTTTTCCTTTTTAATTTTGAGATTCGATTTTCATTTGTATTTTGGTTTTTCGAAATTTTTTTTTTTTAAGTTGAATTCACTTTTGATTTTTCATTTTTTTTTTTAATTTATTTTGAGTTTGATTTTTTATTAAAATTTAAAAAATACAAAAAAATTAAAATCTAAGAAAAAATACAAAATCCTAAAAATCTAAAAACCTTAGAAACTAAAAAAATATAAGAAAGGGTTTCATTTTTTGTGATTTCAAGACCTTCTAATCAAAGGCGATTTTTCACATTAGAAGGGGTTTCATTTTTTGTGATTTCAAGACCATCTAATCAAAGGCGATTTTTCACATTAGAAGGATTTATTTATTTATTTAATTTTTACTGTGGCCTCTAGCCCATTAAAAAAAAAAAATCTTTTGATTTACTTTGGTCACATTGAAAGGTCTTAATTAATCATTTGCCACTTTAAGTCTAGCTTCATAAAACTTAGCACATTGAAAAAGTTTTCCTAAAGGATTAATTAAATTTGTCAATTTTTAATTCCTTGTTGGTGTCTTTTGTGCTAAGGATAAAATCTAAAGGAAAACTTTTGTGGTATCAACATTTTTTATCTTCCTTAGTTAAACATGCTTAAATTTTCATATCTAAAGATTAACTATAGGAAAGTGGTAAATTTTCCTAGATTTGGGTCACTAAGCATACATCTTTTAATTCTAGGATCGAAATTGGTTAGCATTTAAATTTCATGGTTGTTTAAAGTATTTGGATCTCTAGAAATTTAATTTCTAGAACATTGTGCATCTATTGAAATTTATCGTCATTTCTTGAATTATTTAATGCTCATTACATGTTAGACATTTCGTGAATATTTTCAAGCGATTGTTAAAGAACTCTGTCGTGTAATTATAATAGATTGTATATCTCTGTTTCCTAAGCTGAGTAGTTTTGAAAATCTATTGACATTGATATTAAATTGCAAAGAATTTTTTTTTGTTCTCTTTGAGCTATAATTGTATAAAAAAGATTTGAAATAAGCTTGTGTTTTAATTGTAATATCTTCAAGAGTTTATTTTTAAGTCTTCATCCATAAGGCAAACATTTCATTTGGGTAATTGAGAGCTTTTGCGACACAAGTGTTTTCCCTTCCTCGAGTCTAACTTTATCTCATCTTCTGGTGCATTTGCATATAAGTTAGCTTTGCATAATAAAATTTACTTCCAAGCATAAACTTGGTCGATAGAGACATATATATCCATCCATATTTGCTTGAGAATCCTATTTTTAATAGTACTTAAAACGGTGACCTTGCAGTCATTAAAGCCACAGCTCTCTGCAGCACCGAAGGCTCCAGGTATGTTAGAATTTCAGGAGAGGTATCGTTAATCACACCTTAGTGTGCTTCTCCTTATCTTCTCTCTGCCAATTACTACGAAATCAGGCTCAACACAGAAAGGATTGAAGGATTCACATTTAAATAGGCATTTAACTAAAATTAACCAAGATTCTTACATCTCACATTAGCTTTAGGATTTGCATTTCATATAAGATATTCATTCATCTAAGCAGCAGTTGCTAATCGATTACCTGGTCTTCATTTCCCTAGCAAGATTGTTGAATCCATAAGGCACTGGTATCAATCGTTTAAAATCTAATCAAATCCTAAGTCTTGCTAAATATTAATCAAGTACTTGATTGCCTCGCTATGTCTCCCAAACTGGTTGGTTCCCAACTAGTTCTTCTTCATTCCATTTTTCCATAGGTTCTACCCCCCTTAGCTTGTTGTAGGGAGACAACTTAAATGGAGAGATTGAGGATTAGGGTGACAGCCCCGATCTGAGCATTGTCACGGTGCGTAGACATTCTGTGCGACAACACGGTCAAAAACTTAAACTGAAATGCATGACTGAATTCTGACAACTCAATTAACATAAACTAACTCAAAACTGACTTACCTTACTTAAGGAGAACACCTTTGACTAGTCCTCCTAAGCATGGTTCTCCATTCATCTCATCCAACAAGAAAGCATTTTGTCCTTGGAAAGTTGAAATCTGATAAGGGCCTTTCCATAGGTTTTCAAATTTACCATGCTTACCCTTGTCTTCATTTCTGGCATCCTAATGAAGCACCACATCTCCAATTTTGAAATCATCCTCCTTTGTTTTCCGGTTATAAATTTTCTTTATCCTCTCATGGAGCTTAGAGGTGTTTTGAAATACCTCATCCTGTGTCTGTTGTAGGTGAATAATTTGATTGATCCGGCGTTGTATATCATTCTCTTCACTTCCTACTTCTTGTAACAATTTCATGATCGGGACTACTAATGATAAAGGAAAAACAATATCGACTCCATACACAATTTGAAAAGGAGAAAGTCCAAGAGATTTCTTACTACTCACCCGATCTGCCCACAATGCATTGATCATATTTTTGTGCCAATTATTTTTGTTGGCCTCCAACATTTTCTTGATGATGTTGATTAAGGATTTATTGGAGGACTCAGCCAAACCATTTCCTTGTGGATAGTATGTTGTAGAATGTCCCAACTTAATGTTATATTTGTCACAAAACTCAATCATATTTTTAGACTTGAATTTTTCTGTGTTGTCTGTGATGATATTATTAGGACAACCAAAATGGGATAAGATATTAGTTTCTAAAAATTGAATGATAACTGAATTTGTTGCTTGCTTGGCTAGAATTGCTTCGATCCACTTAGTAAAGTAGTCTGTAGCTGTCAATATCCACTTGTGTTGTGTGGATGAAAATGGGTTAATCTCGCCTATGAAATCTAGGCCCCACTGCTGAAAATGTGCATGAGTTGATATAGGTTGTGGAGACAAAGGAAGAAGTTTTCTTTTACCTTGGAAAACTTGGCACTCGTGACAACTCATCACTTCCCTGTAGATTTCTGCGAAAAGTGTAGGCCAATAGTAACCTGCTCTCAGTACCTTGTTGGCCGTGGTCTTCCAGTACAAGTGGCCCCCACAATATCCTTTGTGGAATTCATTTATTACTTCTTTAGACTCATCTTCGTTCAAACATTTCAGCAACACACCTCCAGGATCCTTCCAATAAAGTGCATTGTCCATAATGCAATATTTAGAAGCCTCTAACTTCAATGACTTGCTCTTAGCCTTAGACATGCCTCGAGGGGGATTTAGATGTTTCAAAACATAAATAATATCAGAATATCGTGGAGATGATAGAAAGATATCAAATACCTGAATGAGATCTGCTTCTTCTTGATTGTCAGACAATGCTGCTACAAGGTTGATATCTAGAGCATGGAGATTTGACTCAACCTTGAGTTTGGATAAGCATTGACCCTTGATTAGCTTGGTAGGCTTGATCTCAAGATCATATTCTAATAATGTTGCAATCCATCTACCTCTTCTACCTTCTAGGTCATTCTACACAAGAACTTCTTTTACCATTGCATTAGGCACATAAGTAAGAGTATGTGAATGTAAAATGTAAACTCTAAAATCTTTCACCACCTTTACCAAATCCAAGGCCTGCTTCTCAATGATGTTGTACTTAAGGGTTGCATCCCTAATATTGCGATTGAAAAATGCTATTGGCAGCTCGGTCTTATCTCTTTTTTGCATTAATATTGTTGCCATGGTATGTTCAGAAGCAAAAGAGAATGTATCAAAATCATTGGAGTAATCGGGATTGATTAAAACACGGGCAGTGGTCAAGGAAAGCTTTATTGCATGAAAGGACTTGCGAGCTTCTTCAGACCACTTTACATCATTATCTTTTTTCAACATATTTTTCATCTATCTAAGATGTTCAGCCAAATTACGAATAAATCTGTGTAAGAAATTCATCTTACCATTGGATGCTTGTATTTTTTTCTTACTGCGAGGGAAATCAATTTGTTGAATAACTTCTACCTGTGAGGGGTCTATCCAGATACCGTCCTTTGAGATAATGTGGCCGAGAAGTTTTCCTTCCTCCATAGCAAACAAAATTTTCTTCGGATTGATAGAGATCCTGAACTTTCTACATCTCTAGAAAATAACCCTTAAATGGTGCAAATGCTCATCATCTAAGTGTGAAAATACTGTTACATCATCTAAATATACAACAAGAAAACATATTTTTAATTGGAAAAGGCTATGTCAATGGCACACTGAAAAGTGGCCCCTGCATTTTTGAGATCGAATGCATTTTTGCATATTTGAATGTGCCTCAAGGTGCGGTGAACATTGTCTTGTCCTGATCATCCTCGTGCACTAATATCTTATTGTAACCGGAATATCCATCCATTAGTGACATCCGAGAAGCACCCACAACTGTCTGAAGGATATGGTCCATTTTGGGAAGTAGATAATTATCTTTGAGAGATACTTTGTTTAAGTTTCTGAAGTCTACGTAGAACCTAATTTCTCCGGTCTTCTTTCTCGTCGGGACTAGATTTGATATCCAATCAGAAAATCTAATGGGAACAATGATGTCCACCTTGAAAAGTCTATTAATTTATTTCTTTATGGATGGCAACAACCTTGGGTTAATCCTTCTTAGCTTTTGTCTAAAGGGCTTTTGATCCGGTTCAATTGGGATGGTATGCTGAATTATTTTCTTGTCATACTCCTTTAAGTATGCATAATCCCAAGTGAAAACATCAGAAAATTCAGACAATAAATGAATATATTTTTCTTTTACCTCAGGAGATAATGTTTTGGATAACTTGATCATTTTTGGTTTGTCTATTGTTCCAATGTTCATGTCTTCAACACCTTTCTCCATAGGAACCAATGTAGGATCCCTTGCTACATCATCCTGATCAAACAAGTCTTCCAAAGGTACAAGACCTTTCGGAATATTTTTTTCCTTCAGTTGTAGTATATCAACTTGGGTTGCCATGATGACTTGATCATCCTTGTCGTAAACTTCATCCATGGAGCAATTCTCAAAGTCTCCTTCACTCTGGAGAAAGTTATTTACCTGCTTTTCATCCCAGAATAGTTGCCAATATCGCAAGTTGTCAAGAACAGAGGGCCAATGCTTTACATGAATCTAAAATTTCTTATTTGAAAAAATGGGGATTTTGAAATTGCTTGCAGTTGTAGCCAAAGAATCTACCATAAGATTTGGACTCCTTGGTATGACCGAAAGTGTATGTTCCGAAAGAATTCTCAAAATATCTAAGACAACATTTCTATATTGTCTCATCCACAGATGGTGAGCTTGATATTCACCTTTAACTTTCTTGATCACAAGTTTTGAATCACTATACACGAAAATCCTTCGTGCACCTAATCTTTTCAATATCTTTAAGCCTGTGATCGGCGCTTCGTACTCCACCTCATTGTTAGTGCAATCAAAAGCTAACTTGTATGAACATAATCTAACATTCTAAGGGACCTCACCTTATTGATTATGTGGACTTCGAATCCAAATGCCAATACATGCCCCATCTTTCTCAAGAGCATCATAAAAGTCCATGGTCCAAAGACCATGCTCCTCTTCCAAGGGCTGTAAATCTGGTCTCTGCTTTGGGTAAACTTTATGAACTTTCTCTTCAGGTTGTTCTGAATTTTCCATTACCTTCTCTGATTCTTGTTCTGAGCCTTTCTCTACCTTGTTCGATGGCTGGTGAGATGAACTTGGCAGCTTTTGTTTTTCCTGATCTAAAATTGTCCTTATACAATTGGAAATATCCGGTACATCTTTTATTTCAATAAGATGACTATATACATCATTCAATCCACTATCATTATATAAAATAAATGACTCTAGACCTATATGTACAACATTTATAAGATGATTATTTGGCTTCTCCTTGCTAGTTATCATGAATTTCATTTTGGTTTCTCGGTACAATTTCCTCAATTTCCTGAAAACCAGGATGGTGGCATAGGAGAAGTCTAACTGCAGTGTGCCTCTTAGTTTCACCCCCTAGGACCTTGACAATAACATACCAAACCGTGGTGGTATATCAGCTACCATCACATCCATTAAGACATTCTTTGCCAAGATTTGGTCGAGGGATACTACCAAATCTTTTATTAGACCAAGACAATGGACCTTACTGGAATCAAAAGAATACAAGTCATGGTATTCACGAGTTATATCTAGACCCAACTTTTCCATGATGGCCTTGGGAATTAAATTATGGGAGGCTTCATAGTCAAGCAAGGAGTTATGAAGAATGTACTAATGGATTCTTAAACTCAAGGAAAATGGAGGAACCTCACTATCTTCTGACTGACCATCTATGCTTGGACCAAAAATCAATTCAGGTTGGTCATCTTCAACATTAACCATGTCGAACATAGGGTCAACTATCAACATTTTAACTATATTAGACTTGTAATTGCTATTTTTGACAAGTTCAGTAAGATGGATTGATACTTTCAACTTCAAAATTTCAGTTTCTAAATGGAATGAGCTAGATTTATCTACCTCTTTTTGGATGATGTTTCTTTTCTTGGGAAGATCTTTCGATGTTTGATATTTCTTATTATTGTCATGGTCCTTGTTCGAATTACTTGTAGTTGGATGATTTACTTTGTTTTGGTTAGTTGCTGCCAACTCTTTTCCTCTAATTTGATTACCTTGAGGAATTGTCTTCGGTTGGGTATCCTTCTATTGTGATGTCCTTTTCTGAATGGGAGTGATTAGGACATCTCTATTTCTCAAGGAATATTGCTTCTACTGAGAGCTGAGTGCATTCACATATCCTCTTTGATAATCATATGATTGGGTTTCCAATGCATAGTCATTCCCCAGTATGTAGTCTTCATCTTTAGGTTCCTCCGTCTTCTCGACATACTTCTCATTTTCAGTCAAGAAAATGGGATGGTAATCTTCCCTAAAGAAGTGGTTTTCTTCAACAATCGGGTCTATTTAATCCTCTGATTCTCCTTGAGCATAATTCTGTTGCAAGTGTATCCAAATTTGTCGTTGAGATGTTGATGCCTCAAGAGCTTTTTGATCTCTTTGTTTTATCCTATATTGAGGTTGCTGCTGCTTTCTGAAATTCGGATTCCTGACTTGTGGCTCCTTCTGTCTATCCGAATTTATCATTTGGTTAGCCATCCTCTCCATGGTTCTGATCAGAGCATCTAGTTTGATATTGGTGGAAGAAGAGGGTTCTTCTTTGATCATTACTTTCTTCTCTGGTTTCTCATGTTTCAACTAGACTTTTTAATCATCAAGTTTGCTTCCACGCTCACTGCATTATTTTGCATTTCTTCTAGAGTAGAAGGATATCTTTCCCTTAGTTTATAAGCCATCTCCGGATCAAAGGCATCTAGATAATGTTGAAGTGCCAAATCAAGTGGAGGTTTCATGTTATATGGAATGGAATTGTAGATTTGATTGAACCTTATAGTAAACTCCCGAATTGTCTCGTTAGGATTCCTTTTCAATGTATTGTATTCTGCCAAGATCTACAATGGATTCTTCTTTTCCCGCCCCCTAGCTAAGAAAAACTCATTTAGCCTCTGAGGTGTATCAATGGAGCAAGTTGCCAAACCACGGAACCATTTTTTCACATCTCTAGAAAAACTTTGAGCCATTAGTCTCATTTTGGCATCGTCTTCATCAACCTCCTCTAAATCAATGAAATCGACCATCTTGTCAATATGATGTTGTGCTATGATTCTCGAGCTATCATAAAAAAGAGGAAGTCTCTACCCATAGGTCTGAGGTAAAGTTGCCAACTGACTAGGTAACTATAAGGGAGCAAATCTCGCCATGACTATTGGGGGAGGGTGTACAGGGATTACACTGGGTTGAGTTGGCGGAGATGAAGATGGAGGTGTGATATGGTTATTTTCAGAGGTGCAGTAGAGGGTATGGAAGAAAATAAGCTTTCAAGTTGATACTGGATATAGGTTTTTTCTGTAGTAATTTGTAATTGACCAGCTAGGCTTCGAAGTTTCTCAAAATTAGACCAAACCTCGTGCTCAAGTTTTGAAGACTGATATGTATCAGAAGGTTGATTAAACAAAGATTCTGAGGCGGGCAAGTATGAATCAAAATTTATGGGATCAAACACTACTTCTGTAAGACAAGACTTAGACTTCAAATGAAATAGGGATAGCTCGAATTTCATATCAAAAGGAATATCCTTAATACTCAGTATCTGATCTGGGAAGGAAGCGGTCCTTTCCAACTTTGTGCTTTCAGTCTCGGGGAAAGGGATTTTAGGTTTTCTTAACAATATTTTAGGATCATCAATAGGATAAGGAGGGTTCAGGTCAGGGTTTGACCTGGTATATCTTTTTAGAGCCAGAGTCTTAATAGGGTCCAAGACTATGTAAGGTAAAAGACTTCAGACTTGAGGAGAACAAAGAAAGCTTCAAACTTCATCACCGAGGAATTTCTTTCAATAGAAAATTTTAACAGGTAACGATCAAGAGCTTACCAATGGAATGAGGTTTGATTGAACTTGTGAATTGTAAACTTATTTGCTTTTTGAACAAGCTCTAAATATCTTCGACTGAATCAACTGGATCAAGATGCGTAATTTGATCTTATTTGTCTCCTTGAAGCCAGCTCTATAGTCTTGACACTGCAATTATGGAATCATCCTTTTTGAAACTTAGTCCCATCATCCAAAAGGACCAAATTCCAATGAAAACTTGTCGTACATCCAGGGAAAATGAATCTTTCATTCCCCGACAATGGCACCAATATGTTATCACTCCTCCGGATCTCCAAGGCTCAGGAAGAGTCCAGCTGAGGTAACCACAGATCAATCTTTTGACTTGGTAGCTAGCCCTACCAAGCCAGAGAGGGATCTCTCCAAAGGATCACAGCCGAGAGGGCTGGATGGATTAGGGTTTTAGGCTAGATATAGTAGCTCAGGGTTTTGATTTGATTGGGGTAGTCATTGGATGAGTGAATTAGGTCAAAGCGTGAACTAGGTCAGGGAAAAAGAAAATCAGAATAGCAGACATCTGATGGGACAAGGTAGGTAGGTACTTTAACACTTTGTAGTATATTTATGGAATGGTTTAGACTGATGAGGTGCTAAAAAGAGCATGGAAATCATGAATTCTTTTTAAACTCAAGAAATGAAACAAATTATGATGATTTTCCCAAAACAGAGCATAGAATATGAATTCTGATTATCACCCTTGAAAATAAAACATATTTAGAAGTGAAAAGGATCATGAAAATGCAAAACATTCACACACATGTAACTGAAGAGGAAACAATGTCAAAATACCATGCCACGGAAATCCCACCAAAATAACTGCAACTCATCCAATATATTCCATGCTAAAGTCTGAAACACTAGTACAACATCCAATGGAGTCCAACCTGTAGAATGATTAAAAAAGTACATGATATAGGCCTAAAAAAAACTTGTCCCAACCTCAGGGGTCGAATCCATGAGAGGAGGAGTAGTTCCACCAAAAACTAAACTGATAACTAGAATGTAGGGTGGTCAAAGTGACTCATCCCTAACTTAAGTGAACTGACTCATTACACCTCATTGAGTTCATTTACCTAATGTATTTACCCTAGGTATAGTAAAAATGGGATAATTACATTTAATTCATCAATTACTTAAGTGAAAATTGATTTCCAAAGGTGAAAATCAAAATAAGAGCAAAATAGTGAAAAAATCAAGAAATTTTTCCCTATGCGCAGCACCAACTTCAAGCTAATTTTTGAAGGGGTTTCTGATGTCCAAATTGAGCTCTGGATAGCTCATTGGAAATATTATCCTATCTACTTTTCAGAAATTCCCTTGGTTCCCAAAAATGATAAGATTTGACCCTCCAAAAGGTCAATCGTTCAAGACTGCTTTTGTGCGTTGTGCCTAGTTGAAAAAGAGGGCATAAAGATGAATTTTGAGGTGTTTTTGGCCATTTCTCCCTATCCAATGGTCCAAATTTGGTGTTCCAATAGTCAAAAGTGTATATTATTTACCTATAGAATCCAATGGTAGTCTTGGTTTTCTAATTTGAGGCCTCAAGAAGATGCGCATCGCCTAGGGCATTGCGCATAGGACAATGCACCTGTGCCAAAACTGTCCAATGTTACACAAAAAACCCAAAAATGTCAAAAGTGCCCAAAATCTTGTCAAAATTGGTGTATAATTTGTTGATGAAGTGTGCTAGGCATGCAAATAGTCCTCAAAAAGGATATCCAACTTTCCTTTATCCTCTTGCACCTTTAGGCTCTAACTTCATTTTCTTGGGCTTGGACCTGCTATTTGGTTTCTTTGGAAATAGTACTTTGCCATCCTCCTCTATATGTCATTGTCTCTTTTAGCCTTATCTAGGATATTTTCAAGATGGTTTTTCACCCTCTCAAGCCAATGCTCCCTATTTTAATTTATCATTATGGCCATTTACTCATTTAGGGTAAGCTCATTGGCTAGTTCACCTTCTTTCTCTTTTTCTAATTCCAATGCTCTTTTTAGGCCTCTGGTCCTTGGCCTTTTCCTTGGCACTTTTTCTTCCAACTCATCATCATATTCTCCATATGATTCATCAAGTAAGGCCTTAGCCTTTTCTGCCTCTCTTTGTGCTTTTATGAATTTCACTTCATCAATGAAGTGCTTTGTCTTCAGTTGTTTATTCTCCTGCTTGTAGAAGTTAATGACAAATATGGCCTTGTCAAGATTAGTTTTGAGTTCTCTAATCTTGGAATCTTTCCCCTTAAGGGTTGTGCTCATGTCCTCATATTCATCCTGCTCACTTAGATCAACAAGCTCAAAATCATGTTTTGTCTCATGGAGGTCCTCCTCCTGCTGCTGGATCTCTACCTGAACCTCTGCCTCTGTCATCTTTTGCTTGCCCTTTTGTACCTTCTTTTTTGATGAAGAAGGCAAGGCCCCTCCCACAATATATGGGGAAAATACCTACCTATGGCCTCTTTGATAAGTATGTGCCAATGTGCTCAAATCTTCCCTCTTAGGCTTGATGACCTCATCTCTTCTAGTTAACCCTGCATGATAATGAAATGGTGATGATGGTGGTGAAATAGGCTGAGATGATGGAGGGATAGATGTAGTGGGCTAAGATGGAGGGGGGCTGAGATGGAGGGGGTATGCCTTCCTCATGATGATCAATGGGATGAGATGAAGATGGCATATCTTAATCATGTGGAGTTTTTGAAGCAGTGAAAATATGATTGGCAATGAGAGTGTCCCATGCAATGTTCAGCTAGTTAAGGTGATGGAGGATAATGATCTTGATTAGATAGTGGTAGAAAAAACTGTTCATTTTCTGCTCATACCTTTTTCCCTGAATTGTGTATGCCATTTTCTCAATTCTCCTGAACAAATAATAAGGGATATTGAGAATTCTGACTCTTGTGAAGTGCATGAGCAATCTGATATGATATGAATGGAGTTTGGAAAATCTGCCTTCACAAGTGAAGTACTTCACAATTATTTTCATCATGGGAGCATATGTACCAAGAAGGTGGTTGAAAGGGAGGAATATATTTCTCTCATTTCTATACCGAGGCTTCAAATATGGTTCATAATACTGATGATCTAGGTTTTGAGATTTAAACCACCTTTCACCCACATTAGGTATTCCAGTAGCAGCAGCGATAATGTCTGAGGATATGGTGAAGGTTACCCCAGCAAGGGTCACTTGATTGTCTTCAATATTTGAAATGAACACTCTAGTCAAAACAGGATGGCTTTGGACTCTTTGTAGCATCACACAAAAATCAAAACATCCCAAATGCTTGAAGGAAGTGACTGTCATAGGTGAGGCCATTAACTCTCTGGTGTTGGTAGGTTCAAACCTCAAGATTCTTCCTCCCTTGTGTGGTTTTATTTCTTCTTGGTATTCTTCCTCTGAAAAATATTTGTTTTCTTCCTCCATTATGTGTTTTCTTTCCTCTTGCTCAAAACCCTAGGGATTAGGAAATAGGAGTGGGAATGGGGTAGGAAAGATTTAGGGACTTAGGGAAGTGATAGGGGAGTGAAATGTGTAGGGGATTTAGGATTTGATATTTAATTACAGGTATGTAGGATGGCTACCTAGGTATTTTGTTGCCTGGGACTTAGGGTTTAAGGGAGAATGCACTTGGGATATGGATTTAGAAACTCAGGGGTAGGGATGGAGTTTATTGTGATGTGGGAAGGGTAGTAGGGTGTTAGGAATAGTTTTTAGGGGTGTAGGAAAAAATCTAGGGTTTGCAAGGTTTTAGAATTACCAATTTTAGGAAATAAACTTCATCACATGAATGATTACTTTGAGAGGTGTGATGAGGAATGAACAAGGTTGTACTTACTTGATAAGAGGCTTAGAAACCAAGTACTAAAGGTTAGGATACTTTGTTTGTAGTTTGAGAGCCTATGGGAAAAATTTGACCTGTGCGCAATGCCCTTAGCCTGTGCACAGTGCCTTAAGTTTGTGCACAGCGTCTTAAGCCTGTGCGCAGCGTCTTTAGTCCGTGCGCAATGCCTATAGCCCGTGCGCAACGCCTTCCTCTGTTTTGCTAATTTCGCCCAAAATCGTGAGGAATGGTGCTTTAGGGTTTGCTCAAGCAATGATAGGAGGAAAATGGAGTTGGGTTAGATGCTAGGAATGCCTTTATACATGAGTGAAGTTGATCATTAGCTTTAAAAACCAACTTTCTAATGTTTCTCTTCTCCTTTTTTAAATGGTTGCTAATTTTATTTCTGACTTTTTCCTTTGCAGGTGGATGATGCTAGAGTGTTAGAACTCTTCACGTTTTATTTTTCTTTGGATGGACTTGGCACATATTTTTCTTAGTTGACAACTCAAGAATAGTAACTTATTACATATAATGAACATAAAATTACATAAATTGGAAAAAATATATTACATCTCTATTTTTTGAAATAAAATTACAATCTGAAATAGAACTGCTACTTGAAATAAAAATTAGAACTTGGGCAAGCATAACTACATGTTTTCCAATCCTCTTTAAATGACAAAGGATATTATTTTTCTCACTCTCGTACTTTTTGTTGGATTTATGCAGTGAAATGGAGTATTATTGGACCTTGAAAGAATGAAACCTAGTGACGTAATGGGACCTTGAATGAGCAGATTCCATGTGGACTTGACTGACACAAAACATGATGAAATGAGCCTTTATGTTCAATGTATGGTCAGTAAGGCACATGAAGGTGGGCTAGAAAATATTTATTTTTGAGAGAGAGTAGGGCTTTTGACATAGGGCTACCATTAGTGAGTAATTTTTTGAATGAGGACCTAGGTGGAATGACAAAAATTTCAGAATGGGACTCTAATATGATATAAAAGAGGAGTTTTGATCACTGATGGCAGTATGCAAATATTGACTCTAACAAGCATCATGCTCAATAATTCGTCACTTGGAGCAAGGTCACTAGCTCAAAAAGTCTTCAATTGGAGCAAGGTCAATACCTTTGACCAAAAATGGTGAAACCTCTTAGCCAATTACCATTTTTGCATGCCAATTTAATTGTAGTACACATGCCCGATGCTAAACCTACTCACTCTACCCACTAGCAAAGAAACTCCTAGAAATATGGTCAGAACCTTCTCACTCAAGGACATTAGAGAAATTTTGAGGTCTAAAATGGGCCTCATAAGGAAATTTGGAGGGAAAAAAGAAAAGAAAAACTACCTTTTCAACTCGTATTTTCAACTTATCTCCCTACTTTACCCAAATTTGGTGTGGGAGCCCTCGTTGGATGTAGAATTTAATTCCTCATCCAAGGAGTACCCATGTTGCATACTTTCAATGGACCTTGCTACACGAAAAATGAGAAATACATGGAAAAATGTGATTGCAATCATGTATTTCATGTATTTCTCAGTTTTCGTGTAGTTGGGTCCATCGAAAGAATGCAACATGGGTACTCCTTGGATGAGGAACTAAATTCTACATCCAACAATTTCTCCCACTCTAAATTTTAGTAAAATTGTAGCGAGATAAGTTGAATATAATGTTTGATTGTTGGCATTGTTAGGATGGTTAGTGGTTGTGAATGTGTTGGCATTGATGTCAACTAGATGGCTATGGTGAATCGGGGTGTCATATTCTTGGCATCATCTTTTAGGCTACAAGTGGGATCATTACTACATAAGACCCTCTACATTGGAAAGTACTCTGAAAGAGCTTTCCAACGGTATGAACAAGTCCAGGAAAGGCCATCGGGATCAAAAGTTATTGAATGTAAAAAATATCTGGGTGCGATATCAGAGGATGAGTAGGCAAGAATTTCGGCTGGGCCAAGTTTCGGAATCCGAAAGATCAGTGGAAAGTAGATCTAATATTGGGATTTCAGAACTCAAATGAAATTCCCTCTAAAGAATGTTCTGATCCGATAAGATAGGCCTAATATGGGAACCTCGGAACAAATTAGTCTACTGGAACCTCGACAGATCAGAACCTCAGAACTTCTTAATGAATGAATTCTTTAAAATATTTGATAGTGTTAAGTGTCGAGGGATGTTGAGAAGTGAAATACAAAGGATTTCATCAAAAAACCAAAGACCGATGGACCCCTTTCTCTCTCCTCTAGGTGGACACATGGTAGTAGTTTATTGGCCCTAAGGGGCTAAGGTGGCAGATGACATAGTCATGACTTGGTCGTACGGAAGGACATATGGCAAGAAAATTAGGCATTTTTGGTGGCCTAGTGGGCCAAATCTAAGTGACACATTTCACCACTGAGGACATGCCACATGAGTGATGATGTCATTGTGACGTCACTCGGAGGTCGACATTTCAGAGGTCAAGGATTTTAGAACTCCACTGTAAAAGTTTCTTTGAAAAGTTCCAATAAGGGAGCTTCATTGTACTAGCACCTGGTCGCGGAAGACTAATGAAACCAAGGGAGTGGAGAAGACTTAAGCACTCGATTTCTATGAAGAATTTTGGACCTTGAAGTTTCATAACTCCTATGTAAATTCCCTATGAGTAAAGGTTACAGTGAAAGGGGCTCCAATGAGATGGCACTTGGTCATGGAGTTCCGAGGAACCAAGGTTGAAGAGGACTTAACAAAGGAGGATAGACCCCCAGTAGGAGAAGAAGGCCTTAGCACTTAAAATCTAAGCTGTTGGTTACAACACCCAGTCCCATGGAGGAAAAACAGGAAAACGCCCAGCGAAAGGAGCTGAGAACCTCACAACCTCGTAACATCATTTGAATCAAAGTTATGAGATATGGTGGCTCTGATATTTTGTATAGCATCATTCAACACTCCTGTATTTCTAATGCTCTGATATGGCCTTAGGCAGCCCTTTCCCATACAAACTTGATCATTTATTATAAAACAATATTTTGAATTCCATATGTGACTCTGCCCCTCAAAAAGTGTGTACACATGCAGGTACCATAATACAGAACCTGCATATATTATTTAAAATATGAAAAAAATAAAATAATATCCTATTTTTTGGGTTGGGTTTACGATTTTCACCGAAAGCCCACCTGCAGGAGCCCATGGGCTAACCGAATCAACTGATTTCTGGTGGTATTTATACACCTTATGGGAAGGCCTAATTACATCAAGGAGATAGGATATGAACATTATAGTTTTTTTGGTCCCCAGATCAAGTCTTATTTTCCATGTGCCTCCTGCACTCCTAGTTGTGGGAAACCCTTGTTTCCTTGCATAAATGCTCATACTTCATTATATGGCATCCTTTTTCACATGCTTGAGAGGTGATCTTTGAGGCTTGGGCTGGACAGGTCTGGAGTAAGGTTTCATTGGTGTTGTGGTTGGATGAGGTTGTATCTCTCCACTACTATTTTTTTATATCAATAAAGAAGCTCTATCTCGTTTCTGATATGTTATGATCTCATGTTTTTATGATTCATGTGTAATATGTCATGATTTATATGTTTATTCTTGATGATCTAACATTTTTATTATGCACGCACTTTGAACTACTTGCTATGTATATGCTTCTATAAACTATGTTGTAGGTATGCTCACTTGGGAGGAAGTAGAGGGTTTGGAGCCTATGGGACCGACATCAAACGTAGGACCTATGGGTACTCGTCTCAAACCCAACTTTGGTAGTTTGTATAGTTTTATTACTTGAACGTATGCTTCTTGTTGATTGTCTACCTTCGATCTGTTGAGGTTGTCAACCCTTACCTTAGGGAAGTTTTCCCCACCAATAGAACTAGTGACTCTGCTGGGGAATACAGTCATGTATTTCTTAGAAGGGTTGTTTTTTTGTTGATCTGGGATTTTCTTTCTTGTTTCTTGATTTTTCCAGTATTGTTGACTCATTTGTAGTTTGGGCAATCAGTCTGATCTTCTGGATTAGGCTTGTCTTTTTTATTTTTCCCTACTTTTCTACATATACACTCTTTTTGTTGTACACGTAAGCATACATATGCATGTTCTGCCAAAGAAACCAGCATATACGCTAGTTTCTTCGGTAACAGTCGCGTGTATACGCGATTCTGTTATTACACAGTCACGTATATTTGGAAATTTTTTATTTTTTTCAATTTTTTCCTTCTGGCTGGGGTGTAGCCTAATTTTTCTACTTTCTTGAAGTCATCTACAGTCTGGAATGGTCTTGTTTCTTGCTGGTATCGGTTTTTTTACCTACTTTTGCAAAAAGATATTGTCAACCTAGGGTTTTCATTTTTTGAAGTTTTTGCATTTGAAGTTTGGCTTTTAGACCTTCTTTGTGAAGTGTATGTTTGTTCTATGCTTTTGGGATAGTGAGTTGGTTCTCAACTTACTTATAATCCACTATTTTCATTACTTCGCTTTGCATACTTGAAGTTGACTCATTTGGTTTCTTTTTTATTATTTGAGAAGGGTCTTTACAATTTGAGTTCAGTGAAGGACTTTGGTTCTTTGAAATCTTTATGTCTTTCTAAATATTTTAGGTATCTCTCAGGTCAAGTTGTTCAAGTGTTTTGGTCTCTTATTCACCTTAGTCTGATCATTTTGGTGATTGTTTATGGCTTGTGAAGTTTGGAGTCTTTTCGCTTGATTTTGATCTTGAAGTGATTAATTGCTTTGCCTTCTTGAAACTTTTGTCATAAGTCCTTAAAAAGAAACTTTCTTTTCTTTGGTTATTGGTTTTTTGGTGTTTTCAGATTTTCAACAAGCATGCAAATCTTTGCGTAAGGTTGAAATTTGCTTTGTTTGGTAGATCTTTTCTTGGATATTTGTTTCTCCTTGTTTGTCAAATTTTGGCTTTTGGTCTTTGGAAGAACACATTTTTTTGTTTAGAGCATTCAATAGAATATTGCATTTAGGTATTTTACTATGCATTAAGGCAATTTTCATTTTAGTCTCTTTCGATAGATGTTCAAATTGTGAGTGTGTTTAAAGGAAAAAGAAAAGAGTTTTTTTCTTTCATAGATTTCTCATATAACCTTGTAGAGATCACTTTTAATTGAAGAAAGAGAAGTTGCATTTGCATGTAGACTACTTTTCTATTGGTTTCTTTTTGCATCAGAACATCACAAGTTTCACTTCCTCTACCCGTGACCTAAATAACAACCAATAAAATCAAGCGCTTAATTTAAAATGAACTATATTTTTGTTTTTTTCATAGATACATAAATTAGTCGGAGGCATTTAGGGCCTTGGAATAGGTGTGTGGAGAGTAAACTCTCTAAGTCCACTCTAAACTAAAACATAAAAGTTGATTAAAGAGTGCAAATCTAGTCTCGTTAAGTTGTTTGGGAAATCTCTTCTAACACATGAGTTAAGCACGAGGACGTGTGAAGATAAGGAAAGAGATATACCCCCTCTCCTACTTGTTGGATCACACGCTCATGAATGTTCTGCCCGACTTCTAATTACAAGTTGGTGACCTTAGTTTCCTATCCTAGGGACCACACAGTTACTACAGGGGGGAATTGCCGTGGTACTTGAGACAGATGTTTCATTACTTCCATAGTACTTCTGGAGGGTGCGCTTGCGAAACTCGGGTACTTTCACCAACAAAGGCTATTGTATGAAGGTCATCGTAACTATTTTTGATACATTCGCTGATAGGCTTGGGTTGTAATTATCCCAAACTATCTTCGGAAGGTACTTATATTTGCTTTATTGTATTTTGGTGTCCGGTCCTAGTCACTCGGAGTGAAAAAAAAAAGGAATCTATTTGTTTGGTTGTATCTTTAGGGACTTTTTAGTGAGTGCTATTTGCTCCTATATTTCCATAGATTTTTATTTTTGAGTCTTTAAAAAGTTCTCTTAATATTTAAAAGTGATCGATCGACCGTTTCATCAGTATAGGAGGCTTTGATGGCTTTCACTTGCGAGTGTCAAGCCTTCATCTATAAGGCATAGGAGAAATTATGCTAGTGATTTTCAACCAGTAACAATTGACACATGAGAGACTAATCCTTCTCTAGGGGATCTCATTTCACAGGGTGAACCTAGTTCAACTCCTAATTTGGACAGAAATGCTTTGGTCCTTGCTAGGGCACCCTTCTAATCAAAAGACAAGGGTGATATTAAAGACATCCCTGAGTCCCTCGTGACTCCTTCGGAACATCTTTCTTCCGATCTTCCTTACCTTGTGTTTTATGTGGGTACCCCAACTCACAAGCTGGCGATCCCTATTTACTCTCCTTCTTTTTTTCCAATGGCCAATGTTAGTGGTATAAGTATGGCTACTAATACTTCTGGTGTGCACACCCCTCCAGCTACATGAGAGGGGTAATATTCCTATCTCTATTGTTAGGCCTAGTACAATAGCTATTGGCTCTAACTCCATTCTAGGTTCGAGTGGGGGCACCCAACCTTCCGTCCCTTTCGCCGGTGCCTATCCTTTCGAGATGCCATCCAGTGGGATTCCTTAGGTTCCTTCAACCTTCTCATCTACTATTTCCACATCCATGACTTCTATGCCAAGTGGTTCAACATATTTTTAGGGTTTCACTTTTGTAAGTGGTCATGTTCCTCCTTCCAATCCATCTTTGAACTTAGGATCGGTACCTTTATTTGGTCAGTCTCAGAATGTTAATGATTTCTAAGGAAGTCAAGGATGGGAAAATCCTTTTGTTAGTGGTTTAGGGGTTGGGAACTTATCCCATCTATTTGGTCAATAGGGGATCATGCCCTTCACTTCTGTCAAGACCTCACAAGTATTTCCTCCACTAGCTAGTGCATGGAATCCTTGTCAGGGGCTTTCCCTTCTTTCAATTTTCCGTTAGGAGGAAACTACTATACGCATGGTTACCCTGTGGTAGGGGTGGATACCCTTCGAATACTTCTAGGCCACAAGGATTTCCTTATGGTTCAGGTCCTTCTACAAGTAACCCTGGGAAACCTATTACCTCTCCAAATCCAAGATACTCTTTTTCTAATGTCAAAAATTATTCTCTTGGTGTTTGGAATTCTCTTGTTCCTTCGCGCTTACCATTCCTAGCAACTTTGAGGTTGCCAGATCTTTCGAAATTGAGAAACGAACTGATCCAATATAATATGGCTTGGCCTCCGGTCCCCACCAAACTTCCATTTGATATTCTAAAATTTAAAGGGAAGTCTAGAGAGGATCTGAATGATCATATAACCATGTTCCATTTGTGGTGCTCATCTAACTCCTTGATCGATGATTCGATCAGGTTGAGATTATTTCAATGCACCCTAACTGGAAACACTACAAAGTGGTATATTGAGATTAGAGGGGTACCTTTTCTACATTTGGTGAATTGTCTACTATGTTTCTAAAAAAAAATTAGTTTCCTGTCTAATATGATGCTATAACTAAGCTTCTAGCCAGTTTTGAACAAGACAAAATAACTCGCATTTCTGACCACATCTAAGAGTGGTGCAAAAGAAAGAGGCTAATCAAGGCATATATCCCTGACGAGTTTCTTCTGGAATGGATTTTGAAACCTTTTCAGCCATATATTTCTAAGTATGTGTCACTCTCTAGAGTGTTCAGTGGAGAATAGGCCATCTTTAGAGCCCATTAGTTAGAACTCATCTATTCTTAGTTTGGATTCCTTTACAAGATTCTCCCTGATGCTCCTCGATTAAAGATCGATATAGCCAAACCTAAGTTGGGACCCCATGCCGACAGAATTGTAGGGTCAATCGATAGTAGTACAAATAACTTGTTGAATCAATTGCAGCAATTTTCTTTACAATCTGCTTCTCCAGCACAGGCCACGTTTTCAGTGTTTATTACTTCCCAATATTTACAAGTTAATGTTGTCCAATATTCAAATCCCAAAGGAAACCAATAATCTGATGGGAAGAAGAAGGGGCGTGGTAAGAAGAAATATAAGGTTGGGAAGGGAAATGCGAATAGGCCCAGTAATGATACCGGAGAGGGAAAAATTGAATCAAATAAGAAAGTAAACTTCCCATGCAAGTTAAGCAATGCGGATCGTCTTACCCATATTTTCCCCAAGATTCAGGATGCTCAGTGCTTGTTAGCTCAGCAGGGTTATTCAAGTTCCCAAGCTATGCTAACTAACCCTTTTTCCAAAGGGAAGCAAATACTTGCTAGCACTAATGCTAATGCTAGTACTAGAACCCCCACAGGGGGCAACCAAGATGGAGAATCCACATTAAATGTCTATATGGTGAGATCTCATGTTGATGTTGCTATAATATCACATGATTATGGAGAGCCGAAATATTATAAGGCTAAGGCTACTTCTGATATCCCAGATCCACTCCATATCAAGAGGCCCATAGTTGATTTCATACCTCAGATGTCGAAAGGCTCTACAAAACATTCGACTGTCAATATCAATTTTAGGGTTGCTCAGAAATATTCTATTATCAAAGGTCTGACTCAGAGCCCCTGTGTGATGTCAGCGTTAGAGGTACTCCAATTGTGTCCTACACAAAGGAGTTCATTTCTCACTGCGACAGGAGTAGTAGGTCTAAAGAACTCTTTCATTATTACCTTTGATATGTCAAGTGTTAAGAAGAGACTCCCTCATCACATGGCTTTCCATATTAAATCTACATATCGAAAGGAGACTATCTTTCGAACTGTAGTTAATGAAGGGGCTTCCACGTGCGTCATGTTGATGTCATGTTGGAAGGATATTGTGTCCCCAAAAGCTATTCCTCCCCCTACTCTCCTTACTGCATTCGATGGTCATTCTCATAAGCCTCATGGAATTCTTCCAACCTTTCTCGTATGTGTTGGGGGCAAGGTTGTCAATTTCTAAGTAGAGATAGATGATGTGAAACTTGATTACAATCTTTTATTGGGTCGGAATTGGGTTTATGTAATGGATTCCATTGTTTTATCATTGTTTCTCATCCTATTCTTCCCTCATGAAGGGATAATTATCACAATTGATCAAACAACTTATTCTCCTAACGATCCCAGTGCATCCTCTGACTCTATCGTTTCGTTGGTGAAAAATACCAAGCATCTTGTCGATAATTTGGGCATTGGAATGTATTCCTCGTTGATGGGTACTTTTGATATTCCTCCTACTACTGCTCATATTAATGCCATTTCATCCTCTAGGATCGCTACTTGAAAAGGTTCGTTCAAAACTCATAGTTTTCCAGATCCTTGGCCCTTACCCCCGTCGCCCCCCCTGCCTACTGCCACATTAGAAGAGGGGAAAGTAGGTGGAATGGAATATCCTATATTTGCAGCAGAAATCGCATACCAATCTATTGTGAATTCTGTAGATTTTGACCCCATTCCTCCCCCATCAGAGGATTTGGATGGTGATGTGGCTCCGGTCTGGATTGTTGACTCTACTTCAGCTATGGATTCCCTTGACATTGTCTTACCATCTGAAGAGACAATTTAGAAGAAGTGACTGGTGCAAAAAGACCATGGGATGATTTACATAATCAGTCATATTTTCTCCCTGATTTTCATGAATTTGAATTAAATTTGTCCAATCCTTCTTCAAATGGAAGTGTTCATAAAATTTTTGCCGAAGGTAATATGTCTAATATCTTGGAAACCATTCCGATGAAAATTTCCAGGAATCCAAATATCATTGAGAATATATTTGTAAGAGTTGAATGTTCCCCTAAATAAATCAAGATTTACACTGACTTATTTAAGGATTTTCGAGATGAGTTTTCTTGGTATTATGAAGAAAACCCTGGAATCAATCCATCGATAGTTCAACATGAGATCAATACATACGAAAACACTAAGCTTGTATGGAAAGCTATTCGACCGGTAAATACTAGGAAAGTGGTTGCTATTAAAGTTGAGGTTGAAAAGTCGCTTAAGGCGGGTTTCATATACACCGTTCCTCTAATTGAATGGGTCTTGAATCTAGTCCTTGTTGACAAAAAATAAGGAAAAATCTGGGTATGCATCGACTTTATGGATTTGAATGAGGCTTGTCCTAAAGATAATTTCCCCACTCCATTTATCGATCAAATAATTGATGATTGTGATGAAAATGAGATATTTTCCTTCATGGATGATTTCTCGGGATATAATCAAATACCTATCCATCCTGAAGATCAACACAAGACAACATTTATTTTCCTATAGGGTACATTTGCGTACAATATGTCTTTTGGCCTAAAAACATTTGGAGCTACTTTTAGCGGGCCATTTCTTATGCTTTCCACGACATCAAGCACATAATAGAGTCATATTTAAATGACCTAGTTGCTCATTCTCGAAAGAGAATGGATAATTCATAACACCTTCGTTTGGTTTTTGAACGATATCTTCACTATAAGGTCCGATTGAACCCTAATAAACATGTTTTTGTAGTCACATTCGGTTGGTTATTGGGATTAATTGTGTCCAATGAAGGTATTCATGTCGATCCCTTCAAGGTTGAGGCAATACTTCAGTTGCCTCCCCTGTCGTTTGTTCGTCAACTTCAGAGTCTCCAAGGAAAAGCCAATTTCTTAAGGATATTTATCGTAACTTATGTCAAGATTATGAAAGGATTTATGAAATTACTGAAGAAAGGAGTTCCATTTGTTTGGGATAATTTCACTCAACGCTCCTTTGATGCTTTGAAAAAGGCATTGACCTTTGCTCATGTTTTGAGTCCACCTTATTATAGCGGGGATTTCCTCTTATATATCGCTGCGGCAGAATCAACAATTGGTATGGTTATAGTTCAGGAAGGTGATTCTCTTAGAGAGCATGTGATTTATTATCTGAGCTGAGGCTTAGTTGGTCATGAACTTAGGTATTATCATGTAGAAGAATTGTCTTTGGCAGCAGTTCATGTTGTCCAGCGGCTCCGTCATTATATTCTGCTTAGAATTTTTTTTTTTGGCCGACATCAACCCATTTTATTTTGTCCTCAGTAGGTGAGTGATTGGGGGAAAGTATAATAAATGGATTTTCATCTTACAGGAATTCGATCTCAAATTTATGTCAGCCAAGTCTAAAAAATCTTTCGTATTCGCAGAATTGATTTCAAAGTTTCCCTATGAGGAGAATGTTATTTATGAAGAGTCATTTCCTGATGAACATCTGTTCCTAATATCTTCACAGGATCCTTGGTATGGAGACATCATAGTATATCTCCAGACTTTGAAGTTCCCTCATACATTTTCGAAGGATGAACGTAGAAAATTGCATCACCTAGCTAAAAATTATATTATTATCGGTGACACTTTGTATCATCGCGGGATTGACTCAATCCTTAGGCATTGTTTAACCCTAGAAGAAGTTGATTATGTTATAAATGACTACCACAGTGGAGCTTGTGGAGGTCATCTATTTAGGCTTGCTACAGCCAAAAAAAACCTGTGTGCAAGATATTTTTGGCCCTCGATTTTCAATGGTTGCATTGATTAGGTCAAGAAGTTCCATCATTGTCAGGTATACACTCGGAAAATGCACGCTCACCTAGCTTCGCTTTTCCCTGTCATCACTGTTTCTCCTTTTACTAAGTGGGGTATTAACTTTACGAATTGTAACCCAGCTTCAACTAAGGGTCACAAGTACATTATCGTAATACTAGACTACTTTACGAAGTGGGTTGAAGCTATGCCTACTTTCAATAGCGATGGTGAGATAACAACTATTTTCCTATTCAACCAAATCATTTCATGTTTTGGTATTCCAAGGGAGATTATCACTGATCATGGTAGTCATTTTCAGAATAAGATGATGTATGAGTTGGCTTTAAAATTGGGATTTCGGCAAGAGCATTCATCTTCGAACTACCCTCAAGCTAGTGGACAGGTTGAGGCTGTAAACAAATCTCTTAAAACTATCCTGCAAAGGACAATCAATAAAGCTCAATCCAACTGGCACATCATGCTATATCACGCACTTTGGGCATACCAGATGTATGTTAAGACCGCTAGGGGTTTTACTCCTTTTCAACTAGTTTATGGTTTGAAATCAATATTCCCTGTGGAATGTGAGATCCCATCTCTTAAATTAGCAGTTGAACTTCTTCTAGACACCTCCAGTCTTGAAGAACACTTTATTCATTTGTAACATCTTGATAAGTAGCATTAGGATACATCCATAATGAATGAAGATCATAAAAAGAGAGTAAAGGCCCAATATGACAAGAGTGTGCATCATAGGGTTTTCTCTGAAGGTGATCTAGTTTTCGTCTATGACCAAGATAAGGACACCGTGGGGGCACGCAAGTTCAAACCCATGTGGTACAGTCCTTTTATCATCAAAAAGGTCTTGAAGAAAGGTGCATATGATTTGGTTGAATTTGATGGAAACGTGTTACCGTAGCCTAGAAATGGGCTCTATCTTAAGAAGTATTATGCCTAGGTTGTTTCCTAGCATCTGTTTTGTTTTGTAAATATTCTACATAGTTGTTTGTTTTTGTTTGTGGGTCTCATGGTGATATTGGTATTTTTTATCTGCTTTTGCAGGCTTCGATGGGTGATCTGGTGTATCTAGGATTCACTAATGGTGCTAGTAGACATACTCAGAACTTAGCTTCTGCTGCTTGGGTAATATATTATCCATCTGGTCAGTTGTTAGTCTCAAGAGGCATATGTATTGGTCCTGCTTCCAACAATATGGTTGAATACAATGTTGTCATTAATTTACTATCTGAAGCAATATCTTTTGGTATTGAATTGTTAGTGGTTTATTTGGATTCACAATTGGTGGTGTCTCAATTAATAACATATATTGTGTGAGAGATCCTTTGTTACATCGCCAATTTTTTAGAGTGAGATTATTACAAAGATCATTTAATTTTATTACTTTTATTCATATTCCACGATCAAAAAATTCACTTGCTGATTCTATAGCTAATCAAGCATTAGATTGGCACATTAATCATTCATCATGTTAAAACCAAAAATATCATAAAATCATTTGTATATATGATCAAATCATCATGAAAGAGTATCTATATATATATATATATATATATATATATATATATATATATATATCTATATATATATATATATAAGAATAATATGTCCAAAATATTACAAAATGTGGACAAATGTCCTACAAAATTAGGGCTTAAGCCCGATCATGTCCATAAAAAGATCAGTCATCTAATCTAAGTTTGTGGGCCCTACCCTGGATGAGCATCACGGAAAAATATGATGGCATTCACCACCCATCAGAAGAGCCGCACCCACTCTTGTGGTACTCCTACCACTCATCTCTGAATGGCCTCAAGGAGATCCTCTATGGTTGCCATGGGAACATGGCAAGTCAAACTCTTCAAGTTCCTTTGGACTGGATGAAGGACTCTCTGAGACTCTGTTGTTGCTCTCTCCATGTCTCTGCCGTGACGCCTATGCCTAGTTAGACCCTCAGGTCTCACTGGTCCAACATATGCATCATGATCAAATAATCTTGTAAGATTTTTGTTTCATAGAAAAAAAGAATTTTAACTTCTTAAGATCATATTTAAAATCCAAAAAAATCAAATAAGATAATTTTTTTTTTTTTTTTTTTACCAATATCACCCCATGCAGCACCCTCGGGAAGTGCCAAATCCGGGTCCTCTCAATAATATATGCCTACATAAGGGTAGTCATCTATAGCTATGACTTGTTGCTCCCACCAGAGGAAGAACTCGTCGTCAAATGTTTCTTGAGTGACTTCACCTCTGCCAAGTCGCTTGATCAAGTTTGCCCATCTAGCCATCCTCGGATCCCTAGGACTGCTAATGGTTGTAGACACTCTAGGTCGAAGTGCTAGGAATATCTCAAATAAAAATGACCAAAGTGTGCTTCCATAGAAAAAATGATTCATTTTCCCTTATCTCATTGAAGGCAGTTGCTTCTTCATGCAGACCAAGAGCATTGTGCACCAATCAAAGACTATTAGACGAAGGCACTCTACTGCCAAGAACATGGCAGGTCGAGAGGCCTGATGTAGTGATGTTGAGCCTACTACCCTGACAATGGTAAAGAGGATAATTTTAATTGGTAGGCTCCTTACATTTTTTATCGGAATCTGTGACCCAACCTTGTCTGTCCCTAGTGTATAGTAGAGATCTATGTAATCTGAAACATTTAGGCCTCCCCAGGCCCTCTCTTTTAGATCGACTGCTTCCCCTCTTCGGGAAAGTCCTATGATGAAGTGAATATATTCCACCTCAATCTGTAAGGGAATCTGATCAATCATAAAGAGCTCTTGCTCTAGATCCCAGTAATGAATAAGCATCTCTAACAATTGAGTTTGGGTTTTCATATTTGGTATCATAAAAAACTTGAGCAATCTACATCTTCTCAATGCATCCAATGCCAAAGGATCATTTAAAACCTCATTGTCAACATCATTGTGCTCCCTCTCTTTCCAAATGATTGCCATCTTGCAAATTTGAGGGAATTCATCCATTAGAAATCAGATTTTTCATTCTTCTCTGCACATACGCGACTTTCTTAAGAGACAATCACGTATACATGTGGATTTTCCTTTTGAAATCTATGTGTAGGGATTTTTATACGTGGTTTCCAAAGAGCCAACCCACGTACATGTAGAGATAATTTTTAAAAATAAAATCCTATGGTTAAAAATCGAATGAATCCATTTAAAATGCAATCAAATGGATGAGATTGTGAATTTAGAATTACCTGGAAGCTTTGGTTGATGAATTGGTTGAGGAAATCGATGAAATGGAGTTTCCCAAGTTTTCTCCCAAGCTCTCAACACTTGCAAGTTCAAATGAAATTTGGTGAGTCAAAATGTATTTTTATATTAAACTATTAAAACCCACTTTTATAAAGTTCATAATTTTTAACTTTATTATTTCATGAACTTTTAACTTTTTGGCTTGAAGTGTTGGGGGAGGTTGTTTTCTAGGGTAAATAAAGACTGTGACATTTTTCACCACTTTGAATCCACAATCGCAGACCTATCGTGGCAGGTGTCATTTTTGTCATTGGCATATAGGTTAGGACATATCACTTTTTCCACTGCATTATGCATCTTAACCTCATACTGTGATATATTTCCATAGGGTCAACCCCATTATGTTGCGTTTTTCAAACCACTTTCACTCGTTGTCTTATAAAATCATAAGATGGTGGTGGAGCCAGTCCTTCCATGGGATTCCTAGTTAGATCCTCGCTAGCATATGTTTCCCATGCTGCAAGAATTGCTTAGGCTCGGGAGCCCTCTTTAGTCCCACCATGACTTTGTGATGAAGCCTCATTCCTCTTCTTCTTTGCTATTATTCTGGCTTTATACCCTAGAGGCTCCCATGTGTTAAGTTGTACTGCTGCATTACATATTGACTACTTGTATCCTTTTGTCCTTAAGCCAACTTCACTTGGACTCATGTATAAACTACTTTTGACCATGACCTTTCTGCAAGTTCAAACCATGCATTCATTAGCCTCTATGACTTGACACCTTTTATCCGTGGAATGAACATTCCTTTGAGTGTTGACGACCAATATTCTCCACCTTGCATTGAGCATAGGAATGTTCTATTCTTAGGAATTAGTGCATCTACCCTTGACACTTGTTCTTTCCATTGTACTATAGACATTCTTTTATTTTTTTTCAGGCTTTAAATATGAAAAAGACAAAAAAATATATATATTCCAAAAAGAGAGGGAACAAGACATTTACTTATGTATTTGATGGCAACAAGAGTCAGTTGTGTCGCCCTTCAAAAAAGAACTCAAAACAAGTCTTTCCTCCATTGGGATGGGAATTATTTTGACTTTAGGAGAGTCATAACCCTTTTCTTGAGTTAGTCCTCCTCTAGTTGTTTATCTCTTCCAATCATATGGAGAGTTTTTTAATGCATCCTACATTGCAAACATACAAAGTTATTTTATGTTTCCATAGAGTCACATTTGAGTCGTGATTTTGTTCAAGGGAATTCAACCTATGTCATCCATTCTGTAGTGTCTCTTGACCCATTTTCATTTGGCCATACCCAATATGTCAAGTTATTTTCAGTATCACATCAGTTATTTGGTCCTTCGCTCATGTTTGTTAAGAAGGTATCCATTGACTTCTTGCTAGCGGATCTTCTCTTATCGACTCTGACAAATTTATCTGAGAGTAGGCCTAGAGCCACACCCTGGCCCTATTTACATCATTGATAAGTGAACTTGTTCTCAACATTGATCAGTATCATGGGTCTTTGACTGAGTGGTTTCCCTTGTGTTCGACATCAGCTTACATTATCACACATTGGGATTCATGCAGTACCTTGGTTTCCATTTTACCCTAATGGTGGATTCCTCGCCTCTGTGTCAGCTCTCATTATTGGTTGGTTAAGAGGGTTTCTTCCATGCACTAGCCACATCTTTTGTATGCCAGAAATGTACTTCAGAATGGTTACTTCATCTCTTTTCGTCCAAGTTCTTCCAAATTATTGGCTTGCGGGTTACACTCATGCTAGTTGATGTGGGATGCCTTAATGCCTTCCTTCCAGCAGATATTTTTCCATCACATCCAACTCATTGCTCCAAGAACAAGATCTAGAGTCCTTTTTCAGTACCTTAAGGTTTGCAGTCATTAGTGGCAGACTTGTTCGCTATCAATAGTGATAATACATCAATGTCTCCTGATTGATAGATTCTACCAAGTGTTCGAATTCAACACATTTATTCACACTTGTTAGATTATACAGGGATACCTTGACTCTCATCATCATTATTGATCTCACTTTTGTTAACATTAGACATAAATGACTAATAATAATAAAAAAAATCTCACATGGTCTACTTCAGCTCATTTATTCCCATTGTGTAGAAATGTACCATCTGCGGTTGGTGAAGACCTCGGTTTGTGTCAGCATCTTGGTTCACTTGTCAGCACCTTCAGTTTTCTACTAGTGTTACCATCCACCCTTATATGTTGTAGTTCATCACAAAAACATCATGTATGTTCACACCCGAGTTTATATAGTACCACTATTCCACCTATATGACTTGGTACTATTATGAGGATCAATTATGTAGCATCAATGATCACACATTCTTCGAGCATCATTGATCAAATTTTCTTCTATATGTGATATTGAGACATAGCTTCGTTGTGTTCTTTTGTGGCTATGATCAGATGATCCACTATGTATTCTTTAGTCTTCTCTATACACTTATGTATACATGTTGGATCTGCTCTATACTTGATCAACGAACATGCTTTACTATCTCTGAGCATGGGTATGCCGCCTCAGACATGAGTCTTCTTTCTGACTCCTTCCACAAGTATTTAGTGGGATGGAATCTGGTGATCTCCTCTCAGGTCCTCAAATGATATCTCTTTATACTTAATACATTTTGGCCATCATGTACCCCTTCTGACCTCATATATTAGGGGGATCTGCTAAAGACAAGAATGTCATTCTCTTCAGCCTTAGTCAATTTGAACTTGTGAAGATTATGCACTGTAAGTCTGCCAAGGAAGTCTAGGTGAAGCTCAATCAGAGTCATGAAGGAGATGAAAAAGTCAAGCAGGCCAAACTTCAAACTTTTAGAATGAGGTTTGAAAGTTTAAAAATGAGTGAATAAGAAAGTATAGTAGAATACTTCCTCAAATTTGATGAAGTAACCAATATGATTAGGGGACTTGGTGAATAAGTCAAGGAGGATGTGGTTGTTCAAAAAATATTAAGATCCCTACCCATGATATTTAATCCCAAAGTCTCAGCTATTGAAGAAATGGCCAATTTAAAGGATCTCAAGATGGACGAGTTGCTTGGTACCATTACATCCTCTGAGATGAGAGTAGGAGGAGAGAAGTATGAACCCAAGGAGGCAACGTTCAAAGTGTCAAAGAAGGCCAAGGAGCATAAAGATCACCAAGACTACTCCAACTATAAATTTGATCAGGAGCTAACTCAATTTTCCAGGAAAATGAAGTGTGGCTCAAGAAAATATAAAGGGGAGTTTCCCTTTAAATGCTTTGACTATGGGAGAGTCAGAAATTTCTCATCCAAATTCCCTTACAAGGAAAATACTGAAAAGGAAGATGACCAGAAATTTAGAAACAAACCTCAGAAGTATCAGAAGAAGTTCTATAAGAAGAAAGGGGCTATACTCCAAACAGGATAGTTCAGCACTAGAATCATACAACAAAAACTATTCGTAGGATGATTCAGATAAGTATTTACTTATGGAATTTGGAACAAACTCCAAGATGCAAAATATTATAGACTCTGAAGAAGAATAAGATGAAGGAGAGGTGGACCTTGGAGGGGAACTAGTTATTTCTCTTGATGAATTGAAGAAAGCAAGGAAAACGAATAAGCAGTTGAACTAAAACATGTTGAAGAAGGTATGTACAATTATGACAATGAGGAGTTTTTTTATCAAAAGGAGAAACTTGAAGAAGCCATTAAAAGAAAAGATAGTTTAGTCCTCCTACTAGAAGAAAAACAAGGAAAATATGAGAAGCTAGAAGAAGAGAACAAGTAGTTAAAATAGGAGTTATTCAAGGTAAACAAGGGAACGATATCAAATACATAGAAATATGAAATTCTATCATTGAAAGTCAAACTAAAAGAAGATAAATGAAAGGAAGAGATTCTTCAAGATTTTATCCATGAATGGGAAGAAAAATGTCAGAGTCTCGAGGTAAAGGTTGTCTCTATAAGAACAAACCTTAAGAAAATAAAGATCGAAGAATGAATAAATGAGAAATTTGCAGAAGGAACAAGAAATCTATATCAGATTATGAGCAGTCAGAGATCCTCAGGAATAAAAATGGTCCTAGGTTACTCCAAACCACAGGAGCCCCCAATGGGAAATATGAACTTCAGTTCCGCAGGATTTGAGGAACCACAGAGCTATATAAAGAAGCCTCAACAAAGAATCGATGATGACAAAAGGGTAGCAAGGCAAAGAGGAGATCACCACTAGAATAATAACTTCATCCATCTAAAAGAGGCACACCAATGAAGAATGAATCAAACCGCCAAACAACAGAGGTACCTTCATGCACAAACTCATGAATCTTCCAATCTCAGGTACTCCCATTTATTTTATGGTCATTTTTATAGTTTGGGCATAAGGCTGTTGAGTGTAAAAGGATCAAAGTTGAAAGAGATGAAAATTTTAGATACAATAATTATCAAAATTTTAGATCTCAAAATTCTACACTCAAAAATCAAAATGCTTTCTCTTCCCTAATGAATGATGTTGAATGTTTTAAATGTGATCATTTTTGCATAAGGAAAGTGAGTGCAGAAGCAAGATAGAGTATCCATCCAAGTCTTACAACACCTGGTGGTCAGTGGTTCGAAAGGATGAGAAGAATTGGAAACAAAAATATGGAAAAAGCATGAATGTGGACTCCCTATATCAGCACAAAACCAAGAAATAAGATTGTATATGGACAGTGGTTGCTCCAAGGATATGACTGGGGATAAGAGTAAGTTTATGTTGCTAAATGAAAAGGACAGAGGGAACAATGTCACTTTTGGTAACAATGCTCCAGCAAGAATTAAGGGTAAAGACATAGCCAGTCTTGATCAAAAGACAAAATCTCAAAATGTGATGTATGTAGAAGGTCTTAAGAACAATCTTCATAGTTTTAGCCAAATGCGTGATAATGGTTATGATGTGACCTTTCAATCCAAGGATTGTATGATCTGCAACATGAAGAATGGAAAACTTGTGGGAAAAGCAATTAGACTCCACAATAATGTATATCTGTTTGATGATTCCAGAGTTAACTGCTATTTAATAAAAATGAATGAAGCATGCGTGTGGCACATGAGATTTGGCCATATGAATTTTGATAACTTAATAAAATTCAACAAACCAGGAGCTATGAAAGGATTACCAAGACTCGCAAGGTCTGATAACTCAATCTGCAAGTCATTCCAATTTGGAAAACATACTAGGACTCATTTCAAGTCAAAAGAGTTCTCCTCATCTAGACCACTGGAGTTCATTCACACATATATTTGTAGCCCAACTAGAGAAAAAACCCTAATAGGAGAAATGTATTTCATGCTACTCATTGATGATTTTACCATGGCCACTTGGATCGTGCTCTTAGAAGAAAAGTTGGAAGCAGTTAAGCATTTTAAAAAATTTAAAGATCAAGTAGAAAATGAGAAAGGCTTAAGATAAAATGATTAAAATCAAGCAAAGGAAGAGAGCACACTTGAAGAGAGTTCGAATAATTTTGTGAAGAACATGGCATTGGAAGGCAGTATTTAGTGGCTAGAACTCCACAACAAAATGGAGTATTTGAGAGAAAGAACAGAACGATCCAGTAAATGGCCAGAGCTATGCTGGATGAAGAAAATGTATCCCACATCTTCTGGGGAGAAGCAGTACAAGCAACAATATACCTATCAAATAGAACTCAGCTCAGTCCTAATAGTAATAAAACAACCTATGAGTTTTGGAAGGGAATACCTGTATCAGTTAAGAACTTCAAGGTATTTGGGAGCAAATGATTTATCAAAAGGAGTGATAGAAATCTTGGAAAGTTTGACTCTCACATTGATGAGGGTATATTTCGTAGTTATTCCCCTCGAATCAAAGGATATAAGTGTTACAAAAAGCAGACAAAGAAGATTGAGGATTGCATTGATGTGATAGTGTATGAAATAGCTTCACAACTTGAGTCCTCTAAAAGAAACATGAATTTAGATGGTGAAGAAAATCTAGATACGAGGTCTACAGATCTAGAAGAAATAGATTCAGATAGTGATGATGAGGAAACAGGCACAACTCCAAAGCCAAAGACACCTTCTAGGTATGTACAGAAAGAACATCCTCAAAGTGAAATACTTGTAGATCAAAGACATGGTGTTTAGACCAGGAGGAAACTTGTTGGCAATAAAATTTATGTAAATTTGGCTTTGTTGTCATAGATTGAACCCAAGAATCTCAGCTAAGCAAGAGAGGACAAGTTCTTGGTGAAATATATGAATGAAGAACTTTACCAGATTGAAAATAATGACACTTGGGATCTTGTTCCAAGACCTAGAGAAAAAAATCTCATTGGGACCAAATGGGTTTTAAAAAACAAGTTGAATGAGCAAGGTCAAGTGATCGGGAACAAGGCTCGTTTGGTCTGCAAAGGGTATGCTTAAATAGAAAGGGTAGATTTCGAAGAAACCTTTGCACCAGTAGCAATACTGGAAGCTATCATAATTTTTCTTTCCCTTACCAATTATAAAAACATCAAAGTATATCAGATGGATGTGAAATTTGCATTTATCAATGGAGATATGGAATAAGAAGTTTACATTGAGCATCTAGAAAGATTTATGCTCACCACAAATGAAGGGTTTGTGTGCAAACTGAAAAAGGCTCTATATGGACTAAAACAGGCTCCCAGAGCTTGGTACAAAAGGCTAGATAAATATCTTTAGAATTAAGGCTTTAAAAAGGGTATTTTTTACAACAATTTATACATAAAATCTAAAGGCGACCATCTACTGATTCTAGCAGTGTATGTGGATGATATAATTTTTCGTAGCGACATGGAACAATTGGGGGATCAATTCAAAAAATGTATGCAAACAAAGTTTGAAATGTCCATGATTGGAGAGTTTTCTTTCTTCCTAGGATTGCAAATATCTTAGTCTCCATGTGGAGTGTTTATCTCCCAATCCAAATACCTTCGTGAAACTTTGAAGAAGTTCAGGATGGAAGATTGCAAGCTAGTGAGCACACCTATGGTTACAAGATGTAAATTATGCAAAGAAGATGAGATGCCACTGGCAAATTAAAATGAATACAAATCCATGATATAAAGCTTGTTATATGTTACAACTTTGAGGCCAAATATCATGCAAGTTGTGGGTCTTGTGGCCCGATTTCAGGCCTTCCCTCGTGAAAGTCATGTTGTTGCTGTCAAAATTATTTTCAAATATCTTCAAGGAACAACAAAATATGGACTATGGTATGCTAAGAGTAAAGAATTCAAGTTGAAGGCCTACATTGATGCTGATTGGGTTGGCAGTATTTATGACAGGAAGAGCACCTCAAGTGCAAATTTCTTCTTGGGAAAATGCTTGGTGTCATGGGTCAGCAAGAAACATGCCTCCATTTATTTATCGACTGTTGAAGTAGAGTATATTGCAGTTGCTACATGTTGCACACAAATTCTATGGATGAAGAAGACCATAAAATATATTCAGATAGAGTTGATTGATCCTATTCCAATTATTTTTGATAATACAAGTGTCATATGTGGAGAAATCTAGGGCATGAATAGTTAAAATATTTCTCTACTTGATAATTGCTTATTGTTGGGTACAACCCAAATTGGCCAGATTTTTGGCAGATTTTGGGAATAAATCCAAGTTTTGTGGAAGCGCGCGTAAAAAGGATGTCGTGGAGTACAAAGTGAACCACGCAACAGAGCAGTGGAACAAGACAAAAACCGCTCAACAAAGTCACTGCGCAACGTTGGGGCTTCGCGGAGAAGCCCCTTCCATTTTGTAAAAGCATTAAAATATTGTAAAGTTGTTGGTTTTGGACCCATGGTAATGTAACGATGTAAATCCCTCATGTAATAGTATATATAGGGATGAATAATAAAGAAGAAGGCATAAAATAATGATGTATTGGATTAGATCTATGTTTATGTGATACTTTCGTGATCTATATTTTGGAGGACGGGCGAGGCTCCACAGTTGTGTGCAGAGAGGCCTATGTCTACAGCTAAGTGCGCGGACCATCTGCAACTTCATGCACAGACACCCTGCAGCTGTGTGCGCAGGGAAGAAATGTTTGTTGTATCAAATTCCAAATTATAAGCAACAGTTATTGTGGAAGTAGTCCCACATTGGGATGAACCATGATAAATTCTGCATCTTAGTCTTTATTTGCTTATTATCTGCACTTATTTCAATACTACACAGTTTATGAATGTTTATGTTATGCTAAAGTGATGAATGTAATTATGCAAAGTCATGTATAAGTATAAAGTAATTTTTTGAGACGAATTTGTTTATAAATTAAAGCATAAAAGGAAGACAACGCAGTATCCCTCAAGCTGCAGAAACCTAGTTCTACAACCTCCCGTAATCACTACGGTGAGACTGTGATTTTCTTGCAAGTCGTTGCTGAGAGGGCCAGTGGTTGAGGGTTTTTTTGGTGCGCAACACATTTTTAACCTGAGTCCAGCCCACCTAAGCCAAAAAATAGTTTTGTTGTCAGGACCGAGATCTATTTGAGGGATATGTTTTGGCATCTGTCGAGGAAAGAAATCCAAGAGTGGGTAGAAAAGAAGGAACGCGAATTTGCAGATTAGGAGAATAAAAACCCTAAACTGTCATCTAAAAGGTGGTTGGAGAAGTACATCTTTCAAGATCAATACGAAATATTCTTTGGTTCGTTTCACATCGAGATGTATGAGTGGATTTCAAGATTTATAGAGAAAAAGAATTGTTTTAAAGGAGGCGAACCTAAGCATTGGACTCCAGAATTGATACAAAAACTAAAGAACATTGATAACAGAATTTCAAGAGCTATTGATTTTTAGGTTGAGAACATTTTAGGAGGATTTAAACTGATTTCGTGATAGATTCAAGTGTGTGATACAGTGAAGCTAAACGAAAAAATTTCAAGGGGCCGCGAGGTAAGTACTTGAGATCTTTGAAATTCTTGATTAAAATAATTTTGTGTGAAAAGGGAATTCTTCAAATGCAGTCACATTAGTAGATTATATTTCGAAAAATATCAAAAGAAGAGAACTGAACAACGTGAAGTAGAAAAAGGAATAGAGTAGACACTAAGAAGAGATCTTGTGGCCAAAATATGAATATTTTCATAGAGACTAACTATAGCCCTTTGTTGAGTGAATCCGAAGGTGAAGGAAACCCCCTTGAGAATCCCAAAGGAACTCCACAATATTCACCCTTTCAGCCTGAAAGTGCGTCGAAGCCCGAATCTAGCCAGAGAGACAAATTTTGGTTTTCCCCGCCCCCTACCCTCCCTACCCCCCATCTCCCTCCCCTTACGAATCCCCCTCCCCCTCCCCCTTCCCTCTTGAGAATAATGAAGGTTGATGATATTAATTTGTTGATCTTTAAAGGATATAGATCAGAGGACCCAGAGAAGTTATGGTTCTTATGTGAAGCAGCATGGACCGCGAAGTAGGTCCATGATGAAAATGTGAAAAAAGCGTAGCTCACCACAGAATTCAGAGATCGAGCATTAAATTGGTATATGAAATATTTGAGCAACCAGATAAGGTCTTACGTAGACATTAAATCAACATTGGTAAAAGAATTCAAAAATCAAAATCTGAGCCGTAATGCATCACATAAATAAAGGAGATCAAACAAAGGTCAACTGAGTCAGTATGGGAATTTGATCAAAGGTTCAAGGTATTATTGGATCAGGTGAGCTTCGATATAGCTCTGTAGCAGCACAAGGAATGGTTTATAGTTTTCATGCTGCCACACATCAGACTACCTTTGACAGAAGAAAATAGAGACTCAATCCAAAGATTTGGAGTTGGCGATGAAGTTAGAAGCTTCACCGATAGGTGATACAAATGAAAGTATGCAACATATACAGAGTCAGTTGGTCAATTTGACTCTGCAATTACAGGATATGAAGAAAAATAGAAGATTTTTCCACGAAGTATGGTGTACAAAATGAAAAGCATAAGGTCACTCTAAAGAGAAATGTCTTATTTTCAGAAATTATATAGCTAGCGGAGCACCTAATCCTTTGAATGATGGATCTAGTTTATGGTGCGAGATATGCAGAACTAGAGGTGAGAATCACTCTGAAGATTGCTATTTGTTACAAAAATATGTGCATACTGCAAAAAACTTATTTTGCAAGTTTTGTAAGTCAGTGGGGCATAATGAAAATAATTGTTGATCCTATGAATTGATGATGGATCACAATGCTGATACATATAGAATGCAAGGTGAAAAAAAAGGACATGAAGGAAGTGGACAACGCGGTGGCCAAGGTGGATATGCAGGATGATTTTATGGTGGTGGAGCTGGTCGAGGTCGAGGTCATATTATTTGTTATAATTTTGGCCAAGTAGGTCACTTCAAAATAGATTGTTAGAATCTGACTATGACCTGTAAGTATTGTAAATCATTTCATCATGTCATTGAAGAGTGTCCAGTACTTATAGCGAAAATGCAAGAAAAGAAGAATCGACAACTGACCCAGAACATTCAGATGATGATTGTGGAACCAAGGATAGATGAACCTCACATCAATATTGTAACAAGGAGTGGATCTACAACAGGAAATGACAAAGTTGATGAGAATAAGGTAGTTGATGATACATGGGTTAGAAAGACTACAGAGAAAGAACCGATGTTCGATATTCACAAGGAAAATAATTTTTCATGGAAGCAAAGTGAAGCCTTATGGATGCCGGAGCTTCGACATCTAGTGCGCAATCGAAGCAGAAGAATAACAATGACATAATAGCAATTGTGACACAATATATGGATCCCGGTATTTTAAAATATTTCCTACAAATTTGTATGAAGTTGTTGAGAAATCTATAGAAGGACTGTAGGAATGGATAGAATCTTGTGTATCTAAGGAAGTACCGCAGAGTGAAATGTGTGAATTAAACAATTTATATAAATAAAAGAGAACTGGAAAGGAAATGGGGCTTAGTGCACAAATACGAGAATATGATATGGACCAAGTTATTTTAGATCTGGGATTTGAAGTTAATGTCCTAACGAATCAAACAAGGGAACTAATGGGTAAACCGAAGTTGCAATGGTCAACTATTCAACTAAGAATGGTGAATCAACAAAATATTGTCCCTCTAGGAAGGTTATCAAGAATTACAGTGGACATTGAAGGGGTGTGCACTACTACAGATTTTGAACTAATAGAAATTGTGGATGACAGTAACCCATATCCTGCATTACTTGGATTGAACTGGGAATTTTCTAATATGTCTATAACCAACTTTAAGAAGAGGAAAATGATATTTGAAAGCAACAATATGAGAGTGATAGTTCCCTTGGATCCATCAGAAGGAGCGATGTATATTGAACTTGTTAAAGAGGAGTACAACACAATTGATATAGATAACATCTATCAAGTGGTAGCCAAAGAAGAGGAATGGATTAACCCTACTGCAGATGGAAAATTGGGTTGGGATCAGGACAGTTCCTTCACTTCAGATGCAAAAGAAGAATTAGAAAATCGGCAAAATAGGCTATATGAAGTGTCTACAAGGCGATGTGCAAGAATGACTAAATCTTCATTGTATAACCTCTGAGGTATGTAATTTTCCTTACTATGATGGTTTGGGTGATATAAATAATTTTCTTCAAGAATAGGAAGAACCAATACTAGAATGTTAAAGATTATTAGCCCTAGATATATCCCTAAGAGCTATTCCTACTATATGGTCGGGTACATATAAGAAGAACATAGGAACTTAGCAATAATGTTGAAGGCTGATATGGGTACGGTTTGGTCAGGTAGACATAGAATTGACAGATAAATATGATGGTTAAATTGATCCTAGAGAGCACATCCAGCTTTGCATGACAACATGGAAAGACATTCCATGAGAAGAATGGGCGCATCGGTTTATATTGACATGGTACTGCGAGCTAGACAAAGATGGTTGATGGGTTTATATTGACATTTAACTTTGAAGAGGGTTGTCCATATATAGATTCAGCCCTTCAGATAGTTAAAAACACGACTTTTGAGAATGAAATTCCACTCACTTGGTAGCCTAATTGGGATGCAAAACTATAGAATTTACTAGAATGCTACAACATCGATGTAGAAGAAGAGGAAGACCCTCGCAGTATTTACATAGCAGATTCTGAAGGTCACTACGAAGTGAATGGACCTGAGATATAAATGCCTGATATAACAAATGGTAAATATAGGGTTAGAACAAGAGCCAAATTTTTCAACCATAGGAGATTATTGGGATGAAGACATAGGCAACAAAGTGAGAGATCTTTTGCATGAATACCAAGAGTTATTCCCCACTAAGTTCTCAGATATGAAAGGCATAGTAGGGGACTTGGGAGTTATGAAGATTCCTTTGAAACTTGATGTGAAGCCAGTTAAGCAAAGACCTTATAGACTGAATCCAAAATACAAAGAAAAAGTGAATAAATAACTTGAGAAAATGATATCAACTGGAATCATTGAACCTGTGGAAGAATTAGAGTGGGTAAGCCCTATGGTAGTACAAGAAAATAAAACACATGGTGAAATAAGGATTGTGTTTATTTAAGGAAGTTAAATGATGCATGTCTACATGATCCATTCCCTACTCCTTTCACTGATGAAGTATTGGACAATGTAGGAGGCCAGGAAGCCTATTCATTTACAGATGGATTTTTAGGATACCATCATATTAGAATTGCACCAGTGGATTGACATAAGACCACCTTCGCTATAGAATGGGGTTCATATCAGTATACGTTGATGCCTTTTGGGTTGAAGAATGCCCCTGCCATATTTTCAAGAGTAGTGGGTGCAACTTTCAAATAGTATATTCACAATTTTTTGGAAGTTTTTGGGTTATTGAAGAAACATGTTGTGAGCTTAAGGCTGATGCTTGACACATGCAGACAGTATCATATTTCTCTAAATACAAAAAAGTGTATATTTTGTGTACCTTTTGGTATATTGTTAGGACATATTATTTTCAAGCATGGATTGATGGTGGATCCTGCAAAGATTGCTATTATTGTGAATTTACCTCCACCAAAGATAGTTAGGGACATTCGCACCACACTGGGACATACATGATATTACAGAACATTTATCAAAGGATATAAGAAGATCAATGCGCTGATGGAAAAAATGTTGAAGAAAGATGTAACATTCATATGGAATGAAGAGTGTTAAAAGAGCCTCGACACACTAAAAGAAAATATGGTAACTGTGCCTATTCTGGTTTTCCCATAATGGAATAAGGAATTTCATGTTCATGTGGATGCTTCATGCATAGCTTTAGGAGTGGTATTGGCACAACCTAGTGCAGGAGAAATAGATCACCCCATAGATTTTGCAAGTAGGAAACTATCTAAAGCAAAAAAGAACTATACAACTACAGAAAGGGAAGGTCTAACTATGGTATATGCATTACATAAGTTCAGACATTATTTGTTGGGATCACATTTCAAGATGTTCACAGATCACTCTACACTAAAATATTTGGTAAACAAGCTTGTTTTAGGAGGAAAATTTTCAGGTGGATATTACTATTTCAGGAGTATGACTTTGAAGTTATTGTTAAGCCAGGAAGACTAAATGTCGGACCTAATAATTTATCAAGGATAGAAACAGGAGAAGAACCAATAGATATAGAGGATAATCTTCCTGATGTGGAATTGTTTTTTATCATAGTAGAAAATGAGAACTTCATTGATATTATTCATTTCTTAACCACAGGAATGGTCCCTTTAGAATACACTACTCAACAAAAGAAAGAGATGGTGGTTAAGGTAGCAGATTTTTCAGTGATAGCAAGACATTTGTATAAATTGGGACTAGATGAAATATTGTGCAGGTATGTTCCTAAGCACGAAAAATAGATAATTTTGACAAAATCTCATAGTGGCGTAGTTGGTGGACATTATGCAGGGAAAGCCACTACGCAGAAAATTTTAAGAGCAGGACTATAGTGGCTTACATTACACAAAGATGCAAAGGAATATTGTTGAGCTTGTGATATATGCCAAAGAATAGGAAAACCTTCAAGGAGAGATGAAATGCCACTTGTACCACAACTAACATTGCAAGCTTTTAACAAATGGGCTATTGATTTTGTAGGACCGATCAATCCACCAAGGAAAAATACTGGTGCGAGGTATATAATCATTGTGATCGATTATCTGACTAGGTGGGTCGAAGCACAACTTGTGAAGGATTGCAATGCATAAATTGCTGTGAAGTTCATATTTGAGTATATTTTTCTAGATTTGGGTGTCCAAAGATATTGATGAGTGATCAAGGGTGACATTTTTTGAATCAAACCATTGAAGCATTAACTGAGGAATTTCAAGTTTACCACCAAAAGAGCACTCCTTATTATCCTCAGGAAAATGGAATTGTGGAAGCATTCCATAAAATTCTGGAGAATTCACTTACAAAAGTGTGCAATGTGAATAGAAATCATTGTAATCTAAGGATTCCAGTGGTGTTGTGGGCATATAGGACAACATGCAAGAAACTGATAGGACAAACACCTTTTAGGTTGGTATATGAAGAAAGAAGCAACCATGCCTATGGAGTACATTGTGCCAAGTTTAAGAATTGCAGCCTTCACAGACATGGCAGACTCTGATATAATGGAAGAAAGGATGGCAAAATTACTTGCTCTAGAAGAAGATAGGTTTATAGCAGGTTTTTATTAGCAAGTGAAAAAAGAAAGGGAGAAAGCCTGGCATGACAGGAACATCAATAAGAAGACATTCCGGGAAGGAGATCTTGTACTTTTATATGATATAAAATTCACGAAGTTCCCTGGAAAATTTAAAACACATTGGTTAGGACCGTATATCATCAAGCACATCTTTGATAGTGGTGCAATGCAGCTTGCAAAGTTAAATAGTGATCCGGATTTAAACAGAAATGCACAAATTACAGAGATAACCATAAACAGAAACATGCAGTGGAAATAATACTTCATTTCATTAATGTAAAATACTAAAATATGCTTACAAACAAAAATGGAAATAAACCAGCTAGGGCGATGGTAGCTTATCTCTGAGAAGAGATGTGGCGGCTGCATGCCTCTGAACTGTGTTACAATGAGGCTCGAAGGCCTATTTATTGTTGAGAAACAATGGAAAGCACTTAACATCTAAAAACCTAACCCTAGGAGATGAAATGCCAAGCTGTGGGCCCCGTTTTGGGTAAATTGGTACATCAACTTCCCGGGGTCGTAACTTTGGTACCCGATCTCCGTTTGACGCGTACAATAGCTCGTTAGAAATATCTATTCGAGAACTATAACTTTGGGAAGAGAAAAATTGGTCCGTGGTCTCCTGTTGCTCCCAGATTTCCCAAAAAACATCGTTTAGGGCCTCAAAATGGCTCCGGAAGTTCAGGACCTGGAAAACTGCTAAAAATAGTAAATTGTGCTACAATTAAGGAAACAAAAAAGTTGAAAGAGATAATTGTGGGGGTCCAAGTGGGATAGGTGGGTGGCCACCAAAATCCACCTAGATCATTCCTCCCCCCTTAGGAAGCAATGGCCCCCATTGCATTGAGTTCCTCCATCTGCTAAACTTGGTCCCTGGTGAGCTGTTCTGCAATCTCTGTTGTGTCCAGTAATGGTGGGAAGCATGGTCGAGGGTGTTCCATATTGAACACTCAGTACAAGTGAAGGAATGGAGGAATTTTATGCTTCAAATCATTGTTTCCCACAACCTTGGTAATGATGTAAGGTCCATGTCAGAGTGGTCGGAGCTTCTGATGGGCTCTTGTAAGGCGTTATTTCTGCAGATGCAACCAGACTTTGTTGTCCACCTGAAGCTTGTGCGGTATCCCTGTAGGTGAGGAGAAGTTGTTCCTGTGTTTTTTCATGACCGTATCCCTTTGCTGTTGCTGCTACATGGAGGAACCCTTCGCAGGGGTCATGGATGTGGCAATGATCTTCCCCTTACTTTAGGAGTGAACCAAACAAAAAATAAATTTCCTAGTCTGTGAGATGAGCTTGTTGCCTTTCTTAGCAGCGATCAAAGAGGTGGTGGTAGGTGGGGCTACCTTCGGTATCCTGTATAACAAATGACCCAAAGAAATAATAACACCACGAGGCCTTGACTCATACACAGCATGTCACCTCCACAAGTATGGTTGGCCTAATAATACATCACAAACATCCAGAGGTGTAACATCACACAATACCTCGTCTGTGAAGGGTTTGATGCTGTAGGGAAGGCGACACTGCTAGTGAACTCAAAGATCTCATCCTTCATGAAGCCACCCAATACTGTACGGCTACGGGTGTGGTGTAGTCGGTAGGCCCGACTGTTTCACAACCTCTGCTGAAATGAGGTTCTTTTGGCTTCCACTGTCAACAATGAATTGTAGCGGCGAACCCTTCACCCACATTTGTGAGTGGAAAAGACGTTTCCCCTGCTCTAGATCTTCGGGCTCATTCTTCTAGATCTTGGCAGTGGCAATAGTGGCACTGGGCTCTGCATCAATGATCTGCTTCCCTTTTCCATTCCCCTTGTTGGGTTCTGACTCAGGGTCAGAACATGTATCTGATTCTGAAGCCTTCAACTCGGTCACCAGCAACTGCTTGGTCCGACACTCACTTGTGTTGTGAGCGAGGCTCTTATGGAACTCACACCACTTTCCTATGTCCTTCTTTGACTTCATGGTGTTGTTCTTTTCTTGCAACTTCGACGGGTTGTCTTGGGTTGCCCCGTCTTAGCTTTGTCCTTTAGTCTTCGGATTCACAGACCCAAAGTCTCGCTTCTTCTGCTTGAACTTTTGCTTGATTTTGACAGCATATCGGTACGTCGTGCCGAGTGAGGAGATGTTCAGGAACACCATCTCTTCCTGGATGTATCTGTGTAGGTAGCCGCAGTATTTGAGTAGCAAATGCAGCTCAGAGTCCTTGATACCCAACTGTGTGCGAAGGGTATGAAAAATGTTTGTGAACTCTGGCACATATTCGTCCCTTCCCTACCGCAACGTGGTCCACTTTATGTATTTATCCTCATAGCTTTTGAATGGGTAATACTGCTCCTTAATGGCATCCCAAAATGAATTCCAAGTGGGTGCAGCTGAAAATAGTGAGCCTGTACTTTCATCCTTCTGCTCGCAATAGGTTTCCCACCAGACCTTGATGTGGGGGGCTGCTTTGAGAAGAGAAAAAACAATCTTTTCCCGACTCGAAAATTCATGAAAAGAAAAATACCCATCTAGCATATTAAACCATTTATCTATGACATCTACGCCTATTTGACCCTCAAAGATGGGGATTTCAAATTTAACTTGTACCTTAAAGGGTGTGCTGTTTCTAGAGTAGCTGTTGGAAGACGATGCGTCACCTCTGGGTAGCCGCTAAAGGATTTGGGCAAAGCGGTCAATCATCGCGTTCCTTTGTCACTTGAGGGCCTCTTTGAGCAAGATTTTGATAGGATCTCCTGCCCCCTCGTCTTTCTTTTCATCCGCCATGGGAGGCCGTCGGGATTTGTGAGGCTGGTCTTGCAAAGGTTCGACCAGTTCAAGCCCTAACTCCTTATATCCTGACCTCATTGGGAACATGCAAAGAAAAACAAAGAAAAAGCAGACCGCTCTGATACCACTGATCTGGATTTAAACAGGAACGCAACAAATTATAGAGATAACCATAAACACAAAGATGCAGTAGAAATAATACTTCATTTCATTAATGTAAAACACTGAAATATGCTTACAAACAGAAATGGAAATAAACCAGCTAGGGCAATGGTAGCTTATCTCTGAGAAGAGATGTGGCGGCTACATGCCTCTGAACTATGTTACAATGAGGCTCAAAGACCTATTTATTTTTGAGAAACAATGGAAAACCCTTAACATCCAAAAACCTAACCCTAGCAGATGAAATGCCAAGTTGTGGGCCCCGGTTTGGGTAAATTGGTACATCAACTTCCCGGGGTCGTAACTTTGGCACCCGATCTCTGTTTTGATGCATACAATAGCTCGCTAAAAAGATCTATTCGAGAACTATAACTTTGGGAAGAGCAACATCAGACCATGGACCCATTTTGCTCCCAGATTTCCCAAAAAACATTGTTTAGGGCCTCAAAACAGCTCCAAAAGTTCAGGACCTAGAAAAATGCTAAAAATAGTAAATTGTGCTACAATTAAGGAAACTGAAAAGCTAAAAGAGACAGTTGTGGGGGTCCAAGTGGGGTAGGTGGGTGGCCACCAACATCCACCTGGATCAAATAGTTATTTGATTCTAGGATGAGTGAATGGTAGCATATTGAAGGTATATAGGGACAACTTTGTCCCTGGAGCTTCGCACTAAAGAATGAAAGGATAAGATTCTTAGTGCCACCTGTAGTTGAAAGTGGGCATTGGATTATAAACTACTCTACATAAGGGAACTTCGCTAAAGGAATATTATTGCATGATATTCAAGAGTATGTCGAAGTCTGAAAGAATCGCAACAAAGGAAGGATTGTTGCACCACAAGGGAAGGTTCGTCAAAGTTCTCCGGAAATATGACCATTGGAAGGAAAAAATTGTCGTTAAAAGAAACGTGTCATTAAAAGGTCTAGGAGAAATGCATTTATGAAGCACAGCTAGCTGGATCTAGTGCCATATCTACATTTAATGAGCAAGATCTAAGCTAATCATGGGGTTCAAAATTCAAATTCGCTATAAAATCCATGTCTTGCTCCACATTTTATACTTTTCTATCTAGAGAATTCAGTTTGAGAATTTGTGACCAAGTGTGAGACAAGTGTGTTGTTGTATGTCTAAGAGAAGTTTCGAAGAGATTGCTAGAGAGTTTGCAGAGAAAGGGCTAACAGGGGTCATCGAAGCTTAGACTGGTAAATCCATAACATCAAGTGTACATGTGGCCCTAACACGCATGAGGTCATTGCGAAAATAAGTAGCCATGGAAGAAAAGCCATAAAGAAGACAATAAAAGATACCGATTGAAGCCTCTAGAGTAGAGCTAAGGAAATAAATGAGAAAGAAGGTAGAGAAAGAGAAACAGACAAAGACCAAGCAGGATAAGAAACCTGAGCAGAAGGTGGAGAAACTAGTGCAGCAGAAAGAACCAGAACAAATCCATGATAGTGAGGAGGAAGCCAAAATGCACCAAATAGAAACAGAGGGCGCAAAAATTCCCTTTGTGTTGCCACCATATTTTCCACGAAGGGAACCGGGTACCAAGCCGGCTAAATATCCCAAAGAGACGAAATTCGACACTTTCACACCACTGCTACCTGAAAAAGTGCCATTAGAAGGAGAATTATTGGGAAAAATTCCACAGTTGAAGATGGAGGATTTGGACTTCAATGACCGAAGTAAGTATCCTCATTTCGAGTTGAGCAAGTACCTACAATAGGTGTACTATCCAGAGAGTGGAGTTAAAAGGTTGGAGCCACACCAACATCTTAGGGATTACAGAGATCGGGCTTTCTGAACATGTTAAATGTGCCACACCTCGATAGAAGCATGTCTAACACAACTTGTGTTAGATAGTTACAGATATTAGTGCATGACGGATGCCTCTAGCTGGGGAAGAGAATCCCGATTGATGAAATGTTGATAAGAAGGATTGCTAGATTTCCTTACCAAGGAAAGGACCTCATCGAAGAGTTCGTTGGAAAAAACCAAGATAAGGCAGTAGCACAAACAATGAAGGACAAGTACGGGATAATAAAAAAGTCACGAGGTTATGATATTAACTCCATCAGCAACCAAGGGGTGTGATTCACCACACACATCTTAGCCGAAAATATAATGAGGAAGTGTATAGAAAACGAAGTCCCTAGCCACGCAATGCAATAATGGGGTTCAGTTCAACTAGGTTGGGTATTCATGTAAGGAATTTTTTGCGGACTACCAAGAAGCACAGGAATAGGGTAAGACATTTCACTATGCATGGTTGATCTTGATCATCATGTTGTTAGCATGGAAAAAAATGGAGGACTCACAATTTCCTCCAGTTGAAGTAGATATATGTGACGCCGAGCGATATGCCTCACTCTGGCATAACAAGGAGCCATTGTGTGCATAAGAGAACAAGATCTTCTTTGTACTGCTGGATAGGGACTTTCACATGGTGGTGAAACAGCATCCTAGGTTATCACCAAGTTTGTATGATCAATAGCACAATATAGAAGAGTTTAAGGCAGACTTTCACAGGGTATATGCAAAGGCTCAGAAGGATCTGATGGAGACATGGCATCCTATGCCATATTTGATCACCGAAGATGACCTTCTTAGAATAATACAACATTTTTCAGACGAGTGGATGACTCCAACCATAGAAGACGTTGGAGAAAAGAAGGACACCACGCCAGATGCAGGTCCAAGTGGAAAGGACAAAGGAAAAGACGCAGAAGAGACAGAGCTAGAGCAGGAATAGGGTACCAAGGACCCTCTCAGTGACGAAGAGGCAAAAGAGGAATCCATTTTCATCATCAAGAAGAGGGTGCCTACAGCGCCTACGGTGAGCACAAGGAAGAAGCAGAAGGCATAAAAATCTAAGGGTGCAATACCACTTGTCCTTATTGATGGGGACGTTGATGAAATTGGAGACAAAGTCCAGGAAGTAGCAGCAGAAACATGGGACAAGATTGAAAATCGATACAGAGCACTCTTGTAAAATGTTCAATGGGGTATTGCAAAGTTAAATTCACTGTTGCAGATAGCCAAACAACTGGAACTGATGGGTCAACCACTGCATCCAGAACAACGGATAGAAAAAACATTTGGGTTCAAGATTCTGCAGATACCAACTGGAACATTACAGTTTGAGTCAACCGAAGACAAAGAGTGAGAAAAAGGGTGGGACCATGTCAATATGAACATCGCCGCACTGCCAACTCAGATATTGCATGATTTCCACCAAGGTATAATTGTTGAACTACAAGAGCGAGAACAACACACTTCACTATTAAATATTCAGGTGGAGAAGGAAGGAGCTTCGCTAAAGAAGGATCTTGATCAACTGATTAAGGAAAGGGATGGAGCGTGCTAGCAAAAACAAAAGCTATAGGAAGTCATCACAAAAACTTGTATTATGGTTACAAACGTAAAGGTCCGCGAAGAAGCGTCACCAATAGAGAAGGTCGCGAAGCTTGGCCTCACAATAAGGGATTCAAAGAATAATCTCGCATAAATGAAGTTCGAGTATGAAGTGAAGATTACTGAGCTACAAATGAGGCTGCAGCCAGTAATGCCACCATAAGTACATTAGAAAAGGGAAATGAATCTAAAATTTTCACTCAAAGGCATCTCTGACACAGTGGCGAACTGTGGTAAACTACTAGATGAAACTATGCAGATTTGGACCTCATTGCAGGAGGATCCAAACATTCATAGGATTGAAGAGGAGCTCCAGATGAAGTAGAAGAAGTTGGAAGAACTCTGGGCAACTACGAATACCTTACTAGTCTAGCAGAGGCTTGCCAGAATCACTGAAGGACGAACTCTTCAAAAGTACATTGAAGACGTTCAAAGGAAAGAGCAGATTTTGATAGAGAAGACTCAATCGTGGCAGGATGAGGCCCTCCAACTTTCACAGGTAGTATACGATAGGCTCAAGGAGCTATGAAAGAGGGAGAAAGAAGTGTTGCAGAAGATTTTCAGACCAACAACAGAGGCTTCTGGAATAAGTGCACCGAGAGGAGAAATAGGGAGAATAAATACTTCAGTAGTATAATGAGGCCAACATGAGCATCGAAGCAAAGATTCGTGGCATAGAAGATGAGTGACTCGGGACGAGTCACATGTGAGTGTTGGGGGATTTTTGGGCACAACCCAACTTGGCTATATTTTTGGCAGATTTTGGGAAGAAATCCAAGTTTTGTGGAAGTGCACAGTAGAAAGGATGTCGCGGAGTACAAAGTGAACTATGCAGCAGAGAAGTGAATCATGATGAAGACCGTGCAACAAAGTCACCGCGTAGCATCATGGCTTCGCAGCGAATCCCTTTCCATTTTGTAAAAGCATTAAAATATTGTAAAGTTGTTGGTTTTGGGCCATAACCCCTTGTATTTCGAAAACCATGGTATCGGGTCCATGGTAATGTAACGATGTAAATCCCTCATGTAATAGTATATATAGGGATGAATAATAAATAAGAATGCATAAAATAATGATGTATTGGATCATATCTATGTTTATGTGATACTTTCATGGTTTGTATTTTAGAGGAGAGACGAGGCCCCGCAGCTGTGTGCGTGAAGGCCTAGGTCTGCAGCTGAGTGAGCAGATCATCTGCAGCTTCATGCACAGACACCCTGCAACTGTGTTCGCAGGGAAGAACTGTTTGTTGTGTCAAATTCCAAATTATAAGAAATAGTTCTTATGGATGTAGTCCAACATTGGGATGAACCATAGTAAAATCTGTTTCTCAGTGTTTATTTGCTTATTATCCGCACTTATTTCTATACTACACAGTTTATGAATTTTTATGTTATGCTTAAGTTATGAATGTAATTATGTGAAGTAATGTATAAGTAAAAAGTAATTTTTTGAGACGAAGTTATTTATAAATTAAAGCATAAAAGGAATACAACGATGCCACAACGTAGTATCCCTCAGGTTGCAAAAACCTGGTTCTACAATCTCCCATAATCACTTCGGGTGAGACTGTGGTCTACTTGCAGGTCATTGTCAAGAGGGCCAGTGGTTGAGGGTTTTGTTGGTGAGAAACACACATTGAACTTGGGTCCGGCCCACCTAAGCCAACACTTGTGATATGCTTTTACTTCATCTTACAATATTTTCTTCTTTATGTTATTATTGTGTTATTTTCATCAAAACAATTACCAATGTACACAATAAAAGACAAGTGACACAATATGTAGGCATTCCAGGTAGGGCCAAAACCTCTCACCTCTTGAGAGGAAAACCCGATCAAAATTCTTCTTCTAGATATTCAATTGATGAGTACCAAGACCATGACAAAGACTCTTGACTCTAGTATCCTCCCAAGAACCTTGTCACTAATCTTGATTCTCTTCATCTTCCCTTTCTTGACTTTCTTCTTGATCTCGAACTACTCTCCTCAACTCCTTCTAGAGAAACTCAGTCTCTATACTTCACAATGATTCTTCTCCACTTATCCTAGAGAAACTCGGTCTCTAAGATATCACTGGCTTCCTCTAGAGAATATTGGTCTCTAGATATCTATTTTGGTTACCTAGAACAAGTATTCCAAAAGAAATCTCCTTTGTTGCCCCAGAAGAAACTCTTCTTCGCCGACCCAGAAGAATCTATTCTTAGATGCCCCAGAAAAAACCTCTTTTTCACTGCCCCAGAATAAACTCCTCTTCGTTGCCCCAGAAGAATCTCTTTTTCGTTGTCCCTGAAGAAACCTCCTTTGCACTTCTTCACACTTCTCTTTATAACCCTTCTTCTTCTCACTTCTTCACCGGATGTATGTCGAGTTTATTTTCTTCAAGTGCAGTCGAGTGAGGCTACTTATACACATCAACTCATGACCCTTAGGTTGATATGATGACAAGTAGTGAGGGAAACTTCTTCTAGAATGTTATTCCATCGTTGTATGCTGACTTGAAGAGGATAAGTGACAAGGTCTTGGAGGATACTTTACATAGAAAAAATTGACCTTTTACAAAGTGTAACATGACTTCATTACATGAAAATGACTCTATCATTTTATGAATATATGACAAATAATTCCTAAAGGCTCTCAATGGGAGTCTTAACTCAAAAATAAAATCTCTTTCTCATGAAACCCATGAAGCAAGAAATACAATAAAATTATTTTTATTCTTTACATCACATTACATAAAATCATAATTACATGTCATTATGAAGACCGAACCTAGTTACACTTTTCAACACTCCCTCTTAACTAGGAAGGTATTCATAATGGTACTTAGACTTTCTCAATCTTAATAATTTCTCATCAGAAGAATTTGGATTGGTAACTCATTTGTATAGCATCATATCAACCATCATTGTTACATAGCAAGGCCTTGACTAACAGCTCCATCTCTCCACAATATCTGAGCTCAATGTTGGCAAGACCAATGATTTATAGACACTCTCATCATTGTCTCTCTCAGAACATCCCCTACCCGGGTACTTAGGGTGTGTTCCATGAGGACTATTCTTATCTTAGACTCCCCAACCCTCAAAGAATATCGGTCCTCCACGACTACTCTTGTATTGGATGCCCTATCTCATCCTCAAAGAGTATCAGATGCCAAATTATTACCCAATCTTCCATTTTGTCTTCCCAGGTGAAGACCAGAATGACATGTCTATCTCTCCCTCTCAAATAGGGAGGACATGTTCCAATAAAGGAATGTACTCATTCCTACAAAATGAATGTACTCATTCATACAAAGGAATGTACCTAAGCTCCCTTTTGGTTTAAGAATTTCTAAGTTCCTTCCAAGTAAGAAAATTCTTTTCAAGCTCCCTCTTAACTAGGGACATATAGAATCTCCTCAAGTGGAGATCATGGAACAACCACCTGCTTGAAGATCTCCTTCCTTCAATGTCATGAATTTATTCTTCATCGTGGAGTCTTCATCTTTTGGGGACTTCATAGGGCACAGACCATCCATCGCTTTCATCCATGAGTTAGTAATGTCCTCATATCATCAGAAAGTGATCCATTAGTTTTCCATCTGGCTTTACTTCATGCATTCTTCTTTCATGCCATATTTTCTAGAAGGATCTTACATCTCTCAATATGGTCCTCTTGGAATTCATCCATGGATCTTCCCTTTGGCAGTGCTACATAATCCCATCTAGATATTAGTTAAAAAATAAGAGATGAACACTTAAATCAAAATTACCTTTGTGATGGTCTTTCATCATGACATCTTCCTGTAGGTATCAGAATCCTGTATGCAAATTGACACATTTCCAAAAGATATCCATTTTCAAGGGTCTCCATATTTTTTTAGCTCTTATCAGAGTCTTCATATCTTTTTGGGAGATATTCTAGTAAACTCTTCTTGGTATCAAATGTTGAATGCCTTCTACCTTTGTTGCATATTTTCACAATCTCTTCCTTTCTTTTGACAATTCATTCCCAGGAGCTTCCAATCAGAGTTCCTTAATTGTAGTTAGTTTCTCTCATGATTCATTGTGAGAACATATTATGTTTATTTCATCTAGTGTGACTTATGCCTTGCTGCAATCTTTAGGAGGAGGAGATTACTTCTTCTTTTGATCATGTTTCCCGAGGTGGAAATAGTGATCCATATTATATGCAACCATATGACATGACTTTCATAATAACCTATGTAATCATACATACCTCATATTTATTTTCGGTCATCTAGAATTCATGTAGCATCTTCATTTGAAGGAAAGAACTTTATCCTTTAGACCTGTTCCTTTGCTATGTCATCATACCATCATCCCTTGAATCTCATGAGTTGGAATTCCTAATGAAACATTTGCCATCCTTTTAGATCGATGAATCCTTTGATGAGGATTCCATCATAGAAACTCAAGGATCTTTCATATCCTCACCTGGCAAATGTTTCCTTAATGGCTATTATATGATGATCCTAGTCGATGATGACCTCTACTTATTTCTATAAGTATCAATTGAGATTTCAATGAGGTTTCCAAGAGCTCTCATTCTTTTTAAACAATAGAATTTATTCCAGACATTGTTTATGTTTCCCATGTCACAAGCTCTTACTTATGATGCTTCTATCAAAATGTTATTTTATAAACTTATGCATCCTATCTTATTTACATTGCTTCTTATCTATAAATTACAAGTGAAAATTACTTTCTAGTGAAGAAGATCATCTCAATCATAGTAGATATTTTTTACTTCTTCCTTCTTAAGATTATTTGTCTCAAGTTCTTTCAATTCCTTAGTAATATGGGCTTCTTCCCTGTCCTTCTCACATTTAGGAAATTCTCTTCTATAGTTCCCAAGTTTCTGAAAACAATAGCATATTTCCTTATCTATGTTCTTCTTTTTCTTTGGAGGACCAAACTTTCCAAATTTCCCATTTGTTCTTGTCATTGATTGATCCCTTCTATTTGATCTTTTGTTGCTTTCTTTCTTCAACCTATATTATTTTGCCTTGCAGAGAGACCATAATTCTATGAATGGGATAACTTCCTCTTCCCTAGTAGATATGAGGTTACCTTGTTCATCATTCAATTCATTTAGAATAACGAAGATCATTTCGTTATCAGATACCATTTCTCCTAGATCCTACAATTGACATTTTATTTGAGATGATTTTGAAAGGCATGACGATATCCCTTCATCCTTTGATACCTTCAATTTATATAGATCAAATCTAAGTGATATGATCTTTTCTACCATGCTTTCAGAGAAACATTCTACCAGTTTATCATATATTTCTTTAGATGTCTCCAACTAGGCTACATAGGGAATGAGAGGATCTTTAATAGATCCTTTAAGAATCTTTTGAGCCTTGAGATCCTTTTCCATGTATTCATATAATGCTTGTTCTTTGGATGGCTTGGAGACCTTTCAATGGATATGACCAATGACTTCATTCACTTCGAGGACTATGTTTATACTTCCTTTCCATGTAAGGAAGTTTGATATCCCAAACAACTTATGTTTCTCCTTGAAACATGAATTCATTTTTACTAGATTAGATTATAAAAAGGTACTTACTTGAGAAGATAGGATTTTCAACTTGATGATGAACTTGTTGCTTCAGATGATCCCTTTAATAAGGTTCTTAATTCAGTGAGGGAAAATTTCCTTCTTTAGGATGATCTTTTTCAAATGAGATCCTTGCTTCAATAGAGAGAAGATTGTCTTTCGATCTAATATTCCTTAGATTTGAAGAGCTTCCACTTCATTGGTGATGTATAAGTGATGATCTCTGGAGTGTTTCTAGGGTTTCAATATTTCTTCCTGCTTCCTTCTTGAAGGTAATTTCAAGACTCTTATTGGTGTAGATTTCTTCAATATAGGGTTTTGAAGATATTGACTTTAGTTTCCCTTGAATCTGCTACGATGCTTGATGTCTTCTTGATTGAATTCCCCTGCTTGTCTTTAGCACCTAGGCTCTGATACCATGTTGAGAAATCTAGGGCATGGATAGTTAAAAGATTTCTTTGCTTGATAATTTCTTGTGATATAATTTTACTTCTTATCTTACACTTTTTTCTTCATTATGTTATTATTATGTTCTTTCATCAAGACAATTACCAATATGCACAATAAAATAAATGTGATATAGTATGTAGGCTTGTCAACCAAGAAAAAAACCTCTCACCTCTTGAGAGGAAAACCCTATCAAAATTATTCTTCTAAATATTCAATTGATGAGTACGAAGACCATGACAAAGACTCTTGACTCTCCTCCAAAGAACCTTGTTACTAACCTTGATTCTCTGCCTCTTCCCTTTCTCAACTTTCTTCTTGATCTTGAACTGCTCTCCTCGGCTCCTTCTAGAGAAACTCAGTTTCTATACTTCCCACTGATTCTTCTTAAATTATCCTAGAGAAACTTGGTCTCTATGATCTCATTGGCTTCCTATAGAGAACCTCGACCTCTAGATCTCTATTTCGGTTACCTAGAACAAGTATTCCAGAAGAAACCTCCTTTTCTGCCCCAGAAGAAACTCTTCTTTGTTGCCCCAGAAGAATCTCTTCTTCGCTACCCTAGAAGAAACCTATTTTTTGTTGCCCCAGAAGAAACTCTTCTTCGTTACCCCAGAAGAATCTCTTTTTCATTATTCTAGAAGAAACCTCCTTCGCACTTCTTCACTAAATGTATGTCGAGTTTATTGTCTTCAAGTGAGGTCGAGTGATGCTACTTATACACATCAACTCATGACCCTTAGGCTAACATGATGACAAGTAGTGAGGCCAACTTCTTCTAGCATGTTCTTCCATCATTGTAGGCTAACTTGAAGAGGATAAGTGACAAGGTATTGGATGATACTTTACATAGAAAAAATTGACCTTTTACAAAGTGTAACATGACTTCATTACATGAAAATGACTCTATCATTTTATGACTAGATGACAAATAATTCCTAAACACTCTCAATGGGAGTCTTGACTCAAAAATAAAATATCTTTCTCATGACACCCATGTAGCAAGAAATATAATAAATTTATTTTTCTTCTTTACATCACATTACATAAAATCATAATTACATGTCATTATGAAGACATAACCTAGTTACAATTTTCAACACCATCACCATCTCTAAAAATCCATCCATTCATTCAAAGACCGAGCATATTCCTATCAAGTTCCATTTCTTAAGGGAACAAGTTGCAACCAAAAAGGCCTTATCACCTGAAAGCTAAGCCATTGGTTACAACATCCAATCCCATGGAGGCAAAATAGGAAAGTGCCAAGCAAAAGGAGCTCAAAACCACACGACCTCATAACAAAAATTGAATAAAAGTTACGAGATATGGTGGCTGTAATATTGTAGCACCCAAATGTTATACCGTCAGTTATATCTCTCATTCCTATAGAGGAAATGCAACAAGGGGCTAAATCAAGGAGGAGCTAAAGGTCAATTGGAAGCTCAAGATTTTGGAAGGTCATTTTAATAAAAGTTATAATGAAGTGGATCTTCGATACAACACAGCTGTATTTGAAGCACTCAGTCAAAGACAACAGTCCCACAGTAAGAAGTGCGATAAGGATATAGTCTTGGAGGAGCTAAAGGCCAATCAGGACCTTGCGATTTCTTAATCATGTTTTAATCAAAGGTTTCGATGTGTAAGTGCTCTACTATAATAGTTGAGTGCATTGCAGGATTGGCTTAGTCGGCAGCTAAGTTAATTAAAGAAGGTTGGTCGCTAGAGTTATTGTGACTTCAGAAGTTCATTGAGATAGAGATATAGGCCATCTCATGTTTCCTATCCTTGTCTTACAGTCTTAAATGAGGAACAAAGAATCCATTCTCAAAGTACTGGAAAGATTTGTTAAGCATTGAATAAGCATGGAAGTCACATAACGATAGGCAAGCTGACTGAGATTACGTTATCGATATGGATGATTTCTCAAGGAATAAGTGAAGAATTTGGAAGCCCATCCTTATGTTTAAATGCCATGACGTAATTCACCCATTTCATATAACATCAGCATGGAGGATCCCTACAGAGGTAAACTTAGATAGTGATGAAAACTAGTGACAAAGACAACATTGAACAATGTGCAACAGAGGATCAAAAAAATTGATTTCCATCAAGAAAAATGGGGAGAAAGAAAGTATTGTTGAATGTGCTAAGTTGTATGATTCTGAGGGGCTTTGCCAGGTGGTGAGTTGAAGCAAAGAGATACTGAGAGCTAGTGGAAGAGAAGGCCGAGGGATGAGAATTGGTTTTTTGAGCAGTGGACAGAGTGCAAATGTGCAAGACCAAAGGAGTCTTGGAATGTTAGAAGACCAAGAGCAAAAGTTGATTCAACAAACAACTAGAGTGGTATATTTCTATGTATGTAAATGTCTTTGTTTTCAGTTTGAAAATAATATGAAAATTAGAATAGTGGCATGAAGAGGTTGGTGCCTCTAAGCAAGTATGTTCTTGCTATCTTAAGGGGGTCAGTTCCTCCTTTGAGTGGGTGCTCACAATCCATCTGATGTAATTAAGTGGGTGCTTAATTTTACATCATAACAACAAACAGATTGGTGGTTTTTTCCCTTTGGGTTTCCACGTGAAAAATATCGGTGTCATTATGTGTATGATTCTCATGTGATGAATTGTATGTACATGTGAATGTCTCATCTTGCTACTCATTTTCTTTATGCATGAATACCTTCATAAGTAACATACAATATAGGAAAGAATTAAAAACATATTCAGTAGAAATTGTAAAAACCTCACTCTTATTGATTCACCTCCCCCTCTCAGTAATTCCTTATACCAACAATTGGTATAAGAGCGAGGTTCCTTCAGGAATAGTCTAACCACTGGAAGGTAGATCCATAAGGAATTATTTATAGGAAAGAGATTCAAGATGATTACTCAATAAAGATACCTCTTTGATGGAGAAAACTATGCCTTCTAGAAGGTTATGATGGAATCCTATCTCATGTCCCTAGTGGTAGATGTTCGGTGCTCTGTACTAGTATATTATGATGTCCCTAATGTCCCCCCCACTAATGCAGATGGTAAAAAATTGTATGGGAATAATGCTAAAGACAAGAATGTCATTCTATTCAGCCTTAGTCAATTTGAACTTATGAAGGTTACGCACTGTAAGTCTACCTAGGAAGTGTGGGTGAAGCTCAATCAGAATCATGAAGGAGATGAAAAAGTCAAGTAGGCCAAACTTCAAACTTTTAGAATGAGGTTCAAAAGTTTAAAAATGAGTGAATAAGAAAGTATAATAGAATACTTCCTCAAAGTTGATGAAGTAACCAATATGATTAGGCAACTTTGTGAATAAGTCATGGAGGATGTGATTGTTCAAAAAATATTAAGATCCCTACCCATGAGATTTAATCCCAAAGTCTCATCTATTAAAGAAATGGCCAATTTAAAGGATCTTAGGTTCAAATTTCTTGGTACTCTTACAGCCTATGATATGAGAGTAGGAGGACAGAAGTCTGAACCCAAGGATGTAACGTTAAAAGTGTCCAAGAAGGCTAAGGAGAACAAAGATCAACATGACTGCTCCAGTTGTGAATCTGATCAGGAGTTGGCTCAATTTTCCAAGAAACTAAAGCGTGGCTCAGGAAAATATAAAGGGAAGTTTCCCTTTAAATGCTTTAACTATGGGAGGGTCATAAATTTCTTGCCCAAATGCCCCTACAAGGAAAATGCTGAAAAGGAAGATGACTAGGAATTTAGAAACAAACCTCAGAAGTATTAGAAGAAGAATTTCTATAAGAAAAAGGGGCTCTACTCCAAAGAGAATATTTCAGCACCAAAATCGAACACCAAAAACTCTTCGGAGGATGATTTAGATAAGTATTTACTTATGGAATTTGGAATAGAATCCAAGATGAAAAATATCATTGATTGTAAAGAAGAATAAGAAGAAGAAGAAGAAGAGATGGACCTTAAAGGGGAACTAGTCAATGCTCTTGATGAATTGAAGAAAGCAAGGAAAAAGAATAAGCAGTTGAAGGAACAGCTACAACGTGTTGAAGAAGGTATGTACAATTCTAATAATGAGCAGTTTTTTAATCAAAAGGAGAAACTTGCAGAATACATTAAAAGAAAAGACATTTTAGTCCTACTACTAGAATAAAAACAAGGAAAATATGAGAAGCTAGAAGAAGATAACAAGAAGATAAAACAAGAGTTATTCAAGGTAAAAAAGGGAATGATATCAAATACATACAAAGATGAAATTCTATCCTTGAAATTCAAACTAGAAGAAGCTAAACAAAAGGAAGAGGTTCTTCAATATTTGATCCATGAATGGGAAGAAAACTATCAGAGTCTCGAGGCAGAGGTTGTCTCTCTAAGAACAAATCTTGAGAAAATAAAGATCGAAGAAGGAATAAATGAGAAATTTGTAGAAGGAACAAGAAAGCTAGATCAGATTCTGAGCAGTTAGAGATCCTCAGGAAACAAAATAGGTCTAGGTTACTCCAAACCACATGAGCTCCCAATGCGAAAGATGAACTTCAGGTCAGCAGGATTTGAGGAACCACAAATCTACGCAAAGAAGCCTCTAGAAAGAATCGATGAAGACAAAATGGCAGCAAGGCAAAGAGGAGATCACCACTGGAATAATAACTTCATTAGTCTCAAAGAGGCACACCAACGAAGAATGAATCAATCTACCAGACAACTAAGGTACCTTCATGCAAAAACTCATGAATATTCCAATCTCAGGTACTCTCATTTATTTTATGGTCATTTTTATAGATGTCACATCTTTGGGCATAAGTTTGTTGAGTGTAAAAGGATCAAAGTTGAAAGAGATGAAAATTTTAGATAAAATAAGTATCAAAAGTTTAGATCTAAAAATTATACACTCAAAAATCGAAATGCTTTCTCTCCCCTAATGAATGATTTTGAATGTTTTAAATGTAATAATTTTGGGCACAAGGCAAGTGAATGTAGAAGCAGGATAGAGTATCCATCCAAATCTCAGAACACCTGGTGGTCAGTGGTTTGAAAGGATGAGAAGAATTGGAAACAAAAATCTGGAAAAAGCATGGAATGTGGACTTGCTCTATCAACACAAAACCAAGAAAACAGATGGTATGTGGACAGTGGTTGCTTCAAGCATATGACCAGGGACAAGAGTGAGTTTTTGTCGCTAAACAAAAAGGACATATGGAACAATTTCACTTTCGGTAACAATGCTCCAACAAGAATTAAGGGTAAAGACATAGTCAAACTTGATCAAAATACAAAAGCACAAAATGTTCTGTATGTGGAAGGTCTCAAGCACAATCTGCTTAGTGTTAGCCAAATGTGTGATAATGGTTATGATGTGACCTTTTGATCCAAGGACTGTGAGATCCACAACATGAAGAATGGAAATAAGGTGGGAAAAGCAATCAAAAACCACAATAATGTATATCTGTTTGATGATTCCAGAGTTAACTTATATTTAAGTAAAACAAATGGAGCACTCTTGTGGCACAGGAGGTTTGGCCATATTAATTTTGATAGCTTGATAAAATTCAACAAGTTTGGAGTTGTGATCAGATTACCAAGACTATCAAGGTATGATAGCTCACTCTGCAATTCATGTCAGTTTGAAAAACAGACTAGGACTCATTTCAAGTCAAAAGAGTTCTCCTCATCTAAACCATTGGATCTCATTCACAGAGATATTTTTGGCTCAACTAGACAAAAAACTCCAAAAGGAGAAAGGTATTTCATGCTTCTCATTGATAATTTTACTAGGGCCACTTGGATCATGCTCTTAAAAGAAAAGTCAGAAGCATTTAAGCATTTAAAAAAATTTGAATCTCAAGTAGAAAATTAGAAAGAATTAAAGATAAAATTCTTAAGATTAGACAAAGGAGGAGAGCAAACTTCAAGAGAGTTCGAAGAGTTTTGTGGAAAAAATATCATTAGAAGGTGATATTCAGTGGCTAGAACTCCACAAAAAAATGTAGTTGAGAAAAAGAACAGAACAATCTAGTAAATGGCCAGATCTATGTTGGATGAAGTAGAAGTATCTCACATCCTCTGGGGAGAAGCAACACAAGCAATAGTATAGTAATAAAACACCCTATGGGTTGTGAAAGGGAAGACCTGCATCAGTTAAGCACTTCAAGGTATTTGGGAGAAAATATTTTATCAAAAGGAATGATAGAAATCTTAGAAATATTGACTCTCACGCTGATGAGGGTATATTACTTGTGTACTTCCCTTAAAGAAAAGGATATAAGTTTTACAACAAGCATACAAAGAAGATTTAGGATTGCATTGATGTGGTAGTAGATGAAATAGCTTCACAATCTAAGTCCTCTAAAAGAAACATGAACTCAAATGGTGAATAAAATCTAGGTATGAGTCTGCAGATCTAGAAGAAATGCATTCAGATAGTGAAGATAAGGAACCAGGCACAACTCCAAATCCAAAGACACCTTCCAGGTATGTACAGAAAGAACATCCTGAGAGTCAGATACTTGGAGATCAAAGACATGGTGTTTAGAACAGGAGGAAAATTGTTAGCAATACAAGTTATGAAAATTTGGCTCTGTTGTCACAAATTGAGCCCAAGAATCTCAACCAAGCAAGTGAGGACAAGTTGTGGGTGAAAGCTATGAATGAATAACTTGATCGGATTGAGAAGGATGACACTTGGGAATTTGTTCCAACACCTAGAGAGAAAAATTACATTGGGACCAAATGGGTTTTCAAAAACAAGTTGAATGAGTAGGTTCAAGTGATCAGAAACAAGGCTTGATTGTTTTGCAAAGGGTATGCTCAAATAGAAGGGGTATATTTCGAAGAAACCTTTGCACCAGTAGCAAGAATGGAAGATATCAAAAAATTTATTTCCCTTGCTAGTCATAAAAACATCAAAGTATATTAGATGAATGTGAAATATTCATTTCTCAATGGAGATATGGAAGAAGAAGTTTACATTGAGCAGTCAGAAGATTTATTCTCACCACAGATGAAGGGTTTGTTTACAAACTGAAAAAGGCTCTATATGGACTGAAACAGGCTCCCGGAGCTTGGTATGAAAGGCTGGATAAATATCTTCAACATCAAGGCTTTAAAAAGGGTACTGTTAACAACAATTTATACATAAAATCTGAAGGCGGCCATCTACTAAAGTAGTGTATGTGGATTATATTATTTTTTGCAGCGACATGGAACAATTGGGGAATCAATTTGCAAAATTTATGCAAACAGAGTTTAAAATGTCCATGATCGAAGAGTTGTATTTCTTCATGGGATTGCAAATCTCTTAGTCTCCAAGTGGAGTGTTTATCTCCCCATCCAAATACTTTCAAGAAACTCTGAAGAAGTTCGGGATAGAAGATAGCAAGCTAGTGAGCACATCTATGGTTACAAGATGAAAATTATGCAAATAAGATGATACACCGCTGGTAAATCAAACTAAATACAGATCCATGATAGGAATTTTGTTGTATATTACAGCTTCAAGGCCATATATCATGTAATTTGTGGGTCTTGTGGCCTAATTTCAAGCCTTCCCTCATGAAAGTCATGTTGTTGTTTTCAAAAGGATTTTCAAATATCTTCAAGGAACAACAAAATATGGACTTTGGTATGCTAAGAGCGGAGAATTAAATTTGAAGGCCTGCATTGATGTTGATTGGACTGGCAGTCGTGATGACAGGAAGAGCACCTCATGTGCAGCTTTCTTCTTGTGAAAATTCTTGGTGTCATGGGTCAATAAGAAACAGACCTCCATTTCTTTATCGACTGTTGAAGAAGAGTGTATTGTGACTGCTACCTGTTTCACGAAAATTATATGGATGAAGCAAACCTTAAAATATATTTAGATAGAGTTGATTGATCCTATACCAATTATATGTGATAATACAAGTTCCATCAGCATATCTAAAAATCCATTCATGCATTCAAAGACCAAGCATATTCCTTTCAAGTTCCATTTCGTAAGGGAACAAATTGCAGCCAATACTATCAGACTTGAATATGTGGCCACTAAAGACTAACTTCTTGATATATTTACCAAGCCACTACAAAGAGAACCCTATGGATATCTCAGGAAACAGATAGGAGTTGTGACTCCTCCTTCCAAATGTCTCCATTTTTTGCGGTGTTGCAGCTACTCAGCATGAGGGATCATTGGAAGAGTAGGCAATAGTGGTTTAGGGGGAGCATTCCAAAGTATTATTTTCCATTGATGCCAAAGGGGGAGAACTATACTGGAAGACCATGCCTACCTTTAGGGGGAGATTATGGTGTTTCCATCAATGCCAAAGGGGGATACTATTGGATTGTTGACATTGTCAGGATGGTTAGTCATTGTGATTGTGTTGGAATTGATGTCAACTGGATGACTATGGTGAATCGGGGGTCATATTCATGGAATCATATTTCAAGATGAAAGTGGGCTCATTACTGCATCAGACCCTCTCCATTAGAAAGTACTCTGAAATATATTTCCAATGGTATGAACAAGTCTAGGAAAGGCCATCGGGATCAAAATTTATTGACTGCAAAAATATCAGGCAAGCATTTCAACAGGGAAAAGTTTTGGAATTCGAAATATCGACATATAGCAAATCAGAGTTTTGGATTTTGGAACTCCAATGAAATTCCCTCTGAAGAATTTTCTAATCTGATAAGACAGGCCCGATATCTGAACCTCAGAACAAATGATTCCATCAGAACCTCGAAACTTCTTAATGAATAAATTATTTTGAAATCTTCAATAGTGTTAAGTGTTGAGGGATGCTAATAAGTGAAATACAAAGGATTTCGTCAAAAAACCAAATATTGGTGGACCCCTTTCTCTCTCCTCTAGTTGGACACATGGCAACAGTTTATTGGCCCTAAGGGGCCAAGCTAGAAAATGACGTAGTCATGACATGGTCGTACGACAGGACACATGGCAGGTAGGTTAGGCATTTTGGGTGTCCTAGTGCACGAAATCTGAGTGGAATGTGCCACCATTGAGGAGGTGTGGTCTAGGTAAATTCTCAGTGCGGGTCTAGCCACAAACAAACAATCTATGGAAAATATCCTTAAGCTAAAATCAATTAAGAGGGCCTACCTCTTAGAACGTTATTCCTCTTGGTGATGATCTTGCTTCCTCACTCTAGCTATCTTTTGTTTCCTTCCTTTGAATACCTGAAACAAGCAAACAACAAACGTGACAGCATACAATATTGTATTCAGCCTACTTAATAGGTCAAGGAACATTAAGCCATAAATATGTAAAATGACACTTCATGTAGGAAATCAATCAATAGTTGCATTTATATAAATCAGAAAGAGATTACAACTGGTGCCTTGACGTTGTTGGTACCCTCCTACGTATCCGGGTTCCCACACTTTTTCTAGCACTTCATGGATAGCCTCAACAATGAAAGTTTTAAGGCCTCTTTCCCTCTAGTCTCAAACCAAACCAAAAACACACTATTCTCCCTCAAACATACACTAGAAAGCTACAAGCTATAGATGACTTGTTGATCATTCAAACTCACTCCAAAACTCCAACTAGATTTTGCTTGGGAAAAAGAGAGGTTTTTATAGCTTGGATGGATGGGAGATGGTTCCTCTCATCATCGGAGAAGGTATTATCTCTTGATTTTGTTCCATCCTAATAGGGGAAAGGAGCCCAAACTGACTTCCTCGGCTGCATCCGGCCCAACCATCTACTAGACTTCTGTTACAAAGCTTCTAGACATGGGAGCTTTGGCTCCTTATTTAAAATACCTTCCAAAATAGGATTGGTGTGACTGGAAAAGGGCTCAGTTTCTTCGTATGACGTGAATGCTATTTTTAATCTATGCAAATTGGTGCGAGGTGGAAACTGGTCAGTAGCGCCGATCTTGTAAATTGGGATAAAAGGAAGATTCTTGGGAAATGATGCAAAGGGGAATCATTCTGCTCATGAAGAGGGACATATTGGGAGTTTCTTCATGATGGGAAAGCATGCTGGATTCACTGTAGAGGTTCTCCAGGATTGTGTACGGGGAGTACAGGGACAATGACAAAATTTTGTGTAATAGGAGGTGCCACATGGAGTGATGATGTCAGTGTGATGTCACTCGGAGGTCGATATTTAGGAGGTCAAGTATTTTGAAACTCCACTATAAAATTTTCTTTGAAAAGTTCCGATAAGGGAGCTCCAATGGACTAGAACCTGGTTGTGGAAGACTAATGAAACCAAGGGCATGAAGCAAACTTAAGCACCTAGTTTCTATGAATAATTTCAGAACCCAGGGTTTCGTAACTCCTATGTAAATTCCCTATGAGGAAAGGTTAGGATGAAAGGGGCTCCTATGAGATTGGCACTTGGTCATGGAGTTCTAAGGAATCAAGGGAAAAGAGGACTTTAAAAAGGAGGATAAGCCCGCAGAAGGAAAATAAGGCCTTAGCACATAAAATCTAAGTCGTTGGTTACAACGCCCAGTCCCATGGAGGAAAAACATGAAACTTCCAAGCAAAAGAAGCTCAAAATCCTGCGACCTCGTAACATCATTTGAATAAAATTTACAAGATATGGTGGATATGATATTGAATCACCCAAAGGTTATACCATCAGTCACATCTCTTTGTCCTGTAGAAGAAATGCAACAAAGGGATAAAGAAAGGAGGAGCTAAAGGCCAATCAAAAGATCATAATTTTGGAACGTCATTTTAATAAAAGTTACAATGAAATGGAGCTTCGATACAACACAGTTGTATTTGAAGCGCTCGATCACAGGCAATAGTCCCATGGTAAGAAGTGTGATAAGGATCTAGGCTTGGAGGAGCTAAAGGCCAATCAAGACCTTGTGATTCCGTAATCATGTTTTAATAAAAGGTTTGATGTGTAAGAGCTTCGATATAACAATTGAGTGCATTGCAGGATTGGATTAATCGGCAGCTAATGGAATTAAATAAGGTTGGTCGCTGGAGTTATTGTGATTTCGGAATTTCGTTGAGACAGAGACAAAGGCCATCTCCTATTTCCTATTCATGTCTTACAGTCTTAAATGAGGAACAAAAATGTTATTCTCAAAGTATCGGAAAGCTTGGTTAGGCCTTGAATAAGCATGGAATTCACATTAGAATGGGAAAGCTACTAAGATTAAGTTATCGGTATGGAGGATTGCTCAAGGAGTAAGTGAAGAACTTGGAATCCCATCCTTATGTTTAAATTCCATGAAAAAATTCACCCATTTGATACAACAGAAACATGGAGGATACCTACAGAGGTACACTCAGATAGTGATGGGAACTTGTGACAAAGACAATGCTGAACAATGTGCAGCAAAGGATCAAAACCACTTATTTCCATCAAGCAAAATGGGGAGAAAGAAAATATAGTTGAATGTTCTAAGCCGAGTGGAGTCTAAGGGATTGTGTCAATTGGTGAGATGAAGCAAAGATCTAATGAGAGCTAGTGGAAGACAAGGTCGAGGGTTGAGAATTGGTTGTTGTGAGCAATGGACATAGTGCAGCTGTGCAAGACCAAAGGATTCTTGGAACATTAGAAGACCAAGAGCAGAAGTCGATTCATCAACCAACCAGAGTGGTATATTTATATGTATTTAAATGCCTTTGTTTTTAGTTTGAAAATAGTATGAAAAGTAGAACAGTGGCATGAAGAGGTTGGTGCCTCTCAACAAGTAGGTGCTTGCTATCCTAAGGGGATCGGTGCCTCCTATGAGTGGGTGCTCACAAACCATCTAATGTAATTAAGTAGGTGCTTAATTTTACATCATAACAACAAATATATTGGTGTTTTTTTCCCTTTGAGTTTCCACGTGAAAAATATCGGTGTCATTATGTGTATGTTGCTCATGTGATGAATTGTATGTACATGTGAATGTCTCATCTTGTTGTTCATTTTATTTATGCATGAATACTTTCATAAGTAACAGACATTAGAGGAAATAATTAAAAATATATTAAGTTAAAATTGTAAAAACTTCACTATTACTGATTCAGCCCGCCCACCCCCCTCTCAGTAATTCCTTATACCGATGTATACGAGTTGAAAAAGTAGTTTTATTTTTATTTTTTTAATCTTTTTACTTTTTTACTCCAAAACTGGTGAATCATCCCCCATGGTTGACATCATCATCTTGAATCCTATTGGTTCTTATAAAGTTGATTTTGGTTGTATATTTTTGTTTTGAGGCCCATTTTAGACCTCAAAATTTCTCTAATGGCACTTTGGGCTATTCTCTATAGCCACATTACATGGCCCCTGGGCAATACCATTGACATGTTAATATCCCGACCTAGGGAGAATGTTTTCCCTTGATGCTACAACATCAACAATATCTCTAACTAAGGGAAACATTCTCAACCACTCTAATATTATCCCTAAAGTAAACAAACTTCATCCTTGGATAGAGGATTTGTCAGAATTTCAATAACCTGCTCATTTGTAGAAATGTATTGGAGCCTCACTAGTCCCTTTTGTACCATGTCTTCATACTTAATCTCAATGTGCTTCAACCTATCATCATTATCGTCTCTAGCACTTGGTCAAACAATCCTGTGAGCAGCTTCCAAATCCACACTACTTCACAACTCGCCAAACTAGTTGCAATATACTCAGCCTCTACAGTTCTGAGTGTGACAATATCCAGGATATCATAGAAAAGCCCAAACTGAAGAATGATCTTGATGTGCTCTTCATGTCTTCTATACTATCTACTTAATCTAAATCTGTATATCCCTACAATTTTATTTCATCATATCTCAATCCATATCCAATTGAACCATGCTAGTACCTTAACATGTGTTGTGCCACATGCCTCAGCTCAACCAAAAACTAATAAACTTCCTTCACTGGATCCATTACTACAGTTGCTTCCTCGTCACCATAACTGGGTGCTCCCTCTAACATTGAACTAGATCCTACTGTGGCAATCTTGTCTACTCCCTTTGTTATTTTCTTTCTAGTCACTGAAGCATATCTATTGTCTGGCATGATCCACTCATAGAAGGCATACTTCTCTTAGAATTACTATCTCTGAGCATCTAATCTCAATCTCAATGGCATTCCATCATCCCAAATATTTGAAGGATCTCAATATTATACTTCCTTTGACAAAATATGCAATGCATCAAACCTAGATCCTTCATCTAAAACTCAGAGGTCAACTCTCTTTGACACTAGTGCAAGGCTTGACTAATCCCTCTATCACAAAATAAAATCTGCCTGCCACTTCTACCCCCTCTGTCATGTAAGTCCTTATGCTCCTGTCAAAAATAATTCATATAATAACAAGATCACATGGTCAGTTTTAACAACCAAGACTCATCAGGTATCCATTAATCTGAGAATACCAATATCGAAGTGCTTGCTTGTGATCGTACAAAGTTTTCTTTGGTATGCAAACATGAAACTTCTTCTCATTTACCTCAAATCCCTGAGGTAGCTCTATTTACACTTCTTCTTTCGTAACTAATCCATTAAGGAAAGTGGTATTCACATCCATTTGATTCAATTTCCTATAATAGAAGAAATATAAATAATAATTTTAATACAAGTGTACTTGGCAATTGGAGCAAATGTTTCTTCATAGTCCATTCCCTCTTTCTGGGATAATCCTCTTTGCATAAATCTCATGTTTTACTTATCTATTCTACCATCTATCATGTGCTTGATATTCTAGATCCACTTGGAAGTTACCACTGACTTCCCCTCAGGGATCAACACAATTTCTTTCATCATGGAATCCTTCAAACTTGTTAACCAGCTGCCTCTTGGACTAGAAGCTCTTTCTAGCTTAGTTTTAGATGTTAGTACAACTTATCCTTATTGAACACAAATCACTCTAACTGAGTTTAGGCTTGATCCTGGAAGAATCCTCTTCTCACAAACTTTGTTTCATTATTCCTTATGCTTCCATATGCTGCCAGAGCCTTGGAAATCTTCATGATGTACCTACAGACCTCATTAGGATACCATGGAAGAAATGGTTATAACTAAGAAAAATATACAAAGACAATAGGCTGACCAATAATAAAGTAAATATATGAGGTATTTATCTTTTGATTTGATCTAGATTGGATCATAATATTGTTTGTCATCCATATCTATGCTTTTTGAGTCGAAAAAGTGGAGGAATCAACTCACGGTACCATTTTTACCAATGGGGCCTAGTTTGGAAAAACAGGGTCTGAAACCTTCTGTGAGTGTTTTGAGGCATAAAACGATGTTTTTTGGGGATAGAACTTTGCCACTTTAGCCTAACACGTATTTTTCTTATCCTACACACAGATACTTTTCTAACGACATGAGAATCATCTCAATCAAAGTCTGTATGTGAAATTTATGCCACTCATAATTTGACCTTCCTATTTTCACCACCATAATTTGAGAAGTTGCCACATCAACCCCCATTATTCATGAAAAAGGGGCTATCCATATTATTATGATGTACAAGACTCTAGAAGACTCTATATCGTAACTTTGGTTAAGAGTTTAGGTAGCCAAACCTAGACACTAGTTGGCTATTGGGTTGAGTTATAACCAGGCCACTAGGAGGAAAATAAGATACCATTCTTTTGAGTGCATTTGTTCCATAATTGAGAAAAAACAACCAAGATGGATAGGAGATACAACACAAAGAGAATATTTTTGCACTGTAGTAGCCCACGGGCCACAAGACATACTTCTTTATACTCACAACCAGATTTCCATTCAGAGAAAGAGAGCGGAGCGACCTCACCTTCCAGTTGGGTTTTTCTCTGTAAAGGGTTTCCAAGAGCATATCTTGTGTCAAATGTATGTGTGAACTTTTATTTTTCCATTCTCTATTTTCTGCATGATTCCAATTCACATGCATACACTATTTGTTGGGTGTGTGTTATATGCGGACCTACCTATGGTTTTGTGTGTGGTTTTCGCACATGGTTTTGGGCATGATGGTTTTCTACCCATGGTATTTTGTAGATCCGGTCAAGGGAACTATGGTTATGTTCTAATCCAGGGTTAATAGATTGGAGTTTATGGATGCTTTGGCATGTATATATATGTATTGTAACATTGAAAGGAATATAATGAAAAATCAATCTGGTAGTCCCGATTTTTGGATCCAGGGGAAAATATTTGTGTATCTATGTTTTATGTTTTATTATCTCACCATTGTTTATTTTCTATTTTTAGAATTCATATGTAGGTAATTTTTGTACGGGGTTAAAAACTACATTTGGTATCAGAGTTGTTTTAGCTTCAAGGGGATGCCTTTGCTGCTGAGGGGTTTTTCTCGGGCTTGTGGAAGACCTTGTTCAGTGGGAGATCTGTGGGATCGATTCTTGTGTTGAAAGAAGATGGTGAGCAGTGGAAAGATAGATATCAAGAAATTTAATGGTTAGAGTTTTGAGTTGTGGAAACTCAAGATGGAGGATCTGCTAGTGGATAAATATCAATGGATCATGGTAGATCTGGGTACTAAACCAATAGCAATGTCAGTTGAAGATTGGACGAAGTTGGATTGGAAGGAAAAGGGCACAATACGATTGTGTATCTCAGATTCAGTATTGTTGAATGTATCAGGGGAAGCTTCGGTGAAGGATTTGTGGGACAAGTTAGGGACTTTGTACCAATCTAAGTCTCTGGTGAATAAATTGTTCCTACAGAAAAAATTGTATAACCTAAAGATGAAGGATGGAGACTCGGTGATAGAGCATCTTAACGCCTTTAATATTGTGCTAAGCTAGTTATTATCTGTTGATATAAAATTTCAGATGAAGATAAGTGCATCAGTTTGTTGTGTTCTCTACATGATTCATGGGATAGTCTGGGTGATGCAATAGGGAGCAATGTGACTTCCTTGTAGTTTAATGAAATATCTCATCCTTTCTACTAGAGGAGATGAAACGAAAAAATACGGAGGGCTAGAATGGTGATGCCTTGTTTGTACAAGGACGGTCCCAGAACATAAACAAAATTAAATCCTCGAGTGGGAGATCTAAATCTCCAGGAAAGCCTTTAAAGGTGTGATGGAAATGTGGAAAGTAAAGGCACTTCAAAAAGGACCGTAGATCTAAATCTCCTTAGAAAGGAAAGGGATCTAATGATGCTCCTTCTACAGAGGCGAAAACCACCTCAGATGAAGGTGGGGATGTGTACTTGGCTTCTTGTTCAAGTACACATGTAGATCATGAGGCATGGTTGATTAACTCAAGTGCATCCTTTCACTTCACTCCCCATAGGGAGTGGTTATTTGAGTATGATAAATATGATGGAGTTGATTTATTCTTAGGGGATGGCAGGAAGGCTAGAATCGCTAGTCGCGTAAAATTCAAGTTGAAGTTGCAAGGTGGAAGGATTAGAACACTTCCAGGTGTTCTGCATATTCCTGTATTGGCTAGAAATCTAATTTCTATAAGAAAGTTGGATGATGCAAGTGTAAAAAAAGTGTTCGAGAAATATACCTACAAGATGGTTTGGGGAGCACTGGTATTGATGCGGGGAGTTCTGATTGGAACTCTATACAAGCTTTAGGGTAGCATTGTTATTGACGGGTGCAACAGTTTTGTGGTTCCTGAAAATGGAGCAGAAAAACTAGTGGTCTCTGGAGAAAAGACCATGTTATGGCATCAAAGGCTTGGACATATTGGAGAGAAGGGCCTTCAATACTTCATGGTAATGGTATGGTAGAAGGTATGTCTAATTCCTCTCTATATTTTTATTTTTGTGAAAATTCTATGTATGGGAAATAGAATTGGGTGAGTTTCCCCTCTAGTGCTAAGAGGGCAAAAGATATATTAGAGCTTGTGCACAATGATGTGTTTGGACCTGTGTTGGTTCCATCACTAGGTAAGAAAGTGTATTATGTATCATTCATAGATGAATTCTCAAGAAATACATGGATATATTTCCTCGGGAATAAATATGACGTCTTTGAAATGTTTAAAGAATTTAAGGCTATGGTGGAAAACCAGACAAAGAAGCAGATAAAGGTGTTGATGACAGATAACGATGGAGAGTTTTTCAAGAAGGAATTTGAAGAGTTCTGTAAGAAGTGTGGTATAGCATGGCAAAAGACTACTCCATACACACCTCAGCAAAATGGAGTTGCAAAAAGAATGAATAGGACGTCGATGGAAAAGGAAAGAAGCATGCTTAGTGGTGTCGAGTTAGGACATGAATTATGGGCAGAAGCAGTGGAGACTGCATGTTACATGGTCAATAGATCACCTTCATCAGCGTTGCAGGATAAGACTCCACAAGAGGTATGGACTAGTAAGAAACCCTCTCTTTCACATTTGAGGATATTTGGATGTGATGCATATGTACGTGTTCCAAAGGAGAAAAGAACCAAGCTGGATAGTAAATATGAAAGGTGCATCTTTATTGGGTATAAGGATGGTTTAAAAGGTTATAAACTTTGGAAACCAGAAACAAGGAAGGTTGTGTACGGCCACAATGTGGTGTTTAGAGAGGTGAAAGATGTTATTAAACATGAAGTCCTACCAAAGGAACCTAAGAATATAGAGTTTGAGCTAAAGGAGGAGGAACCAGACTCTACAACAGAAGAGGAATCAAAAGATGAAGAGCCACAAACTCTAGCTATGAGAAGATAATTTCGAGAAAGAAGGCAGCCAAAAAGGTATAGACTAGCTACTTTCCGTTCAAATTTTTCTTTATCTATTACTGATGATGATCCTAGAACTGTCAGGGAAGCAATAGATTTAGAGGGTGGAAAACTCTGGAACAAGGCCATGGTTGATGAAATGGCATCTTTGCCCAAAAATGAGGCTTGGGATCTGGTGGAGTTGTCGGTTGGAAGGAAACCCATTGGAAGCAAATGGGTGTTTAAGAAGAAGATGAATGTAGAAGGCAAGGTGGACAAATACAAAGCTCGGTTGGTAGCAAAAGGTTATTCCCCAGTGCCGGGAATTTATTTTGGTGATATTTTTTCTCCTATTTCCAAGGTAGCTTCTATTAGATTACTTTTATCTGCTATTGTTGCTTTTGATTTTTAGGTATAATAGATGGATGTGAAGACAAAATTTCTTCATGGGGATCTGGAAAAAGATATCTACATGAAGCAACCTAAAGGCTTTGCAGTGAAGGGTAATAAAGAACTAGTATGCAGGTTAAAAAATCCTCTATATGGGTTAAAAAAGTCACTAAGGATGTGGTATCAGAAATTTGATGCATGTATACAGGGACTTGGCTTCACCAGAAGAAAAGCAGATCACTGTGTGTATTTTAATTTAATTGGTGACCATGTAATATATTTGGTCTTGTATGTGGATGATATGTTGTTGATTGGAAATAACAAATAAATTATCCATGAATTGAAGACCCAATTGTCCTCCAAATTCTACATGAAAGATCTTGGTGTTGCAAACTATATTTTGGGCATCGAAATTAAATGAGATCGGGCAAAAAGGAAGCTCTGGTTAAACCAGAGGAAGTATGTCGAGACAATATTGTAGGGGTTTAATATGTAGGATAGTAAACTGGTGAAGGTTCTTATTCCTATGGGTGTAAAGTTATATGTTGAACAGTGTCCCAAGACACAAGAAGAGGAAAAGGACATGTCTCGTGTTCCATACGCAAGTGCAGTTGGTAGCTTGATGTATGCAATGGTCTATACTAGACCAGACATTGCACATGTAGTGGGAGTATTGAGTATTTTTATGTAAAAACCATGGAAGGAGCATTGGACAACAATGAAGCGGGTTTCAGGTATTTTAATTGCACTAGTGATTATGGTTTGTGCTACTAAGGAAGAGTAGGATTGGATATATTTTTGGACATCTGTGGATTTGTTGATGCAGACTGGGCTGGAGATATGGATCAGAGAAGATCCACAAGTGGGTATGTATTTAACCTGTTTGGAAGTGCAATCATTTGGATGAGAAAGAGACAGTTTGTAGTGGCACTTTCAACTATAGAGGCATAATACATGGCAGCCACTCATGCAAGCAAGGAAGCAATTTGGTTGCAGAGATTGTGTTCAAGTATGGGGTTGGTACAACGAGCTATAAGGATACACTGTGAAAACCAAAGTGCAATTTTCTTAGAAAAGAACCTTGCTTATCATTAAAAGACAAAGAACATTGATGTCCAGTATCACTTTGTGAGGGATATGGTTGAGGATAAAAGGGTGTTGCTGGTAAAGGTGGACTCTTTGAAGAATGTTGCAAATGCATTGATGAATTTTGTGAGCACTTAGAAATTTTCTTGGTGTAGAGAAACAATGGGCATTATAGGGCTAGACCAATGACTAATCTCTCTTATGGCCCCCTGTGGAAATAAAACGACAAGTGGGAGAGTGTTGGGTGTGTGTTATATTCTTTCCATGACTAGCCCCACGTGCGGGGGAGTCACAGGGGGGGAATAGACACCCCTGTTCGTTGCGTCGAGCACAGCAGGGGGGTCATAGGGGGGTGGCATCCCACCTTGTCAAGGGTTTGAGTGGGGTAGTAGCCCCCCTCTATGGGGTCCAGGGCAGTGCCCTAGGGAAATTTTTATGGAACCTATTTTAGGTCGACGGACCTACCTGTGGTTTTGTGCATGGCTTTCGCACATGGTTTTGGGCATGATGGTTTTCTACCCATGCTATTTTGTAGATAGGTTCAACAGAACTACGATTATGTTCTAATCCAGGGTTAATGGATGCTTCTGCATGTATATATATGTACTGTAACATTGAAAGGAATATAATGAAAAATCAATCTAGTAGTCCCGGTTTTGGGATCCAGGAAAAAATATATGTCTATATATGTTTCATGTTTTATGCTTTCACCACTGTTTATTTTTTGTTTTTAGAATCCTTATGCAGGTAATTTCTATACGGGGTTAAAACTTACACTGTTAACAGTAAATCTATAGATCTAAAAATATAATAAAACTGTAATAGTGTAGAATTTTATATTTTAAATATAATTTTATTAGATATGTTGTGATGAACTGTCCATTGTAATATCCACGATAGTTTATGGATCATATTGGTATCAGAGCAGGTTCCTTTGGGTGTATTGTGGAGATTCGTAGGGGATCTAGATCAGCTGGGAAAAAATTCGTAAAACCCTAATCATGGCTAATGAATCTATGAATAATCCTCGTGATCCTGCAAAGGAGAGGTTTTTGGTACAGGAACAAGAAGTCATTGATATAAATTGTAATGTAAATCTCCTCATGGTGGCCCTAAGCAATAAGCCTGGGATATTTGGAGAATATGGAGGTTCAAATGCAGAGGAAAAATCAAAAGGGGGATTAAGATATTGGGAAGAAACAAAGAACCAACTGAAAAAAGAACCCGGAAAAGATCAACCCAATTCGAGTGTCATGAATCAATCACAAACCCTTTTAAAATGGAATAAAAGATAGATATAAATTCATACCATGATGATATCGCCACTCTGAAGTTGAATCACTGGTTATAGAAACTATTTCAACGTCCATTAAATTGAGGAGGAACAAAAAAAATCATTTTTGTAGCTAAAATTAGAGGGCCATGCTCTGACTTGGTGGGAGAGTCACATGAGGACCCTGAGGTTGTAGGGAGAGACTCCAGTGACTTAGTGGGAGGAATTAAAAACCCTCATTAAGTTAGAGTTTTACCCTATTCGGTATGTAGAGGACTAGCGGATCCAGTGGCACTACTTCAGGAAAAATCCATGGCAAAGTGTGTAGGAGTACACCACAGAGTTCAGAAAGATGACCATAATACTAGGTATCTCCCCAAAGAACCCAGATGTAATCCTCAAGTATTTGGGGGGTCTACACAACCATCTTCGGGAGCAAGTGATGTTTTTTATTCCCAAAATAGTGGACGAGGCTTGTGTACAGGCACAACACCTGGATAACATAGGCCCGAAGAGGGCGCAATCAAGTGGATCGAAGAAAAAGGAGAAAAAAGACGCTTCTAAGGAGGGGAAGAAGAAGAAAAAATGGGGAAACGATAAAAATACAACATCCATAACACACTAGTGCAAAGATCCCAACAACCACTGCAAAATTGATGGCCATATAGAGGAAAAGTGTTGGAAATTGCATCCAGAGTTAAACCCAAAGAACAAAAAGAAAGAGAATAAGAAGAAGAATCTCATGGCCACTGATTTGAGCAACCAAGTTGAAAGAAGCTTGGATGTGGATGAGGAGATCGTTTGTATGTTAGTGCAGAAGGAGGTGAATCTAAGTAGCCTTAAACAATAGAAAGAGAAAAAAACTAAGTCACCTGACACGGGGATACGAGACACGAAAATTTGAGTGTCTGACACGGGGCACGTAGACACCCTAGAATAGGAGAGGTAGGACACATTATATATATAATACTAAATAGATATTTCAATGATTTCATATTACACAATTTCTCATGATGGTACAAATTCATACATACATCTAGATTTTAGATTCTAAATTATAAATTTGTAACTTGTAACTTGTAACATTATGCATACAAATACAATTGTGACAATTCATCAATGATACAATAGGAGAAAGACATGAAATTGTAGTTTCTCATTAAGTCATCAAAATCAAAATGTGTTACATAGGTACTAAGTCCTGAGGACTCTTGACTAGCAATGCCAATGGAAAATAGAAATAGAAAATACATAACAACTACAAGGTAGTAGGTAGCTCATTGATGCTTTGAGCACACATTTGGTCTTCAATGATAAATTAGCATTTCACCATCTAAAATTCAAAAATACATTGAAGAAAAATATTCAACTGCCAATTAAAGATCAATCTACTCTTAAATATCTATTTCAAGGAAATTATTAACACCATTGTAATAGAGTAATAATACCTTCCGTTCCACAGAGTAATTGTAATTGTTGAATCAAAGAAGAAATTTCAAACTATTGAACCTTTCAAAAATTGTAAAGAAGGAACAAAACATTAGAGCTTGGATTTGTACATTCGGTCAATGTCATGCATAACACAATTTTACATTTCATAAACCATGGCTTTTTAGCTCTATTCACAACTACCACCACTCATTGTACACCCATATACTAGCTAAACACCATTTACTCGACTACACAACATTGAATGTTATGGTGGGTGGTGTATAGACTATTAGATTTGTTTCTTTTCAAATTCGACAACTTATAGACCACTCGCCACAACATTCAATGTTGCATATCTGGGTAGATAGTGTTTTCCTACTAGCACCATTGACCAACATATACTTGTACATTCTAATCATTTTTTGGAAAACCAACAATTTGCATCATCCTAAAATTGGTCAAAACTCCATGAGAACAAGTTTCATGGGACAATCTCCCCTCATAGAGATGGAACTAAAATTTATGATATAATTCCAACTAAATTTAGAGACAAATATACTCGAAAAAATGGAGTGCTTTGAGTTTTTTTTTATTCCACACACCAATGCTACCACCCACCACACATTACTTCAAAAATTTTGAAATTTTATATGATGGGAAATCTATACAATTTCCAAAATTTAAGATGAATTTTTTAATTTTGACAAAGAAACATAACCACCATGTTTTCCATATAGTCCACTCCCTTCCTCACATTATACCATTATCACAATGAAAGTATTACAATTCAGTGATACCAAAAAATGAGTCACTTACTCAGAATTGCTCATAAGAATATTCAATGATAGATAAAATAGAAAAATATTAAGAGACATTAATTATAAAACAAGCATCATCATCACAATCAATATCAATATTATATATGTGTGTGCAAGGACATTATACTACATGTTTTTTAATTTTCCAATTAGGTTGAGATTAGGCCAAGGATAGCTCCACTGTCGATTGGAAAAATGATTTTTCCCCCTGTAGAATGTTGTCACTTGGATTGTATGAGGCTCGATCAAGTATAAATGCTCAATGGGAAATTTTGTATCCCCGCAACTAGCTCCCCTCCTCAACCCCTCTCTATAAGCTTTGAACCAAAGAATAATGAAAACTAAACCCCACACAAATCAATTATTCTACATCTCATAAATAAAAACATGATACTACATAACATATTCTATAAATTTTGGGGTGGTGGGAGGGGTAGGGATTATATATAATCCCGAAGGAATTATTTTTCTAAATACTCTTAAAGGCTAGGTTGGAAAACCAACAATAAAGCATAAATGTATGGTATTTTATTAGGTTTAACTTTGGCTCATGACATGGAAATTTCAAATCTAATAATCTTGGGTGACTCTTTGACCACTACTCAACACGTGGCCAGTGGTTCCTATCCAAAAGAGAATCTCCTTAAACTCATCCTCAAAAGAATGAATTATGCTTTGGACCTCCTATCCTCAAAATCTATATACCATATCCTCGGAAGCCAAAATTCAGAGGCAAATCGCCAAGCCAATCTAGCCTACCTCTTGGAAGTTGGTCAAAAGTAAGTCAATGGCATCAAGGATTGGCACATAATTCCGTGCTTTCCAAATGTCAACTCTTCATTCCATGTTCTCCTTCCCAAACTACCCCCTTGTGAACTCAATTAATAACATTGCAAACTTAGAGAGAATTTTTTCGGCGAAAATCACAAGGAATATCATTTGTCGACGCGTTTCGAACCAACCAGTGTGGTTCATCGTCAGGACAAGATGAAGAACAGATCCAGCTTAGCATGTTTAAATAGCTAGAGCAGAGACACCAACGGTTACCTGGGCAAAGGTTGACTCAAGGAGCAAGGTCAAATTTAGTTAAATTAGGTAAAAAATAAATAAATAAGTAACTAAATATATAAATGATAAATTATAATATAATAATAGAAATATATAAAATTTTATATAAATTTAGTTATATTAGGTACAATAAATTATTTATTTACTAATAATAAACTACTTATTTATTAATTAAATAAATGAAAAAATATATAAATTAATAAATATAATAATAGAAGTAAATAAAAATATATAAAATTTTTATATATAAAAATATAAAATTTAGTTATATTAGGTGTCAGAAAAATAAATTATTTATTTAATATATAAATGAGGAATAATAATAAATTAAAAAATAAATAAATAATTTATTTTTATAGGAGCAAGGTCAAATTTAGTTAAATTAGGTAAAAAATAAATAAATAAGTAACTCAATATATAAATGATAGATTATAATATAATAATAGAAATATATAAAATTTTATATAAAAATATAAATTTAGTTATATTAGGTATAAGAAAAATAATAATAAATTATTTATGTAAATGAGGAATAATAATAAACTACCTATTTATTAATTAAATAAATGAAAAAATATATAAATTAATAAATATAATAATAAAAATAAATAAAAATATGTAAAATTTTTATATATAAAAAATATAAATTTAGTTATATTAGGCGAGGAATAATAATAAAAAATTAAATAAAAATATATAAATTAATAAATATAATAATAAAATAAAAATAAATCAGATTTATAAAAATACAAATTTAGTTAAATTAGGTGTAAGAAAAATAATAATAAATAAATTATTTATTTAATATATAAATGAAGAATAATAATAAACTACTTATTTATTAAAATAAATAAATAAATGAAAAGATATATAAATTAATAAATATAGCAAAAAATAAATTACTTATCAGTTAGAATTAAATAATCCAATAAATAAATAAATAGGAAGAGGAAATAAGGGTTAGAAAATAAATTAAATTAATTATAGTTAGTTATAGGTGTAAACACTAAACGGATAATATAACTAATACTAATAATAAAAATAAATCAATATTAACAATAAAGCAGTTAAAAATAAATAAATAAATAAATAATACTAATAATAATAATAATGATAATAATAAAAATATAATAATAATAATAATAATAAATGGATAAATAGATAATAATAATAATAAAAATAGTAATAATAGTAATAATAATAAATAAATAGTAATAATAATAAAACTAATAATAATAATAATAATAATAATAATAATAAAAACAAAACTAAATCCTAAGGAGGAGGGCGGAAGCCAACTAGGAAGAGAGAGCAGGGACCCAACATCTACTAACTTTCCAGCCGTCGTCTCTATTAAGATTGCTGGGCCTTTTCTCAATCTCAAGTGCTTCCCTAAATTTACGATGATGGAAATGCGAAACCCTAGCAATAACCCTAGCCTCCTCAATACAAACATGATGACTGGTTTTCTCAGCATGTTCAGCTAAAGCAGAAGACTTAGCTCTCCTATGCTTAAGGTCCGCAGCGTGCTCACTAATCCTTTGATTGATGGAGCGACCGGTCTCACCAATATAGGGGGTCCCACAGGAACATTAGAATAAAAATTTTAACCGCAACGTTGGTCAGCATTGTGTCACAAGTTGAGTGTTTGGCCCATGTGTGGGAGGCTATATCAACTCCCCACACTTATCCTTTCCTAATACAGATGAACTTGTTTCGTTCTACTACACCAGCTTGCACATTGATGAATCTGACAAGCTATAACATGAAGAGTTTTAATTGTGATTCGATGGGAATCGAGTGTGGGGGCAGCCTCTATGATGCTAAATTTCATGATTGGTTTGGGCCCCCTCACATCTTCGTATGGGAAATTTCTTCGCAGAGGATCTTTCCCTCTCATCTCCATTAGAATTATGGGCTCTTCCCTTATATATCATCGTGGAGTCTATAATTATATGCACCAAGAGGCTCTATAATGAGCCCCATATGATTGATAGGACCCTCAACATCAAAAGGATGAGGACTTGGACCTCCCACCCCTATAGCCTGGTCAATTGGAGTAATTCACTCCCAGGGACCCTTCCTAAGAAGAACGTCAGCAACGCCTGAGCTGATTGGATATTGGTGGTCACCCTCCTATTCCACTTGGACCCCTAGCACTGTTTTAGCACAGTTTCCTATTTTGACGTTTTTTGGCAATTTTCAGGCCTTGAACTTCTTGAGCCATTTTGAGGCCCTAAACAACATATTTTGGAGAAGCTGGCTAACAGTTACTATCCATTATGATTGTAATTGAAAATTGTTGTCCTCAAATAAACCTTTCTAGCAGCCGATTGTGCATGCCAAACAAAGATCGTATGCCAAAGTTACGACCTCGAGAAGTTGACTTTCCAACTAACCCCATTAGAGACCATAAATTTTGCAACTTCATCTCCTAGGGTTAGGTTTTTGGATGTTTATGGTTTCTCATTGTTTCTTCATAATAGAAAGGTCTCTGAGCCTCATTGTAACATAGTTCAGAAGGCATGTAGTCGTCACATATCTTCTCAGAGATAAGCTACCATCGTCCAAGCTAGTTTGCTTTCTTTTTGCATGTAAACAATTTTTGACATTTGTTATTTATTAATTGAAGTTCAATTTCACTATATCTTTGTGTTTTTATTTCAAATATGTATTTCATTCTGTTTTTTCACAATCTGGATTAGCGCCAGAGTATAGGATAATTTTTGCAACTTGGTTTTCAACTGTGTTGGGTGTCTCTAGGTTTGTCCTCAGTGCTCATGCACAATTTTTTTTTGGCTCCTCCTTCCTATTTTGGTTACTTCTCTGCTATAAAAACCCTCTATCAATTCAATCTTCTCTGTAACCTCCTCTAACTATCTGTGTTGTTTTGGGCCAACTTTTCCTTTACCCCCCTCTCTGAGGTTGAAGGTGGTCTCTGCTTCTTAATCTCATACCCCTCCAATGCCCCTTTCATTAATCCTGAACCCATGTGCCTGACCTCCCTGAGCTTAAATGATGAATTTGTGTTAAATTTACCCTCTGGAGTTGCATTGTCATCCCAAAATACCCTTAAGCCCATTGCCATCCCGTGAATCCCTTGCAATGAGTCTACATATATAACTTGTGATCTGCCTTTGTTGCCTCCCTGAACCCCCTCGTTGTTTCATCAACGATGTCTACCATTTTTGGTAGTTCTACTACCTCCAGAAGTTTTGCTTGTAATGCATGCAACAAACATCTATAGGCCTTGCAGGTGGAAAATTTGGATTTAAAATGGAAAATTCATCAACATGAAAATTTCCTCATTTTCGTCACTGAAGAACTAGGCTCTCAAAAATAAACTCACCTACCAAGATGATAACCTAGACATTATTCACAAACAGCTAAATGATCTTAAACTAATTGGTAATGCCACATGGAACTCAAACACTACTAGCTTTGCTCCAAGCCCTATCTCTGGCAACCTGCAACTTGACTTGAATAGGCTCACATAGGAAGTTGTCTTCTTTCTTCTCTAATGGGATCTTTCTACAAATTTTCTCCTTTGTTGTCTTAATATTGTCAAATATATATATATATATGATATCATAGTATTTCTACTTGGTAATTTTTTTTATCTATTAATCAAGACCTCAAGAAAAAATCTTCTTAAATTGACACAATGTAATGAATTCCCTCTATACTTACTATTAAAAAAAAAAAAAAAAAACACATATTTAATATAATCCTTAATCATTTGTGTTTAAAAAAAAACATATTCTATATATTTTATAAGTAATAAATATATAAAATGTAAAAATAAAAATTTATAAACTGTAAAAATAAAGAGCTTTAAATAAAGAAAAGTCAAAAGAGTATAATTTGAAATACAAGTTAAAACTAGGAATTCCACATGCAAATTGAAATTAAAGAATACTACAAGGGGTTGAAATTTCGTAGTTTATTACATTGTAATTTATGTGTTTATTTGTGATTAAAAGTATTATTAAAAGAATATATATATGGAATTTGTATATTTATTAATTTTCAAAAATAAAAATAAAACATTTTTTCCCAGAGAATATTTATTGTGAAAAATATGTAAGTAACCTAATGAATTTTAAAATAAGAAATTAAAGAATAACTTAAAAAAACAAAAAACAAAAAAAGTTATTATTTAAATAATTAAAATCATTTGCATAAATTAAGATGTTGAAGAACAAAAGAAGTGATAACAAGAAAAGTTAAATAAACTTATTAACGGGAAAAACTATAAATAATATAGATTCATTCAACATAAAATAAAAATAAAAAATATTTATATTAATATGTTATTAATCAAGAAGTCATTAAAAGTACCAAAATATTAATGTTATAAAAAAAAGACACAATACACAAAGATGCATTATAAAATTATAATAGTCATTATATTGTGAATTGATCAAGTAGAAAATCAATTAACAAACACTGTATATCAAGGAAAGATTATTGTTTTCCAAACAATAGAAATTATTGTCATATGGCTTTGCAGATAATCAAATTATGCAATATGAGTACTTTTAAAAAGAAGTCATAATACACAAAGATGCATTATTCTCATCCAAATTATAATAGTCATCATATTATTCAATGAATTGATTAAGTACAAAACCAATTAACAATCATTGTATATGAAGGAAAGATTATTGTTTACCAAACCATAGAAATTGTTGTCATATTGCTTTGCATAAAATCAAATTAATTCAATATGAACCTTTTACAATATGACAATTATGCTCAGTCTTTTATAATTCATACCATAATGTCATTAGTCATCATACCATCTAGAATAGAGGATCATTAAAATGCATCATAAACAAAAACAAAGACTGTTTTTCAATAAATCGTGTCAAGGACAAAGCATACTTGAAGAGAAACAAAGTGTAATGAATATAAATATAAAAAGAATAAAATAAAAAATATTAATTTGATTAACTAGAACACACAACCTAGTCAAGAAACAATCTTTCACATCCATGTCTAGTCAATGCTTGTAAGGCACTCTCTCTCTCTCTCTCTCTCTCTCTCTCTCTCTCTCTCTCTCTCTATATATATATATATATATATTGTTTTTATATTGGATATTTTCTTTTAAATCAACTATTGCTCATTATAAAAGCATAATAATTGAAGGCAGTGTTCTAAGAAGATTTTAAGCTAATTAAATTGAATTATAGTTTCAGAAAAAAGAAATATCAAGAATATGTTCTCTTTACAAATGTGTGATACTCTACATTCTAACTCATGGCATTGAGTTCTTCCTTACCATAATAATCCCACACATTCTATGGATGAATTATATTTCTTCCTATAAAACCTCACATTTGGAATCTTAAGCTTGTCAATGCTACTCAAACATTGTTATAAGTTATCTACAATATTCGTCAATTCATAGGTATGCTTTTTATTTTAAATAATAAATAAAATAAAAAGCATCATGTTATTGAAATGCTTCCTTCACTTTGTCATTAATATTTTCAAATTCTCTCAATTTAATGTGGGTGATGAATTTTATTTTCGTTTATGCATGCTTGTTCCTTTTTCCTACAACCTTTCCTCGCATATAATGCTCTAGTCACTGCCATACACAATAGCCACCCACATGAGGATAACACAAAAAAAGAATTCCAACCATAATGAACCTATCAAGTTATTAATTTTCGTAAATTTATCCAACAAACCAAACCCTAAATCTATTGCTCATTTCTAACATTAAAAAAAATACCCACAATGCAAACCTACTTCTTGTATGCTTCATATAAGGTATCAATTTCATGCTTACCAATGCACCACACGAACTTCCATGGCTCCAATAACTCCCAATCAAAACTTCATAAACTAAAGCTTAGTAACAAAAAAACACTCACAAAAACACACAACCAACTAAAAACCTCCCTATATGTGATAACAAAAATGACAATGGTACTTCCTATCACAAATAATAGTTTTTTCAACCTCTAGGATTTAAATCTCATTGATATATTTACCATGACTCACAAAACTCTCATGCTAACATATTTGTGCTCTCATGCTCACAAGTTAGCATGCCACTAATACCACATGGTGGTATGATGGTGCTTGTGTTGCCCCATAGCATAAGAAGAAACAAGAGAAAACTCAACTCACCATTTTGCTAATCGAAATGCCACATGAGAGGCATACAAATACAAATATTTATATAACCCACAATTCTTTTGGAACCTTCATTTTGCTAACAATGTTACGGTTTCCCCATGCCAACTACACAAAGCATAGTCCCTTATGACATAATCAATACACTTTATAAACCTATACATATTCTCTATCACCTCTCACACCTTGTAACCATATCAAAATAACACAAAAACATAAGAAAAGACATATCAATGACTAGATAATAAGCCACTTCGAGGGGGAAACCTCCTTTAAATCACATAAATGAACAATTCTTGGACAATTCAAATGACAAGACCTCCTTGGTATATATAGGAATCTAATGGGTCAAAATATAATTATGGAAATAATAATGTAAGGGCACAACAATAACAATAACAATAGTGGGCTTCTATGGGGGACAACAATAACAATATGGGGACTACATTAATATTATAGGGACCTAACATGCCCCTCTCATTCAAAAAGTGTCGTCGTCAACACTTGAGTAGTCCTAGATGCTTCTGAATAAAAGACTCATCCTCTCATGTGGAGTCTTCAACAGGTAAGTTCTTCCACTTAATGAGATAGTCTGAAATTGATCTATTTTGTAATTGTCAGATTCTTGTTTCCATGATTGATTCAAGCTCCATAAGGTTTTCCTTTCCTTGTCAAGTTCTGGCAATATAGTTTTAACTGGGATCTTGTCAACTATAACCTTCTTTAAGCATGAAAAATGGAAAATAAGGTGTACTCGCGAAGATGCAGACAGCTCAAATTTGTATGGAAAATAAGGTGTACTCGCGAAGATGCAAACAGCTCAAATTTGTATGCAAAAGTACCAATCTTTTACAACAACTTGTAAGGGCCATAATACTTGGGTGATAATTTATTAACCTTCTTAGCTTGCTTGAGGGACATTTTTTTGTATGGTTGTAGCCGTAAAATTACCCAATCGCCCAAATCAAAACTTTTGTAACTGGGATGTTGAGCTGCCTGTTGTTTCATTCGATTATGTGCAAGAGTCAGGTTATCCTTTAAGAGTTGTATAACTTATCGTTGATGGTCGAAGTGATCTTCCACTAGTTGAACCTTAGAATTATCTCTTAAATTCAATGTGATGGATGGTGGATGATATCCATAAAGCATCATAAATGGGGTCATTTTTTATGCGGTATGGAATGAAGTGTTATGCAACCATTCCACTAGAGGTAAAAAATTGATCCATTGTGTTTATTTATAAGATACAAAGCAACAAAGATATCCTTCCAAACATTTGTTCACTATCTCAGTTTTCCCATCAAATTGAAGATGATAAGAGGAGCTATGAGCTAATTGAATACCAAGACAAGAAAATAATTATGTCCAAAAATTTCCAATGAAAATGGAATCACTGTCACTTACAATAATCTTTCAGTTTCAATGTATCTTTTGAACTATCTCCACAAATGCAATAGTTATTGTACTAGCTTTGAAAGGATGAGACAGTGCACAAAAGTGTGCATACTTGGTAATTCTATCAATTACAACCATGATGACAATATTTCCTTCGGAATTAGGTAAAATGTGATAAAATCCATTGATACCTCCCAATGCTAACTTGGAATGGCTAATGATTGTAAAAGACCTAGGTTCTTAATTGTATCAACTTTAAGTTTTTGGCAAACCAAACATTCTACCACAAACTCTTGAATATAAAATTTGAGGCCATCCCAAAAAAAATCCTTTTTGACCTTGTGGTAAGTTTTTAAAAATACTTGGCACCCTCCTATAGGAAAAGTGTGAAAATACAAAATAACCTTTTATTTGAGTGGTGAGTTCTTACATAGATATAAGCGATATGTGTACCATAGTGAATCATTTTTCCAAATAAATGTATCAGATGCACTAGGATCTTGTTGCAACTTTTGAATGAGTGTCCATACCTCTTCATCATTCTTCCATTCATTCCTTTATTCATTTATCCAATTAGGTTGGATAATAGAAATGGCACAAAGCAATGCCTCCACATCCTAATTCCTTCTTGAGATTGTATCTACAACATTTTTCTTCCCTTTTTTGTAAATGATTTCAAATTCATAACCCAACATCTTTGTGGCCCATTTTTGTTGTTCTTTTGAAGATGATATTTGTTCCAAGAAGTATTTAAGACTATCATGATATGTTTTTACCATGAAGTATCTTCCCATTAGGTAAGGGCACCATTGCTTTAGTGAATGTAGTATCGCCAACATTTCCTTCTCATAGATAGGTTTCTGTAAATAATTTCTCTTGATTCGACAACTTTCAAAAGCAATAGGTCTTCCTTCTTGCATTAAAACATCACCAATGCCATTTCCTAAGGCATCACATTCCACAATAAAGGCTTGTGTGAAGTTTGTGTAGCTAAAATCGGAGCTCGTCACATTGCCTCTTTAAGATGTTCAAAGGCCTTAGTTGCTTATGAGTCCAAAAAAAAGCATCTTTATTCATTGATGTTGTTAGATGTGTTGTTACTTTCCCATAATTATTAACAAACTTGCAGTAATACCATGTCAACCCAAGAAATCCTCAAAGATGCCTTAAGGTTATGGGTTTTTCCATTCCTTGATGGCTTTAATTTTGGTTAAGTTAACACCCTCATGAGATACAATATGACCCAAATATTCCACTTTTTGTACCCCAAAGAAACATTTGTATGTTTTTACATACAATTGATTCTCCTCCTATAGTTTGAGCACCCTGTCAACATGTTGAACATGATCTTTCCAAGAGTACTTGTAGATTAGTATATCATCAAAAAATACTAACAAAGAAATTCTAAGGAAGCGTTTGAAAGTGCAATTCATCAAACCTTGAAATGTGGAAGGTGCATTAGTAAAGCCAACAGGAATGACCAAAAATTCATAATGACCTTCAAGAGTTTTAAATGTTGTTTTTGGAATGTCTTCTGCCTTCATTCTAATTTGATGATATCCTAAATGAAGATCCGGCTTGGTGAGGTAAATTTCTCCATGTAGTTTATCCAACAATTCATCAATTATAGGAATGGGAAATTTATCTTTAATAGTGAGATCGTTGATCTCTCTATAATCTAGACACATTCCATGATCCACCCTTCTTGTGCACCAATACTAGTGGAGAAGAGAAATAACTTTGTCTAGGTTGAATTATACTTGCCTCTAGCATTTTTGCAACCATAATTCAATTTCACTCTTTTGAGCATAGGGATATCAGTAAGGTCTAATGTTTGGAGGAACAATTTATGGAATCGGGTGATAAGTATGATCATGATCGTGAATAAGTGGGAGACCTTTGCGAGTCTCAAATACCTTGGAATGATTGTCAAGGACTCTTTAGAGATATAGAGAAATGGATGACTTAGATGTTTGAACATCTAGTGAACATAATTGTGCAATTACCCCTCAATGTTCCTTATTTAAAAGCTTTTTCATACCAATAGAGTTGATTATCTTCCCTGGTTTCCCTGTGATACCCCTTAATTCAATTTTCTTTCCTTCCAAGAAAAATTTCAAGAAAATATCTTGAAAAATAAAAGTTATCAACCCCAAAGATCGTAACCATTGAACTCCTAATACAACATTTGCAGCACCCAATGGAAGAGCAAACATTGGACTATTCTATACATATTCCCTCAAGGTTAAATTGATATTATCTAACTTCCTGAGCAATTTATAGTTCCTCCATTTGAAAACCATCTCTTCACACTCTAGTGCTGGATATAGAAAGAAATTCAAATCCTTGGCTATCTTACAATGAATAAAATTATGAGTACTGCCTGAATCAATCAGCACTATTACCTTTTTCTTTCAGATATATTCTTCTATCTTCAAAGTTTGAGGAGTGGTAATTCTTGCCAATGCATTACAAAATATGGTCAAATTCATATCTTCTTTTTCAACCCTTGGAGTTGGTTCTTGGTGTATATATTCTTCTTTTGATGCTTCTTGTTCCTTTCCTTCCTCCTTTTCACAATCCATGTAAAATAATTTATTCTCGACACACTTCAACTGTAACAAAGCCTTTTTGGTCTTTTTTTCTCCAGTTTTTGGGGTGTCAACCTTGTAGGTTGTGGGAGGTTAGGAGTGGAAACACTTCCATCTTTATAGTTGTGAGTGGTAGACCTTATTACCATAATTTTTTTCTTTCAACTTTTAATGCCACCCTGAATGCATTCTCCAATGACTTGGGTTCCTGAAGGTGAACCTCATGTTGGATGTTATCCTTTAAGGTCTATATGAAGACATCAATGAGAAGCTTCTCTGGAATATTAGTTACTACTAATTTTTATGGTATGTTCTATGCTTGCAATAACTAGTTCAATGTCTTATCATCATTGACAATAATTGTAGATAGAACATCAACAATACATACAAGAAGATATGATATGATTTGATTACAACTGAGGGCCTCGATTATATACTTAGGTAGGTACCCATTCACAAATGGTACGGTCCTTGGAGACATGACTCTTTAACACTAATTATTATTTAATTATTCATTATTTATTATTGATATTATTTATAGTTATTTTTATTATTTTTATTCATAATAGGCTTCTAGGAAGGGGAATTAGCCCCTAGTTGCACTCTTTAACACTCCCTCTCAACTAGAGAGGAATTCCACTTGTCAAAATCCATCCATTGCTATGCCATCGTGTTCATCATGTGCCATCTTTGCAACTTGTCTTGTCTCTACTGAATATTGAAATCATAGTCCACTAAGAAAGGATTGAAAGAGGGTGGGCCATAATACCTTGCCATCCTCGCCAAAATGACAGAGGAAAGTCCTCATGTCTAGGGATAGAACCCATACCAAACTTGATCCTTTAGTGATCAAGTTGTTGAACATCATGCATCTTAGTCATAGGGAATACAATAGTACTTGATGCATTTTTCGATAGTATTAATTAACCCCAACCACTTTTCCCAACTCATTGGCCAGATGAGAGATACTTCCTGAGAGTCTCAGACTGCAAGGGTAGGATGTATGCTGAGGTATCCACGGGGGAAGGTGAACCACTCACCTTGTTCTCATATAGCATACTCCATAGGGGAAGGTGAACCACTCACCCTATCTTCACATATTGGGGTATGTAGTCCATAGGGGAAGGTGAACCACTCACCCTATGTTCACATGTTAGGTCCACAAGGGAAGGTGAACTTCTCACCCTATGTTCACATGTTGGATCCAAAGGGGAAGGTGAACCACTCAACTTGTTCTCATATAGTGTACTCCATAGGGGAAGGGGGACCACTCACCCTGTGTTCACATGTTGGGTCCACAAGGGAAGGTGAACCATTCACATTATCCTCATATAACTCCAAGAAGTATCATAGGCCCCCAAGATCTCGCAACATTCAATGTTTAACCCAATCAAGATCCCTCCATTTAGGGAATGTTTCTCTGAAGGCTAAGAATTTTTCCTTCCCAAAGGCTTTGTGAGGATATCAACAACCTGAACATCAGTCCATGGGTGCCTCGTTGCTCCTCCCAAAATCATATATATGATGGCACACAAATCACTAAAGAGCTTCTTCAAAACATGTTGCCTTATAGCTAGTTATTCTAGCAACAGTGATTTTAGAAATCCTCTGCTTCTTGTACATATGGGATACCAAATAAAAAATCATGTTAAAGAAAATATGTAACTAACCTTACTCCCTCTCACTTAGGGAGACCACAATCCTAAGCTTGTCTAATTCATGAAGGCGCCCCAGTGCCTGTTCTACACAAATTTTTTTCATGCCGTCAAACCCTCTCTGGTTTAAGGTGCATTTTGTAATAGAAAGGATCTGCCTAGAAATTTGCTCATTTTTGTAGCTTTTTCTATCTCCTGTCACACAATTGCTTCAGAAGATGTAGAAGCCTCCTAGAGACAGCCTCTGGGTTGATAGGAGACTAGTGCTTAGGGAATCCAAGAGGAGTGCTTTTGAATATTTTCTAAAGGCTTTCTGCAACACTCCATATGTCACGTAATTTGAAAAAAGATAATTCAGAGCTTGGTTCAATAGCCCTTCACCAAGTTAAACTCAATTAAACACATAGATCGAAATACACATTGGTAGATATGTCTAATATCAAGGAGAACTGCATTTGTTCTGGTGGTTGACACACAAAAATACACAGTTTAACATTGTTATTGTAGTATAGATGAACAGGAGGAAGGAAAGGACAAAAATTGATGCAGAGGGTTGGACATAACACAGAATCCTAAGAAACGATCTCCAGCAAAAATGTCGAAGAGTGAGTAGGTGAAAATGCAGAAAATGTGGAGAGCAAATTAAGGTCTCAAGCTCTATGCCTCATGAATACATCTTTCACAAATTATCATAAGTAAATTTGTGCTTACATATAGGTATTGTAGGTTGTCAAATAACACAAGTAAATCCATGATTACACAGGTACTTCTCACTACTTAGCAACATACATACAACCATGAGAGAGTGAAACCGACAGCTTCATTACACAATTTCAGAAGAGGAAAGACATACATGAAATGATATACAAAGGGGAAAACATACTACACATTTCTCTTATTGGAATCAACAAAACTGCTTCATTAATCTTTGAATACAGAGCTCAGAACTTGTAAAAGCAGAATTCGGGCCTCTAGAATGCAAAATTTGGGAACCTATTTTAAGTGTTTCTTCCCTCTATTTATAAGGAGAGGGGGATCTTTAAAAAATAGTTACAAAATATCTCAGTTGAGCTTGACTTGTCTAATCGACTAGTTATCTTGGCGTGCAAAGGTTCTGCTGCCCAAAATGATTACAATCGGATTTGATTACGTGCTTGAAAAAGAAAAAATGACAAAATAATAGACATAAAGAAAATTGAATGATGGTTGAGGAAAATATACCCCTGCCATCCCTGTTATGGCCTCTTATCAGGCCACGTCTTTTCCATGATATTCATCTTTAGTTGTTTGGTCGGTTGACCTATCGCTTTCTCCTTAACTACTTGAATTCCCCACTCTCTAGAGTTGGGAGCGATCAAATGTCGGTTGCTTGTCACAGTGCAAAAATAGATATCGACCTGGCAATCTTTCATTGCTTGATTGCGTGGAGCTCCATGCTGAGAAATTAATTCTCAAGTGACCTGCACACTACTTCCTAAGTCCCATACCTCCATTTACTCACTGAAGATGTGTGTCAGAGCACAGAGATGGCTTGTATCACCTCGAGGTAGACCCAACACTCTTTCCTGTCGATCGTAGTCCTTTTTGCCTTGACACAGCAATCTTTGACAGTGGCCATTACTCCTGAGACCAACTCCTATGTTCTCGCATTCAATCTTGCAGTTATCGACCCATATGCCTTTAACTCTTTATACCATGCTTATCAGATAAATTTCATATTGCAGCCTTCACAATGGTGCAGTAATTCTAATCTTCCGATTGCCGACCTCCGACATGATGAGCTCCTTCCGCTTAGCCCTTCCCGCATTTCTCTCCATAGGACCAAGGGTCATGACCTGCCACTTAGTCTTGAGGTGCTAGAGTGTTTGTTATCCTTCCGAAGGCTATTTTTCCTTTTTTAAGTGCTGAACACCCTTGGTTCTTTCAGTCTTTGCAATCATGGTGCCAACCCAATATCATAGCCCCCTTATCGGAAAATTTTCAAGTATTAAGTGCTACAAAGTGCCAACATCCTCAACCTCCGATAGGCCAACCTATAATATGATGTCATCACTCTATGTGGCACCTCATGAGTGGTGACACATGTCACCCAGAATTATCCCCTTAGGCCACATCAAAACACAAAAATTTCTTGCCACGTGTCCTTATGTACCACCATGTCATGCTGACATCATATGCCACTATAGCTTATCGAGACCAATCATATTCCACCATGTTTCCTACTAGAGGAGAGAGAAAAGGGCTCGCCCACCTTTGGTTTTGTGATGAAATCATTTGTTAATCCTTTATTGGCGTTCCCGACGGTTTTTAACACTATCGGTGCTTCACCCATATCGCAACTTTTTAAAAGGTTCTCATGTTCAGAAGTTCTGATTCTCTGGTCATTGATATGCCTGACTATGATGTTGCGATGCGTAGATATCTCTGGACCTCTGATATGCAACCTCTGATATATCAGACCTCCAATATTCCTTCCTAAGGCTTCAATCCTTGAACTTCAGCAGACCATATCCTTTGATCCAGGAGTCCATTGTTGGACTTCCACCTACAGTTGGAAATCTTATTCAGAGAATTATCCAATGGAGAGGGTCTGATTTAGGCTTTGAGTCCTCTTGTAGCGTGGAAGATGACTACAAGCTTCTTTGCTCATTTACACTTTGGACAGCTAGAAACACATTTTGCAGTAAGTGACAACATTCATCATGGGATTCAATAACCTAAAATTATCAATCAGCATGCCATGCTTCTGATAGTTGACTTCCATAAGGAAGTCATTTTTCTATAATTACCAGGAGGGTTCAACGAACAACTCCCTTGAGACTGATGATATAAAATAATCTTCAATTTGTAACCATGAGTCCTACTCATCTTCTTCAAGACCCGAAGATAACTTCACAGTATATGCTTCTTAATTATAAACATCAATGATTTATGCAAGTATCTTATCTTCCCTATGAAGCCTCTTCGTCAATCAGGAAGACTTCAAATACATCCTTCTCAATGAAAATTTGAACCAGTTAATCTCTCCGGTGTATTTGTTATTCTAGTCAATGTAAGATCACACTTTCGTATATAAAAATATTATGATGCAGGTCTTCAGACTTTTGACAGAGATTCTCTTATGATGATAAGAGATTATATAAGAATACTTCAAACGACATTGTAGTGATGATGCATAACTCTCATTCGAATGATTCGAGAAGTCATCGATCTTTAAACTTAGTCCTCACATTGTAGTATGTTATGCATGGAAACCTTTATCAAGCTAGGAACCAACCAATATGTCAAGATGAAATCTCTTCAATATTCTAACCTCTTTATTTCCAATGCCACTTAAGGTTTATGAAAAGAGGGTCTTAACCAATCTCATTTGAGAAAACTAAATTGAAAAGGCATGCTTGAATCATAAAATTTCAGTTATTCCTTATTCCATATTGACAGATATAGTCTTCAAGAGCGTTCAAACAAAAATTACTTCTAGTAGACACATACTTTATGTTTCGGTAATTAGACATATTTACCAGTATATAATTTATGGAATCCTTTGCATTCTTTATATTTCGGTAATTAGACATATTTACCAGGAACGATTGCCCACCATAATTTATGGAATTCTTTGTATTATTTAGGTATGAGTAAAAAATTAAATATATTGTACGTAATTATTATAACAACCTCAAAAATTTAACACTTTGTTGAGGCCTTTCTCCACCAAATATATGATACCATGTTAATTTTTATGGTATGTTCTATGATTACAACAATTACATTGATAGTAATTGTAGATAGAACATCAACAATGTGTACAAGAAGATATGAGATGATTTGATTACAACTGAGGGTCTCAATTATATACCCAGGTAGCTATCCATTCATGAATGTTCATGTCCTTGGAGACATGACTCTTCAACACTAATTACTAGTTAATTATTCATTATTTATGATTGTTATTATTTATAGTTATTTATATTATTTTTATATATCTATATAATTCATAACAAACTTCTAGGAAGGGGAATTATCCCCTAGTTGCACTCTTTAATAGTTACATTGATATTCAATCTTTGGAAGTCCTCAATGTGCTCCCCAGTTGAACCCTTTTGTTTGATATTTATCAATTTGCTAAAGAAGGTATTGTTTTTGTATCTCCATAATGTGTTATCAACTCCTCTGTAAAAATTGTCCAAGTGATAAGTGATTTACAATAACAAAGCCATCGATACCACACAAACTGATTGGGTTCTAAATATAAATATGCAATCAATATCTTGTGTGTGTTGCATGTCGTGTAGATCAAATAATTGCTCCATATGTAGTATCAGTGTTACCAGCATTAGAGAAATTTTGAGGTCTATAATGGACCTCATAAGGAATATTATAAAATAATAGTGGAAATAATAGAAGAGTATTATATTACCTCATCAAGTTTTGGAGGGAAAAAACAAAAAACTATTTTTTCAATTCATATTTTCAACTTATCTCCCTATGATTTTACTCAAATTTCGAGCGGGGCCACTTGTTGGATGCAAAATTTGATTTTTCATCTAAGGACCCATGTTGCATGCAATCACATTTTTCATGTATTTTACATTTTTTGTATAGTAGGGTCCATCGAAAGTATACAACATGGGTACTCCTTGAATGAAGAATTAAATTTTGCATCCAACAAGTTCTCCCGCTCGAAATTTGCGTAAAATCATATGGAGATAAGTTTAAAATACGAGTTGAACGTATTTTTTTTTCTTTATACATTTTTACTCCAAAAATGGTGAATCATCCCCCATGGTTGACATCATCATATTGAACCCTATTGGTTCTTATAAAGTTGATTTTTTTTGTACATTTTTGTTTTGATACTCGTTTTTTATCTCCAAATTTTTCTAATGATCCTTTTCATCAAACATCCTCATATCGATCTTTCGAATATGGTTGATTTGCATCCCAAAGTTAGAGTTTCTAAAACCATGATTGACATTCTTTTTTTTTCATCATGAATTTCATAAAATAACTTGTCACCATTAGGAAGTCTTTGTTGTAGCAACTTTGTCAAATCTTCTTTCAAACCTTACATGTGTGCTTTTAAACCTTACAATTCCTCTTTCATTTATACTTTTATGTCTGGTTTTAAATTGTCCATGTACCATTTTATTTTTGCCTCTAAACCATCCATCTTAACATTCATCGTTCCCAATTCTTTTTTGGTTTCTCTTTGTGAGAGAGAAAATTGTTGCACTTGTTCCCGCAATTTTTGATATCTCGTGTTGCTTTTCTTCTTCTTCATGCGTCATACTAGATCTTTATAAGGGATTAATGGGTGTAGAATTTTTCTTGCTTGGGAGGCATTTTTAAACCAATTAATAATATTTATGCTTCATTCTGCCCTTTGAATCACTTCAAACTGATTTTTCAAAAAACAGTTATGCAAATTTAAAATTACACACATTTTAGAGCTTGATTTTGAGTGTGTTGATAAGGCTGACCTTGAAACTAACGTATATATGTGATTTCGGCTTCCTAAGGCCTTAAATTCCATCCTAAGGTAGCTATTTGTGTCTTCTTTCCAACCCCACAAGTTAGACCGAGATTGGATTCTTCAAGGTAAAGTTATACCAAATCTCCCACGATGGCTTGATTATACATTGGTTCAGTAGAGCGAACTTGTACAGACTGCCACGTGTCACTATTTTAACCTTCCACTCTGAAACTCACACCCGAAAAACTACAATCCATGCAACTTCAGTCACTTTTTAAGAAATTAAAATCTAATTCTCGAGGAAAAAGTTATGAATATTTTCCTCAAAACACCTATTTGAGATTGAATTATGGAGTATACAAAACCCTAACTTCCTCGACCATATCTCCAAAAATATAGTGAACCAAGGTCTAAAATTGTAACCAAATGTTCATCAATATTTCATCTCCACGTGGTAACAATTTCAAAGTTTGAAACTTCACAAAACGATGACCAAAAAAAAAAGTTATCGCAAAAATTCCACGATGATCTATTTGAAGCAAGAAAATCCTAGAATCAAGAGCTTTGATACCAAATGTTATGTAACTAGATCAAAATAAAACAGAAACATAAGAAAATATATCAATGACTAGATAATAAGTCACTTCGAGAGAGAAACCTCCCTTTACATAACATAAATGAACAATTCTTGGATGATTCAAATGACAAGGGCTCCTTGGTATATATAAGAGTCTAAAGGGTCAAAATATAATTATGGAAATAATAATGTAAGGGCACAATAATAACAATATGGGAGCTACATTAATATTATAGGGACCTAACATTTTCCCTCATGCCAACTACACAAAGCATAGTCCCTTATGACATAATCAATACACTTTGTACATCTATGACATTTTCTAAATCACCTCTCACACCTTGTGAGATATGACATAATTGATTCCTTTACATGGCATATCGGCATCATGTAGAATCCATAACTAGGGATTAAAGGACACCTGGACTCAAAGACACCTTGATCACACATCAACTATGAACATAAGGACTAACTATGAACATGTAAAATTATCATTATTCTTAACACCTTGTACACATTACAGATCCTATTGGAATGGAAATTTTACTATTTTCAAAAGAAAATTTCCTACTACAAAGGAATGCAGAGAATTTACCTAATCAACAAGTTGTATGTGTCCTTTGCTCAAATTGTAGTTAAATTTTGTGACCACATTAGTGATAAAAAAAGGTTGTAATAAAAAGTCCAAAGGATTCAATAAATCCGTGGAGGTCCATTTCCTCATTTATTTGTTAAGGGTTTAAAGAAAGACCAATGCATGGATCTAGTAGATTAAAATAATACCCAATTTTGATCTTATTATAAAATGAAAAATCTAATTATTGGTTAGATCTATAATCATCTCCAATATGTCTTTCAAGGTTAACAATCTAAAAAGATAGCAATGTTACCCCAACTAAAATCCTAGAAAATATTTTATGATACTATTGGTGCTTACAGTTTAAAAGTTCCAAATAAGTATTGAGAAGATAAACATGTGTGCTTGCTTTCTAACAAATGAATTCTAATCTCAATATTGGTAGTTTCTTATTATGTCTTACATCACCATATCGTGTTGCAGACTAGAGATTAAAAGAATAAACGTGAATTTTCATTTCAAGAAGATGATATGTATATAAATTCAATGTTTATAACCAATAGACTCATCTTCCAAGGTCTCCTAAATTCCCTACGATGATTCATATTCCACACCATAATAGTAATGGATTAAGTGTCCAACATTCCCCCTTAATACGAAGTAATGTATGTGAGTCTAAGAAGAGAGATTAGGACAGTTCCGAAATATTTCATGATTTAGCTAAGAGTTTATGTCTTTTGCTATTTGGAAGTGTTCCCAAATGACGATTTGAAGATGAGCGCAAACTTATGTCAATTTGAATATGCCCACAAATTTAATGACGCTAATGGCTTTGATTCTGGATGCAACTTTGACTCTAGCTCAAGGTTGAGGATATGGTTCTCGTCATGGCTCAAGATCGCTTATACACGCTTGATTGATAAGGCTTCAAAACTAGAAGCCTCACTATGAAAATACAAAATCTACAATGTTCACAAGGATAAAGATCAAAAACTGGCATCCTCCATGTGCAAAACTTAATGGGGATGTTGGCTTCTATTGAAAATGCACTCACTTACAGTGCAATATAACTAGTAAACTTACAAGCAAAAAAAATTATTTGAAAGTTACCACATGATGCATAAAATTCATTGATGTCTTGGTTGTTTTTGTTATTTCTTCCCAAGCTAGTTGACATATGCCTCCCCCAGTCCACAAACAAGCCTTGCATCATTTTCTCAATGATTGCAAAGTAATGATAATAGACCTTACCGCTGCAAAATCTAGCAAGCCTAGTGCAAAGCTCATTATGTAGATCAAGACCTCATTGCAGCAAGAGATTAGCCATCATTTTCACCTCAACGACCTTCCTCCAGTTATTTAGTGTCTAATTAAACAACAGGGGAGGCTTGCCTATAATGGATCACCTAAAAGATGTTCAACAAGAGTTCAAGGTGATGGAGAGGTCTAATGATTGGGATAGGGTATCGATGGAGCCAAGATAGCTAAGGTACTCTTTACTAAGTTCAATCACTTTATCCTAAGACCGCTTCAGTAAATTAGAGATTTGTCATAAATTCAAGTTTTATATATTTTCAATGATATGTATGCAATGTCATATAATAACTAGAAGAAATAGCCTTACAATGACAACTCAACAAAGGAGCAAGACTATCAATTCTATATGCAAGGTTTAGGGTTTGCAATGGTGTTTTTATCATTACCACATTCTAAAAACAATGATATATATGATGATGTCAACTCTACAATTAGGGTTTTATAATGCAATTAATGCTAGATTTTTTCTTTTTTATCAATCATTAAATGAAATCCCTACTAGTAAGGAAATAATACATCAAGAAAATATAATTTTCTAACAATATTTCAAAAGAACTCTAACCCTAACCCTACATGTCTATAATTTTAGAGAGAAGAGAAGAAAGATAATTATAAAAGAGAGATTGATCAACACCACCTAGACTAGTACCTTGATCTAAATGGGCAATGGAATTACCTAGGGAAAATTCATTCAAGATGGCTCTGATGGAGAGGGTGAGAGAGAAATAACCTCTTCTTACAAATCTTAGCAGCGTCTTTAAGAGGGAGATTTTAAATTCAATACATGCACAACTTGAAGTTCTCTTGAAAAATCCAAGAAAAACAATTTTGCATGGCATATGGAATCAAGATTTCAAGACAAATATGGCATTTTCACAGATGGCACATAAAGAAACCCTAATTCACATAAGATAGCATGTAAAATATTGGCAATAAACTTACAAAAAATCCACAAGAGTCTCTCAATCTATCCCAAACAAACCTACTCATGCAAAATCCTACTCCAAAGACAATTCACACCATGAAACTACATTGCACCCAAGTAGAATAGAAGACAAGATCTAGTGCACACTTCCAAAGAGAGAGGTATGAGGATAAATAATGATGAAAATGAAAAGTGTCTCTCCTCTATCTATATGAGGGTAACCAAGTCAATTTTTTATGATTTTACAGGAAAAACCCTTAAAGAAGTTGAAATAGCCTTAAAACATAGCAAAATGCCAAACATAGCCCACACTTGTGGGAGAAAAATGGTTTGCACCATGACGTCATCCTCCAAAATAGGCAATGATGCACCAAGGAAACAAGGTGATCGTTCGAGAGTGCTTCTCACTCCAAGAAAACCTCAAAGTGTATGTGTACATCTTCAAAGGCACCTCATCTACTATGATGTCATCCAAAAGAAACCCTATGTCACCCTTTTCATGCATGTGGGAATGACATAACACCACTTAGGGGTAAGAAATGGCATCAAAGTGGGATGTGCTAGCCCTCATAATTCATCTTAGCAATAACCATCATCATCTGGGCTCCAAAACAAGGTATCATCCATCAAACAGGGTAAAGTCTAACCTAGGGGTGTTTTGGGTCCATCTAAGCACATCATCAAATAGTCTAATGCCCAAGATTTCAAGCTTAGCATTTCAACATTTGGAGGTTCATCAAGACGTGTAGTGGCATGTGGAATTTTCTCAAGGCCCAACAATCATCTTTAGAGGGGCAATGTTTAGGTCACAAAGTTAGGTTTTCTCCCAAAACTAGTCAAAGTAACCTATGGAAGGTGTTGAAGAAGAGTCAAGCTATCCCTCAAGGAATCTCTACTACAATGTGAAACCACCTAAACAAAACCTCTCGAAATCAAGTGAGGTCAACTTCGTTAGGGACATGAAACCATAAAACATCATACTAGACCATATTTAATGCTAGGGGCACGGATATACTTTTATGGATTTCTTCGACCCAGAGAATAATCAAGACATCGCACACTCTAGTTTGTATACCAAATTCTAGAGACAGGTCTAACAGGCTCATGATTGTTGGGGAGTAGAGCTCGGGTTGACAAATCTTACTAGCTTAGAATGGCAAAGATGCTTTTCAATGAGACCTATTGTAAATACCATTGTTGAACTACATACCAAAGATTGAAGGAATAAGTGTGATATTTCATTAAAGTTGATACAAATATAAATAAAATGTTTATGATTGTTGGACTCCTCTTTCAAGGTCCCTTGAACTCCTTATGATGGTTCATATTCATTCATCATAACCCTAATGGATTATGTGTCTAACACACCCAAAGTTACAATACTAGAAATAACATTAAATTAGAATCTTTTACAAAAAAATATATGTACATGACCTAAATAGCTCCAATGTGTTGGTCAAGATTAACAATCTAAATAAATAACAATGTTTACCCAAATTAATGTCTTGTAAAATCCTTTATGATGTTATTAATGGCTACAATTTAAAACTTCCACATAAGCACCGATAAGATAAACATGTGCTCTTCCTTCCTAGTAAATGAATTACATTGAAGAAAGTGTAACTAGGTTAGGTCTTCATAAATGTACTTTTGATATGTGTACTTTGTGATATTTATCAATGAGTTTATTTCTCATTGAAGTAGGTCAAACACATATTTAAGTGCTTCTAGGAAGCCAAAGAGTCAATGTATTTATTTAAGACCCTTAAGGGCATGTTACACTATGTATAAACTTGTATAAGAGTCAAAGGAAATATCTCCAACCAAAGTCAAGTCCTTTCCATGCAACGACATCCTCCTAGTAGCAAAAATGATGAAGAAACACCAAGTCAGCCTACAGTCAACATGTCGGCCTCATGTCAGCCTAAAGGAGGGACAATCCTCTATATATAGAGGTTGTCCACTCCCTCATAACGACCAATACTCACCTCTGAAATTAACGAGCAAGAGAAGTCCAGGAAAAGTGAAGAAGGATGAAGTTTAAGGGGTCTCCAAGTGCAGCAAAGAAAAAAGGAAGAAAAGCAAAGTTTTGGGATTGTTTCTAGGGAAAAGTACAGCCACACGTGCGAGAAAAAAGAGGGAAGTCTATAGTTATATTAGTAAAAAAATCATAGTCATATATTCATCTTGTTTTGGGCTTGAAACTTAGGCCTACAAGGCCTCCCACTAAAGAAAATAAGAGACTCTCTCATACGAAGGAGAAAGGAACCAAATACACTACTAAACCTCCCACACGTGCGAGAATTTAGGGCTGCAAAACTATCATATCAAGTTTGTACCTACACATTGAAGAAGGAGCTCAATTGGTCAAGAAGAAGGAAGAAATCATCATTAGTGAAGGGCTTCACTAGAGACCAAGGATAAGTGTCTCTTCTAGGGAAAGTACAACAAGGACTACCAACAATTGTAAGAAGAGAAAAGTGTCGGAAGAAGGAGAACGAAGTGCCAGAAGAAGGAGGACTAAGTGTCGAGGAACAAAGTGCAGGAAGGAGGAAGGACTTGACTTGTGTTTGGAGGATATTCTAGTCAAGGGTCTAGGGTTTGGCATTGATCAATAAGAAGCTTCAATAAGAGAAATTTATGAAAGGGTTTTCCTCTCTAAGAGAGAGAGGTTTTGGCCCTGGCAGAGAGCCAATATCTTGTGTTCTTGTTTCTTATGTTTTGGTAGCAGTTTGATGAAGTAAACACACACACTAATAATAAGAAGAAGATCAAGCTAAGATAAATTGTAAAAGTGCTTCACAAATTGTTATCAAGTTTAGAAGAATCATATTATACATAACTTCCCTTGATTCTTCAACATGGTATCAAGCTTAGGCGACACATCAATAAAAGGGCATCTCAAGAACACTCATCAAGGAAGGACATCTACAAAAGTTGAAGCATCAAGCCAAGAAGTCTCAATCTAATCAAGGAAAAGAAAGGACTCTAAGAAGACTACAAAGAAAAAGGAGAAGCCTTTTGTATAAAGGCACCTACAAGAAGAGCTGCAAATCAAGGAGGGACCTACAAGTGACACCATCTTCAAAAGGAAAATCACTACAAGACAAGTCATCAAGAATTCAATCAAGTCCATTTGAAGAAAGCAACTTGAAGAACATCAAGATCCAAGGAAGACAAGCCATCAAGTCTTCAAGAAGAAAGCAAGTCCACTACATCTCAAAATCTATCAAGTAATTATACGTCACCTTCTTATTATACATCAATGTATTTTTGCAAGGAAAGCAATAAATTGGTTGGGACCACAAACTTCCTTGCTTGGAAGAAGAGGATTGATTTACTTCTCAAGGAGAAAAAACTTCTAGAACACATCAAAGGGAATATCACTATCCCTACTAAGGAACAAACTCAAGCCTTAGCCAAGTACAATAAGGAAGAGACAAGAGCTCAAAGGATTCTAATAGAATCCATCAAAGACTCTCTCATTCCTTATGTCTCCAAATTGAAACATCAAAAGAAATCTATGACAAGCTAATAGAGCTATTCTCAGTAAGCATAGCTAGAGAAGTGATATCTCTTCAAAATGATTTGTATAAGATTAAGATATCAAAGGAAGGAACAGCTCGATATTTCATGAAGATCTCTGAGATGAGGGATCAACTTCAAGGACAGGGAGAAGTCATGTCTGACAGAGAAATGAAAATCGTAGTACTCAATGCTTTACCTGAGGATTGGGGCAACTTCACATCAAGCATATGTGCCAAGAAGGAAGCTACCCACTAAGTGAAGTATGGTCTCTATGCAAGATAGAGGAAACTAGACTCAAAGCAAAAGAGGATGTGGGATCAAAGGAGCAAGCATTTGCAACAATGACCAAGAAAAAGGGAATATTTGGAAAATTTGGTCCATGAAGAACAAACAATAGAGATATGTCCAAAATCCAATGGTTTGGATGCCAAGAATAAGGACACTACAAAAGGAATTGTCCAAAACTTAAAAAGGACAACTACAACAAAAGAAAAAGGGAAGAAGCTCACATGACTCAAGAGGTGAAAGAAGAAGACAAGAAGCAAAAGAAGGAAGATCCTCCAATCTCTAGTATGGTTAAGTCTACTTCTTTACTTAAAGTCTTCTTTCAAAGTTTTGAGTAATAGAGGAGCATGTAGGAATAGAATAAAAATGCATGGCTAGAAACATCTTCTAGAATCTAGAAGCATGATGTACATAGAGTTCAAAATACTTATGTAGAAGGAGCATTTAGAAATAGAACAAAATACATGGTTAGAAATATCTTCTAAAATATAAGAGCATAGTGTACATATAGCTCAAGATATTCATATAGAAGGAGCATACCTATTATAAGACCTCATCCATGATAAAAGAATAAGTGGTCATGATTGTAAATCCTATAAGGCCACCATCATCAAAAGAAAGAGACATTTGCAGGATGAGGATCTACAAGATCCTATAACAAGGATCTCCAAAAGAAGGTTCATAAATAAAAGCAGATGTGTCAAAAAGAATTCCATTCATGGAAAACAAGGAAGAATGATGTGCAAGCAAGAATGGATGAAGAAAATAAGGGCTACATCAATCAAGAAGGACCATCAAATGAAGTCGAGATGATCAAAGAAGAATCAAGATGAGGTATGTATGCACTAAATGGTAAAGTCATGTCATCTTATATATTATTAAAGCCATGGGAATAGATCTAAGACATGATCAAGTACAAAAAGATCTCTTTCACCAAAGACATACTCAAGAGCATGTACAAGTCAACAAGATAAGTGCTCACATAAGGAGCATAAAATTGTTGACTACTCCATAAAGCAAGTGAAGAAGAAAATACTCTCCTAAGGAGTAAAAGATTGCTAACTAAAAGACATGTGAAGAAGAAATACTGACTAGTTCAAGTAAACAGGAAAAGAAGAAAGTGCTGTCATGGGGAAGCATAAGGTTGTTATCTAAACTAGTCAAGAAGAAGCAAATGAAGAAAGAGATCAAGCATGTGAAAAACACCATGGTCATAAGGAATCACTATCCGACAAGATACATTAAAGACATCTCCCGAAAGAAGGCATGACAACTCTGACAAAGGAAGAAAAATATCAAAGGACCCTTGACACCTATGAAGGCCTTGGAGATATTAAGGTGCAGATAGTTGATTCAACTCTACGAAGATGTCATGATGAAGAGGTCATCCAACAAAAGCGTTATCTAATGTTGAAACAAATTCAGGATGAAGACATGAAGGGCTACCAAATTGAAGCATGGAAACAAGCAAGTATCACTAAGCATCTATGTGATAAGTATTTTAAAAGCATAGACAGATGACAAAGGAGTAGCCAGATGATGAAAGAACCTGACACACATCTAGAGGGACACTTTCCACGAAGAAGCAATGACATGACAAGCCAACAAGGAAAGTGATCGATGGTCAGTGCCCTACAAAGAAGAAGTTAGAACAAAGAATTCATGACATCAAAGAAGGAGATCAAGCAGTTGAAGGACCCACAAAGAAGAAGTTGTTGATGAATGGACAAGTCCCTAGCTAAGAGGGAGTTATAACAAGTTCACAATTACAAAGGAACTTGGACAAGTACATTGTCAGAGGATACTTGGGCATATCTTCCTCAATTGAGAGGAAGAGATAGACACAACATTCTTGTCTTCACTTGGGAAAAAAGAATATATGTCCTCGTGGCTACTCTTTGAGGATGTGTAGGGCATCCAAGACAAGAGTAGGCAAGAGGACATATATTCTTTTAGGGTTAGGAACACAAGACAAGAATATCCTAGAAGGTCATACTCAGTGAACACCCGGGTGGGTATGTACCTCGAGAGATAATGAATAAGGTGTCTATAAGTCATTGGTCTTGCCAACATTGTGCTATGATCTAATGAGATATAGAGTTACTAGTCAAGGCCTTGATATGGACAATGTTGGTTACTATGATGCTATAATAGATGGATTGCCAATCCAGTTTCTCTTATGTGAATTCTTCAAGATTGAAAAATAGCCAAACACCTTGTAATGATTTATGAATACCTCCCTAGTTAAGAGGGAGTGTTGAAGAAAGTGTAACTAGGTTGGGTCTTCATAAATGTACTTTTGATATATGTATTTATTCAAGAAAATAAATATTAATTTTGTTATATTTATCAATGAGTTTCTTGCTCATTGAAGTAGGTCAAGCACATATTTAAGTGCTTCTAGGAAGTCAAAGAGTCAATGTATTTATTGAAGACCCTTAAGAGCATGTTACACTATGTATAAACTTGTATAAGAATCAAAGGAAATATCTCCAAGCAAAGTCAAGTCCTCTCCATACATCGACATCCTCCTAGCAGCAAAAATGATGAAGAAACACCAAGTCAGCCTACAATCAACAAGTCGGCCTCAAGTCGGCCTAAAGGAGGGACAGTCCTCTATATATAGAGGTTTTCCACTCCCTCATAACGACCAATACTCACCTCTGAAATTAGCGAGAAAGAGAAGTCAAGGAAAAGTGAATAAGGATAAAGTTTAAGGGGTCTCCAAGTGCAACAAAGAAAGAAGGAAGAAAGGAGAAGTTTTGGGATTGTTTCTAGGCAAAGTACAGTCACATGTGTGAGAAAAAGGAGGGCAGTCTGCGGTTATATCAACAGAAAAATCACAGTCATATATTCATCTTGGTTTGGGCTTGAAACTTAGGCCTACAAGGCCTCCCACTAGAATGAAGAAGAGACTCTCTCATACGAAGGAGAAAGGAACCAAATACACTACTAAACCTCCCACACATGCAAGAATTTAGGGCTTCAAAACTATCATATCAAGTTTGTACCTACACATTGAAAAAGGAGCTCGGTTGGTCAAGAAGAAGGAAGAAATCATCATTAGTGAATGGCTTCACTAGAGACCAGGATAATTGTCTCTTCTAGGGCAAGTACAACAAGGACTACCAACAATTGTAAGAAGAGCAAAGTGCTGAAAGAAGGAGAACGAAGTGTCGGAAGGAGGACTACGTGCTGGGGAAAAAAGTGCGAGGAAGGACTTGACTTGTGTTTGGAGAATATTTTAGTCAAGGGTCTAGGGTTTGGCCATTGATCAATAAGAAGCTTCAATAAGGGAAATTTATGAAAGGGTTTTCCTCTCTAAGAGAGAAAGGTTTTGGCCCTGGCAGAGAGCCAATATCTTGTGTTCTTCTTTCTTATGTTTTGGTAGCAGTTTGATGAAGTAAACACACACTAATAATAAGAAGAAGATCAAGCTAAGATAAATTGTAAAAGTGATTCACAAATTATTATCAAGTTTAGAAGAATCTTATTATACATAACTGCCCTTGATTCTTTAACAAATTCTAATCTCAGTCATCATAGTTTCTTATAAAAATCTAAATAAATAACAATGTTTAACCAAACTAATGTCCTGGAAAAGCCTTTATGATGTTATTAATGGCTACAATTTAAAACTTCCAAATAAGCATCGATAAGATAAGCATGTGCTTTTACTTCTTGGTAGATGAATTCTAATCTCAATCATCATAGTTTCTTATCAAGTGTGACTCCACCTAAAGTTAAAATACTAGAAATGACATTAAATTAGTGTCTTTTAAGGACAATATATGTACATATGACCTAAATAGCTTCAAAAAAAAGAAAGAAAAAAATGATAACATTCACAAGAAATAGATGGCATCATTAAAGCTTTTATTCAATTGTAGTTATATGCGTGTATGCTTGCCATAAGAAAAGTTAGATCTTTGATAGACTATATAATAATCTTGCTCACATTATTATTGATAACTTAATTAAAAACAAAAGGCCTCAATATGGAGCAAGAAGGGATCATATTGTCTTCATTTTTTGTGTCATCCCTACCCCAAACATTTTAAGTTTCTTTATTGAAAGGTCAAAAGAGACTTATGCATAACCGGTTTCATCTCTTGAAAGTGGTCATACATGTAGTTAGAATTCTCATAACCTAACTAGTAGGTCCATATGTAGTTTTAACAGTGCAAGATAATCTTGTCTAAGAAAACTTTGTTGAGATTGAACTCTACATAAATCCTAGGATCCACAAAAACCTAGACCTTAAAAGTGTTATCTATTTGCATAACTTACCTAGAGAATTTCAAATTTCTTGTAAATCTTCCCTTCCCGTAAGTGAGGGCGAAGGTTTGACAATTTCATCCACACTAGAGTTGAGGTTATTGACAAAAGAGGATGGTTGAATTTTGAAAACTAACATATAAGAAAAAAATTAGCTTTGTCCCAAAACCAAAACCCATCCTACACATGTCTAGATTTACAAAGTAAATCATTATAGACACTGTGAGATGTTTACCAAGAATTTGAATGTCAACTTTTTCAATCCATTCTATAAGTTTTGAAATTGGCAGCAAAACACAATTGAATCTACATATCAATGCTCACCTTCTACATGCACCAACATGGTCAACCTTTGATGAAGCTTGTAGGACTAGAGTAGTTTCAACCTTTTCTAAAATGAAACCACCCATTCACAAAACTTGAGGAATTAGAACTTGTGGTGATTTATGATGTAGGGTTTTCCTTTAATGGAAGGAGCCTTATAGCTAGCAATGGAGGGTAGAGGGTCATCCTTCTCAAAACCATTCGCATTTCCCATAGGGCAGCAAGAAGCCATGTTCTCCTTTCCCTTGGAATAAGGGGAAACACCATTAGAGCAAACCCCCACCAAAGAATAGTATCCTTGCCATGGCATGCCAACGATATTTCAAGCAGCGTATTGACACAACAAGAAAACTATATCAAGCACATGAACCACAACCAAGCCCTACTCTCTAAGAAAAAACAACAATAAGACAAGAATTACAAATTTCTTAAGAACATGGGTTTGGTTGTTAATAAGCATGATTCAAGGATCAATTCAATTCATTAAAAACCATGTACATAAACAAATTATGTTTGCTCCAAAAAAACTCAATTTAACCCCTCTATTAGCAAACATCCCGATACATTTATTTACAAACTCCTGTTTTATTAGTGTTTTAGCCTATATACTTTTGGAACAATGATGAGTCAGAACCATTTTTTCTTGAAGCATCCCCTTTCACTACCAGCACCTAGTACTAAAAATACAGAGACTATTTCAAAGAAATCATTAAACGCAAGAATCATTGTTATATATCACATTAGATAATTGGAAATAGCAACTTGAAAAAGTTTTAGTCAATGCAAGCAACACTAGATTATGTTTATGTAAAGGCTAAGCCATTATTTATTTACGGAGGACACAGTAGTCAATACGGTCCTGGTCAAATTGAGAAGCTTTTTTGCCCAATCCCTCGGGAACAACAACATGCATATCCATATAAATGATTAAAATGATTTTTGTATCCAGTCCCCACGGCACATGCCAAGAAGATGCTCATTTATGCGGTCTAGGTTTTGCATTGCATGTTTCTGATAACATTACTACGCTTTGATGGAAAATATAGGAGAAGTGGCAAACAACACAACAGAAATTTTGGTGCTCCTCTATTTGCTCATTTTTTTGTCAATACAAACAACATAAATCTGAAGTAGGTAATGGAAGAGTCAACTCTTGTTATAAGATGGATGAAGAATGAGATTCAAATCCTAAATATAAATCTACAGGCCCTTGCTCAGCAAAGGTGAGGATGTGTCATCAGTTGTACTTCAGCTTGGATACACACACAAATGAAGAATAATGATCAGGTTGTTTCACCATCAAATGACAGATTAGTTCTTCAAGAGGAGACTTATCAGATCCTGATTCATGATGAATTCTCTGATATAACCGTTTTTGGGAGATTAGATGATCTCCTACCATCTTGACTTAACTTTGTTCTTACTGACTATTATATATGATTTTGTGGGTGGTATGTAAATGTACAAAGCAAGTACTCTATTTTGTTAAATCTTTGTGATGATTTTTATATAAGTCCTGTCAACTTAAATAATGTTCCACCGAGTTTCCAAGACGGGGAAGCAGGGACATGCACAAGGGGACGTATATAAGCAACCCCAAAATTTAGGGAAATTTCAGGGAAACAAGGGGGCGTCAGAGTCATAGAAATTATAAATTATTAAAAATTTAATATATAAAAATAAAAAATAAAATCCCTATAATATGTCAATCGCTAAAAAGTAAATCTTAATAATTATGAAATGTACATCTAAAGACTGAATACGATCATCATTTCATATTAGACTATTGTAATTTAAGAATTATCATTTGACATTTCTGCAATGTAAATCTAAAAATAAATTACTAAATTGAATCAATCATTTGACATTATGCAATGTTCCATCTAAATTCATCATTTGGCATGATGCAAGGTACATCTAAATTAAATTCATCTTTTGACAATTGAAATTAAGCAATACACATCAACAACGATGAAAAGTAAATTCATCATATGACAATGACAATGACAATATGTTGAAGTCTAAAATAGCCATAGAATTCTAAACTAATAGTAAACATAGAAAGCAGTGAAATACAAGATAACAAATACAAAATAGCAATCTAAAGACTAATAGTGACTCAATCAATGAATTTAAGTGCTATTGTTTAACATTGATGACTAAACAATAGCATGAAATTTAAAATATAAAAATACTAAGGACCACAGATATAAATTTATTTATTTTAAATACAAACACAAAAACTAGTTAAAAAATACTAACACATAAATTGACTCCAAATTGTGGCGGCTTAGTGGCTCCAAAAGTTTGGACAACAACTTCAAGTGATAAATCGAACTTGGATGGCAACTCAAATGATAAATCACACTTGGGACCACAGCTTAGGAACACAACTCCAAATGTCTCTGTGCCCGATCGACGGTAAACTGGAATCACAGGGTCGGCAAATTGAAGATGGAATCAAGCGGCGGCAAAAGGAAAAGCTCTGACTGCTAGGTAAAATATCGAGCGACGGAATGAAAAGCTCAGGCGGCAAGGTAAAACTAAAATGATAAATCATAGGGTTAACGTCCCAATGGAGTTTCCCCGAGTTTCCCAAAAAGGGGGATGTGGGGAAATGTTTCCCTCAAAGTTTCCTCGTCCCAAGAGCATGGAGGAGCAAGGAAGTGCGTCCACTGTTTACAAACAATCTTACATATTGCATCATTAGATTGTACTTTGAGCTTCATCTTGAATAAAAAGTATGTGTATCCTGGGCAATTCACACACACTACTTTGTTTAAAACATGATTTTTCCTTTCACTTTCATGCAAAATTTTGAGACTATTATACAATTTTCCACTGAGTCCACTGAGTTTTTGGGACAAGGAAAAGCGGAAGCGGGATATGCACAAGGGGGGATGTATATAAACAACCTGAAAGTTTAGGGAAATTTTGGGCAAATGGGGGACATCACAGTGATAAAAATTATAAAATTATTAAAAATTTAATATAAATAAATAAATAAAATAAAAAATAAAAATATCCCAGCAATATGTCAATAACTAAGTAAATAGTAAATCTTTAATAATTATGAAATTTACATCTAAATATGGTCATCATTTCGTATTAGACTATTATGAATAAAAATTATCATTTGACATTTCTACAATCATCAATGTAAAATTGTAAATCTAAGAGTAAATTGCTAAACTGAATCCATCATTTGACATTATGCTATGTTCCATCTAAATTCCTCATTTGGCAGTGGGCATTAATATTATGCAAGGTACATCTAAATTAAGTTAATCATTTGACAAATAAAATTACACAATGCACATTGAAAGTAAATTCATCATATCACAATGACATTACACTAAAATCTAAAATAGCCATAGAATGCTAAACTAAAAGTAAACATATAAAGCAGTGAAATACTAGTAATTTCTCAAAAAATATTAAATAGTAAATTGCAGCAGCTCCAATCGGTGGCTCCAAGACACAATGAAAATCACAGCTCCAATCCGGCAACTCCAAGTCACGAAATAAAAATCACTCCAAATGTCTCAGGCCCCGAGTCGATGGTAAATCTGAATCAAAACAAAGTACAGATGGAAAATGTTGAGCGGCAACAACAAAGAAATCTCGGGTGGCAAGGTAAAATGTGAGCGGCAATAGAAGGAAAATGTCGGGCAGCAAGGTAAAATTGTAGGGTTAATGAGAATGTGAATGATTATGTTTTAAAGTTTTTATTTTCATTTTTTTAATTATATTAAAATTAATAATTTTTTGTAATTTTTAATGTTTTTAACTGTTATTAGCATAAAAAATTGGGGGGACACGGGAGTTTCCCTAAAAAAAAAGCGGATGTGGGGAAATGAGTCCCCAAGAGTTTCCATGTCCCAGGAGCGTGGCGTAGTGAGGAAGCGTGTGTCCTTGTGGAACACTGCTATTATAATCTGACAAATTTCCATCAATGTCAAAATAGTTGGTATCACATGCATGGTGATCATCTCTAGAATTGAGTTTTGATGCTGCCACAAACTGCTCACAATTTTCCTATACACCTACTTGCACCAGAATAATTTATGAATTTGGCTGTTACATAAACCCATGTTGACTTGCATGTTGCTTAACTATGGTATGTGTATTGTCTACATCTTCAACAACATAAGCATCTAATATTGAGAATGGCCTTTAACAGAATTTAGACATCCAGCTCCAACCTCCATCATTGAGATCTTTTCCAGCCAAATATTGTAGATTATCAAATCCAGTTTCTCATTCTTTGCCCCTGAAAACCTCAATCAAGGGAGAACTGATCCGTAGGAGGGATATCAATTTAAAACGATAATCTTTGTGGCAATTTTATATCTCGATCTCTTATACAAAGGAGAGCCGTCAAACTGAAATAACTTGTTATACGAGATTGTGAAGACAAAACCTTGACATCCAATGTCAAGTATTCAATGTGGTATTTAACACAATTTCAATGATAAAAAATTTAATGAGAACATATATTTTTGCGAGAGCATTTGACATATTTAAATATTTAAAGAGTAAAGTGATATTAAAATCTAAACTAAACTATTGAAGATAATAAAAATATTCAGAATCTACTGATTTTACATTAATAGAGTGATATGACGGTGAAAATGACGGGAAACATCTAATAATGCCCCACACTGGACGAAGGCTAAAATTTAATTGCCAAGACAATTCCACATTCTATAGACAAATTGCACGCATATAAAAGAGAAAATTTGATTGCTCTCGTATTATACTCGTAACAAAATCTGCAAATGATGCTCGTTAATTTGAAATCAAACTCAACAGCCCCTACTCCTCCCGTCAAAATTTTATGATACAATGGCAATTAGCATACACACATAAGGATACATCACTTGTCAAAGCACTCTCCTTATTTAATAACAGTAGTAATGAATGTCATGCCCATAGTTTAGAATTTCATTCTGTCTACAAGCCATATTAAGTGCAAATAATAAATCAAAATGCAGCCTCCACAGGTGGTCCCAAAAATGAGCTATGATCATATTCGGCCACTAGTCTTCATCCATTGGAACTTCTGGAACATCCCACCTATCTTCTTCTATTGTTTTGTTAATAACAGAAACTGGAGAGAGTAAGGAAGGTCAAAGAAAACTGCAAATAGTGAAAACTATTCCTCAGACAGGCCTGAGAAAGCAGAGGAAACGGTATTGTGTAGACTAAAAGTTGCACATAAATCAAAATAGAACATTTTTAGCTCTACCATAATTATGCCAATAATGAATGAAAAAAACAAACAAAAACTGTAATTTTGCTTTCAAAATGGTTTGTTATAAGATGAAAACTAAGCTCAGAGACAACCATAAGCAACATTAGTTTGTGATGTGTATTCAAGGTAATCAAACATATTAGATTTGTGACATAGTCATAGCATATAATTTCTACTGTTACAACTATTGATACCACATAATTATTTGATGCAGCTTCCTTCACTTTTCCATCCAGCACATAGGTCAAGCCTAAAACATTGATTCAACAAGGTAAGAGGTAAAAGACACGGGAAAAAGACATCCAATTTATGTTGCTCATGATTCTTTGCACTCTACAAGAGAACAAAAAGCATACCTGCACTTGAATTCGGCCCCTCCACATTTCAATTGCCTTAAAAGCACACACTTTGTGGTAAGTAATCTCAAACACTGACCCAACAAACATTCACTTGAACAATGCCCCCTTTACAACTAAAAACTAAACCCAAATGCATCAAACTCCAACTAAGAATACCATCGAATTAAGCACTAACAATGTAGTATGAAAGTAACTCCAAAATTCATCATCGAAGTTTTAAAAACCCACAGTCAAGATCCACTGATAGTGTTAACTAGTTGACTCAGCATATTGTTAGGAACCCTAATGTGTGTAAGAAAGGTCACTAAAGATTACTACGGTCTCATTACTGTTTAAGTGATGATAGTTAGGACAATGAGATAGCACTACTTAATGTATGAATGAGAGGTGGTTTACCTCATTATATCAATGATTCCCTTTTTGATAAAACAAGCATTCTCCTTGTGTCTCTACTGATGCTATGAGCATGAATCCTTAATTGTGTAAGAATTTCTCATTTCCCACCCCGGTTTTCAGTTTCACTTTATTTCTCCAAAATAGTTACATGCCCTTTCCCATATCCATACATTTAACAACTGGAAAATAAATTTTGCTGAAAACACAAATTCTGGAAAAATTACAGAATTCTGGAAAATGCAGAAATAAAAACCAGCACATACAAACGGCCATTCAACACATTTAAACACAGTGATTTTTGGTCAAAGTGACCCTGGAAAAACCCCCTACAACTCTTGGGGAAAACCAGTTCGAAAGCTCCTTATTTCTGAAAAATGCTTTTTACAGTGAGAGAAAATATTCAGCAAAAAAATCAGCAAGCAACCTTTTACAACTTATCTCACTTTCCGTGCCTCACAGCCAACTGGAAAAACTTGCAAACAGCAAAACTTAACAGCAATAAATGTTGTACGGCCTCCTAGATTTTTGTGCCAAATTTCAACGTTAAATGTTGTTGTACGACCTGCCTAAAAAAGCGTGCAAGCTGCCATAAATGCTGCTGTATGGTTTCCTCTATTTCTGTGTAGAAAAAACAGCAGTACAGTGTACGGATTTCTGCCTAGAAATGCGTGCCAAGGTACAGCCACTTGCTGTATGGCCTCCCTTGAAAAACGTGCCAGCAATTTTCAGACTTTCTGCTCCTCGATTTATGTGCAAACTTGTTGTATGGCCTCCTTGGAATCTGAGCCAAAACTGGTGTACGGCTTTTCTAGAAAATCGTGCCCAAAACCTGCCCTTCACTGTGTGCTAACTCAGCTGTACGGACTTGCTGGAATGCTGCCTTGGAATGTATGCCAAGCTGCTGCCTCCTCCTCCTCACTGTCCAAAAATCTCCCTTGCTCTCTTGCTCTCCTTATCTCAATCTGCTCATGAAAAAATAAATGACCTTTTCCTCATTTTTCCTCGTTTAATCTAACCCTAAGTGACTTTTGGGGAATCCCTAAATCCAATGGCTGAAATAGATTGAGATCTAGGGCTGAGATTAAATTTTCATTTAAATCTCACTTTCTATTTTTTAATTCACCCCACTTTAATAAAGACCCACTTAGTCATTTATTTCCAAAGTCACTTTTCCTTTCTAATTTTACATTGACTTTATTAAAGTCACTTTAAAATTAGACTTTAGTAACTTTATCACTTAAAATCACTTTTAAATTAGATTTGATTTTATAAAAATTATAAAGTCACTTTAAGAGAAAAATTAAATTCTTTTGGACACTTTTCCCTAGGCCAAAGATCAAAGCCTTAAGGAACCACCTATCCTCCGGTACCAAATTTCAACACTCCCTCTTACTGAGGAAGGTGTTCCTCACCACACCCATCTTGTCTCTGAAGTAGTCATGCTTGCCCCGTGGTAAGGCTTTGGTAAAAATATCTGCAACCTGCCCATCAGTGGGAATATACTCAAGCTTCACAGCACCCTTCTGAACACAGTCTCTGATGAAATGATATTTGATCCCGATATGCTTTGACCTGTCATGAAATACTGGATTCTCCCTGAGTTTAATGCAACTCTGATTATCACAGTAAATCACTGAAGGTCTCAACAGCTGACCAAATAAGCCAAACAACATCTTGCGAAGCCAGATGGCCTCACAACTAGCTAGACTCGCTGCCATATACTCTGCTTCCACTGAACTCAATGCTACTGACCGCTGCTTCCGGCTGAACCATGACACTACTGCCGAACCCAACCCAAAACAGAACCCTGAAGTGCTCTTCCTATCAGAAGCACAACCTGCCCAATCAAAATCAGTATAACCTGCCAATCTCACTCCATCCCCCTGCCTGTAGTCCAGACCATAATCCACTATCCCCTGCAAGTACCGCAAAATGTGTTTTGCAGCCACCCAGTGAACCTTCCTAGGCTCACACATAAACTGACTCATCGTGTTGACTGCAAAACAAATATCTGGTTTACTGTTGACCAAATACATCAAGGAACCAATCAGCTGCCTGTACAATGTGGGATCCACCAACTCGGAATCTGAAGCATGAAACTTCTTTCAGTTGGTGATCATTGGTGTCGACATGGGTTTACAATCCTCCATGTGGAATCTGCCAAGGATGTCCACAATATACTTCCCCTGCCCCAGGAAGAAATGCCCCTCCTCCTGCCACACCTCCAAACCCAAAAAGTAATACATCAAGTCGATTTCCTTCATCTCAAACTCCGCCGCAAGATCTCTCTTACAGTGCTCTATGAGTCTCTCTGCACCTGTAATGACCAAGTCATCCACATACAGCACCAGAATGAGAGGTTCCTCACCTATCACAATATAGTAAAGGTTCGGATCTGCCTCACTCTTTGTGAAACCCATCCCCTGCAAGTACGTATCTATCCTGGAGTACCAAGCTCTGGGAGCTTGCTTCAGGCCATAAAGGGCCTTCTTCAGTCTGCACACATGGGACTCCTTCCCATGCACCTCAAAGCCCTGTGGCTGCTCAATGTACACCTCCTCCTGTATGAAGCCATTGAGAAATGCAGTCTTCACATCCATCTGGTGGATCTTCCAACCCATCTCTGTTGTTATCGATATAATGGAGCGGATCGAAGTATATCGAGCCACGGGAGCGAAGGTCTCCTCATAATCAACTCCCTCTACCTGGGAGAACCCTCTAGCCACAAACCTCGCTTTGAATTTCTCAATGCTGCCATCTGCAGCATGCTTTACCTTGTAAAGCCATCTGGAAGTAACCACGGATTTTCCCTCAGGCCTCGGCACCACCTCCCAAACATCATTCTTCATGATAGAAGAATACTCCTCCTGCATGGCCTCTCTCCAGACCTGCTGGCTAGCTGCCTCCTCATAGCTAGAAGGCTCAGAGTCAAGGATGCTGGTAGCCATTGCCATATAGCTACAAAACCTATCAGGTAGTCTACTCTCTCTGACCGGCCTCTTAGGCTCAGCAACAGATGTGGCATCTCTCAAGGTGTCCTGAAGCCACTTGGGCTTCCTTTTCCCTGAGCGTACTTCTCCCATTGGAGAATGAAACTCCTCCTCATCATCATCAGGAGCCTGAACTCCTGACTGTCTGTCTGTTGTCCTCCTGCCTGCACCTATACCTGTAGACGCTGAGGTACCATGTGAACTATCCATTAGTGGACTCCCTAGTGAACTGCTCTACATGCTGCCCAGAGCACCACCCCTCTGGCTCGGCAAGCCACTGCTCACTGACGGACCTGACATCCTCATAGATGTACCTCTGGATCCTCCTGATCCCTGCCCACTGGATCCCTATGACTGACTCAACTGCTGTTGAGGGTCTGGCTGATCCAGATACTCTAACTCCCGTGATCTCCTAAAGGCCCTGTCCTCCTCGAACTTCACATCCCGCCTGACAACAACTTTCCTCTGTACAGGAATGTAAATCTGAAAGGCCTTTGAGGTCTCACTGTAGCCCACAAAGATACCCTTCTCTGCGTTGGGCTCTAGTTTGGTCCTCTTCTCCTTGGGTATGTAGGAGTATGTAATGCACCCAAAGATACGAAGATGACCAATATCAGGCTTCTTCCCAGAAAAAGCCTCCTCCTGAGTCATGTGCCCCAAGGCACGATGCGGACTCCTGTTCTGCAAATAAACAGCTTTGTTGTAGGCCTCTGCCCACAAGAACAATGGCAACCCCTGATCATGTAACATGGCTTTGGCAGCCCCTCCGATGGATCTGTTCTTCCTCTCCGCAACCCTGTTTTGCTGGGGGTTGTAAGGAACAGTGAACTGCGTCCTAATGCCTGCCACCGCACAATAGTCAACAAACTCTCCAAGGGTGTACTCTCCCCCATTGTCCGACCTCAGGGACTTGATCTTCCGACCTATCTGTGTCTCCACAAGAGCTCTGAACTCCTGAAACCGTTTGAAGACCTCACTCTTTGTCTTCAAGAAATAAATCCAGGTCCTCCTGGAGTGATCATCAATGAATAAAACATAGTACTCATATCCACTCAAGGAAACATGAGACATCCGACTACTCACATTGGAATGAATCAAATCAAGAATCCCAGTCACTTTGTTGTCACTGCTGGGAAAAGGGGATTTGGCAAACTTGCCCATCGCACATCCTTTGCAAGTATCAAAGTGATCAGTACTGAAATCTGGCACACCTGTAGTGATCTTCTGCAAGGTCCTCAAGGCTCCATGATACATATGCCCCATCCTGCGGTGCCAAATCTCACACAGCTCAGAACTGCTAGCGCTGCTGTCGGTACTACTCCTCAATGCCAAACGGGGCTGGAATGCAAACTTGTACACCTTTGCATGGCGTACACCTATCACTCTAGCTGAATCAGCTGGAGTGCCCCTGGGATACATCAACACCTGTCCTCCCTTGAACAGTACCTCATATCCTCTGTCCTCCAAAGCTGAGACAGATATGAGGTTCTTCCTCATCCCTGGCACATAAAGAACATCTGACACCTTCAAGGGAGGTTTGGACTCCCTCTGAAATGTCAGTGTCCCCACACTGACTGCTCTAACAACTCTGTCATCACCGAGTACTACCTCTATATCAGTGCCACTCTCTGAAAGTTCTGAGAAGTACTTACAGACTCCTGTCATGTGACGTGAAGCCCCACTGTCCACATACCAGATACCCGAAGATGCTCCGCTAATCAAGGGAAAAGCATGCTCCCTCTGAACCTATGTGGCAGGTGATCCTACACTAGAGGACTTACACGCAGTGAACGCAAACTCCCGGTCAAAACGATCTGCAAAGTCTTCAACCTCTGCTGAAACTGCCATGCTCTGGTTCTTCCCCTTCTTCTTCTTCTTCTCTGGCCACACAACTACATAGTGTCCCATCTTTTGACAATTCCAACACTTCACCTTGGAATAGTCCTTCTATGTGTTACCCTGTTTACCTTTACCTTTGCCTTTGCCCCCACCATTGCTTGTGGAAGCCTGCTTCTTCCCTTTTCCTTTCTTGCCTCTTGCCAACAGTGCTACATCATCATCCTGCTCAACTGGCTTCGCTGCCCCAAGCTGACTTTTCCTGATCTTTGTCTGAATACAATTATCCCAAAACCTCTCCCATGTGGGAAGGGTCTCACGTGCACAAACCCCATCAGCAAAGTTCATCCATGAACAAGGGAGGCCATTCACTGCAATCCGCACCAACTCATTGGGTGGAATGACCTCTCCAACTGCTGCCAACTCATCTCTCACATTAGTAATCTTTGTGAGATATCCAGCTGCACTATCATTGCCCATCTTAATGGTCTTCAGCTTCTCTTTCAGGACCATTTATCGGTTCTCATTGGTACTCTGGTAGAGATTGGACAATGTTGTCCACATCTCATGGGCATTTCTCTTTCCTCTCACATGAGGAATGCAATGGTCTTTGACTCCGTCTAGAATCAGTCTCTTACCCTTGTTGTTCTTTCTATTATAAGCAGACAACTGAGTAGCATCAATAGGCACAACAACAGGGTTCTGTGTGGTATGCACCATGATGTCCCAGACTTCTGCCTCCTCAAAGATGCTCTGCATTCTCTCCTTCCAAACGCTGTAATTGGAATGCCCATCCAACCTATCCTCCACCCTCAATCCCAATGACATCTTGTTGTCCTAAAACTGAAAAATAGCACTGCTGTAGTAAGGATAAAACTGTTGTTTGTGAAAAATCAGCTTGCTGGAATTTTCTGAGTGAAAAATCAGCAGGCTGTAATTTTCCTCCTTGCTGTCCCAAACTGCACTTCAGCGCTCAAGCTCTGATACCATGTAAGAATTTCTCATTTCCCACCCCGGTTTTCAGTTTCACGTTATTTCTTCAAAATAGTTAAATGCCCTTTCCCATATCCATACATTTAACAACTGGAAAATAAATTTTGTTGAAAACACAAATTCTGGAAAAATTACAGAATGCTGGAAAATGCAGAAATAAAAATCAGCACATACAAACAGCCATTCAACACATTTAAACACAGTGATTTTTGGTCAAGGTGACCCTGGAAAAACCCCCTACAACTCTTGGGGAAAACCAGTTCGAAAGCTCCTTATTTCTGGAAAATGCTTTTTACAGTGAGAAAATATTCAGCAAAAAAATCAGCAAGCAAACTTTTACAACTTATCTCGTTTTCCGTGCCTCACAGCCAACTGGAAAAACTTGCAAACAGCAAAACTGAACAGCAATAAATGTTGTACGGCCTCCTCGATTTTTGTGCCAAATTTCAGCGTTAAATGTTGTTGTACAGCCTGCCTAGAAAAGCGTGCAAGCTGCCATAAATGCTACTGTATGGTTTCCTCGATTTTTGTGCATAAAAAACAGCAGTACAGTGTACGGATTTCTGCCTAGAAATGCATGCCAAGGTACAGCCACTTCCTGTACGGCCTCCCTTGAAAAACATGCCAGCAATTTTCAGACTTTCTGCTCCTCGATTTCTGTGCAAACTTGTTGTACGGCCTCCTTGGAATCTGAGCCAAAACTGTTGTACGGCCTTTCTAGAAAATCATGTCCAAAAGCTGCCCTTCACTGTGTGCTAACTCAGCTGTACGGACTTGCTGGAATGCTGCCTTGGAATGTGTGCCAAGTTGTTGCCTCCTCCTCACTGTCCAGAAATCTCCCTTGCTCTCTTGCTCTCCTTCTCTCAATCTGCTCATGAAAGAATGAATGACCTTTTCCTCCTTTTTCCTCCTCTAATCTAACCCTAAGTGACTTTTGCGGAATCCTTAAATCCAATGGCTGAAATAGATTGAGATCTAGGGTTGAGATTAAATGCTCATTTAAATCTCGCTTTCTATTTTTTAATTCACCCCACTTTAATAAAGACTCACTTAGTCATTTATTTCCAAAGTGACTTTTCCTTTCTAATTTTACATTGACTTTATTAAAGTCACTTTAAAATTAAACTTTAGTAACTTTATCACTTAAAGTCACTTTTAAATTAGATTTGACTTTACAAAAATTATAAAGTCACTTTAGGAGAAAAATTAAATTCTTTTGGACACATTTCCCTAGGGCAAAGATCAAAGCCTTAGGGAACCACCTGTCCTCCAGTACCAAATTTCAACAAATTGCTAATAGATCAGTAATTCAAAACAAATAGAAACCTACAGAAGCCACACTCTATTCGCTTATAATGAAACAATACTTATCATGAGTAGTTGTGAGATAGAAATATACCATTGTATATGAGACAAAATCGTCATCAGAAAAACACAGAAAACAAGCATTGAATAACTATCTTTCCATGTCCAAGATTTGATGTGGCAACCAGAAATCATCCATTGATTTATAATTTATCTATTTAATATTTCTAAAAATCCAAGTCACAATATGATGGCCATTACTGTATGTACAAATGTTGCACACAAATGGACTAATAAATGGAAAGATAGCATCAAAACAACAACCTTACACCATAGTCCCCAGGTATGAAAGAATCAATATACATGGCAGCTCAAAATTTCAGGAAAAATACACCTTAATATTCCAGAAGAAAAAGAATACATGAATATCACAAAGACAAACAGCATCCTTTATGGGACTCCCTGCTTCAAAGGAAAAACAGTGTTGTTCATGAAACCCTCTCTTGAAGACATTAACCATACAACATTGAAGCAGTGTAGCACCACCCATATACAACCCACAAGTATACCTGTGTGTCTTAGCGGGTTCTATAGCAAGACAGGTCACTCGCATAGAACCCACGCCCTAAACCCGTACCCACGGATTCCCGTGTACCTGTATAGGACCCACGAGTTTTTCATACGACCCGTCGAGACCCTTAATTTTCAACACTCATAGAAATGAGTCAAACACTCAAATGACAAGTGAAGGAGTTCTTGCAAGAGGCTAAAGGATCTTCGTCACAAACAAGTAGCCTTCATGACCAAACTTTGGATTGCTTGTTTAAATGATTTTTGGGTTTCTATGTAAAAAAAATTGGTTTCAATTTTAATTATGTTTTTTAAACATGAATTTTTTTTCGTTTTTTTAACTTTTTTTAATTTTCAATTTTAATTTTTTTTGGGCCCGTGGCTGAGTTTCTCAGCGACGCACAGGGTCAGGACTCAAAAAAAAAAAATGAAACAGAAAAAGATTAAAAAAATTGAGACAAAAAAGATTACATTTAAATTATTGAATTTAGAATTGCAGATTCCAGAATATTAATTAACAAAAAAAAAAACTTCCAAATTTCGTCACCATGCCGCCAAATGTTACTAGAAAGTCTCGTGATCTGGCATGGGCACATAGTCAACCACTCATTGCCAGTAATGACCACCATGTCAGGTGCAATTATTGCAATGCCACAATGCATGCAGACATAAACAGGGTAAAATACCACCTAGCTAAAATTCTTGGGAATGGTGCGGGATGTTGTGAACATTGCCCTGATGAAATCACTACTGAAATGGTAGCTCCTTTGGAAGCCATTAAAGAAGAAAGTTCTAAGAGGGCAAACAAGAAGGTTGAGATCATAAGGATAGGTCAATCTTCATCTCAGAGTGAACCACAGATTCAAAGTGCAAGTATTGGTAACTCCTCTTAAAGTGTTGTGCCAAACAAGAGTATAACCTCTTTTTTATTCAGTGTTTGTAAAACTCCAGGATCTCAGCCAACCTTGGAGAGTTTTAATGAAAAGAAGAGGAAGGAGGCGGATATGGCAGTGAGGAGGTTTTGGTACCATAACAATCTTTCATTCAACTATGCAAAGTCTTATTTTTATCAGCCCATGGTGGATGTTATTGCTAATGCTGGCCCTGGATACAAAGCCCCATCTTATAACGCACTTAGGGGGAAAGAGCTAGATGAGGAGCTTGATTGTGTCAAAGAACAATTGGACAGCATTAAAAGCTCAAGGAAATATACAGGTTGTACAATTATGTCTGATGGGTGGACAGATCAAAGGGGTATAACAATAATAAATTTTGTTGTAGCTTGCCCTCATGTTCCTAAAATCCATTGATGCATCTGCACATGTAAAAGATGCACATTTGATTTTTACATTGTTGGCGGATGTGGTGGAGGAAGTTGGGATTGCAAATGTTGTCCAAGTAATCACGGACAATGCAACAAATTATGTGGCAGCTGGAAGGTTGCTTTGTGCCAAATATTCCACCATTTTCTGGATTCCATGCATTGCCCATTACATAAACTTGATACTAGAGGACATTGGGAAGTTGGAGAGGGTGCAAGATGTTGTGCAAGAGTGCAAGCAAATTACCAAGTATATTTATAACCATGCTTGGGTGTTGGACCTTGTGAGAGAATTCACACATGGTGAGCTTAATCGCCCAACTGTCACACGGTTTGCTACAAAGTTTCTTTCCCTCCAAAGCCTTTTGTATGAATACCAAGCTTTGAGAAGAATTTTTTGTAGCCAGCAATGGATATTTTGGAAAGATCGCACAAAACCAGAAGCATTGTCTGTGAAAGCATTTGTCTTTGGTGATAGTTTGTGGGACAAAGTCACTGAGATTGTCAGCTTCACTGAGCCCCTTGTGAAAGTCTTGAAATTGATGGATGGAGAGGAACCTGCAAAGGGATATATTTATGAGGGCATGGACAGGGCCAAAGAGGCCATCAAGACTTTCTATAAGGGAAATGAATCTAAATATCTCCCTTTATGGAAAATTATTGATTCCAAGTGGGATAGGCAACGTCATTCACCATTGCAATTAGGGATCTAACATTCAAAGTGATCCTGAGGTGATGCGAGGTGTCATGATATGCAATGAGAAGATGTCCCCAGATCAAGATATTCAAGACAAAATCATCATACAATGAGATATGAACAAGGAAGCATCTGGCATGTTTGGATTCAACTCAAGCCAACGTATCAAGGAAAAGAAAATGCCTTGTAAGTTCAAATTGTTAGAACTTAGCTTGTAATTTTGCTAGTTCTCTTTCATATGTTTGGCATTGCAAACTGATAATCTTTGTTGTTATTTTTTTACAACTGCTTGGTGGATAGATTGTGGCATTAAGGCACCAGAATTACAAGAATTCGCCATCAGAATTCTGAGTCGACCATGCAGTGCTTCTTCTTGTGAGCGCAATTGATCAGTGTTCGAGCACATCCACAGCAAAAAGAGAAACAAGTTAGAGCATGAGAGGTTGGAGGAGTTGGTTTTCATCTAATACAACCTTTGAATGCTAACAAAACAAGTGAAACCAAAGGATACAGATCCAATTTTATTGGATACTATTGATTTAGAGTCAGAATGGGTTGTGGAGGAGAAGTCTCTTATTTGAGTTGGCTTGATGAAGAGACCGAGGATCTCTCTGGTTTGCCATCTCAAATGGAGACTCCAAATACACCTGCCTCACAATTGCTTCAGCCTTCTGATGTTGTCACTAGCTCCATGAGGGCTTGTTGTAGGCGTAGTCATCCATGAGTGACGAGACGCAAGATTGTTATGAGACAATCATTCTATGACATGAAATTTGAATTTTGAACTTGCTGCCATTTTTTATTTGAATTATGGAATCATGATTCCTTTTCGTATTCAGTATCTAAATGTTTTGCTTACAAAAATTGAATATGTTATGTTGTGCTTTTATACATATGAGATGGTGTTATGAATTTTTGCATATGTTGTGGTTTTTATATCTTATAAGGATTGGAATTGTCATTAGTTTCTTTTTGTGCTTACGATTTACCAAATTTTAAGTTTTTTTTGTATTTTGCCAAGTCTTATACGAGTCTTACACGGGTCGTTCCCAAGTCTTATACAAGTCAATAGCCATACGAGTCTTATACGAGTACGAGTTGTGCAACATTGCATTGAAGTTTTCATCCATTCCAATCACCATTAAGCCACAGAACTTAACCTGTTTTTTTTTGGGACAAGGTACCTTTTGAAGGATTAGGCAATATATTAGTGGCAGATTTGTCTCTATTTCTGCAGAGAAAAAAGATTTCTTCTCTATTGCTAGACAACCCATTTATGTGTTTTAGCTAATGATCTATATCCACTAGCATCATTTGCAATGTCCTACCAACCCTAAAATTCCTTCGTTTGCTCACCACTACATTTATGCTTAACATGGTCAACACAAATGTAAGGTAACTTGTGACCTATATAAATGGATGCGTTGTCTTTGGAGGATTTATATCTCTTCCTTATTTTAAAGAAACATTGTATTTTCATATCTTCACTCTCCCTCTTTTATACTACATTGGTATTAGAGCCAAAGGTTTTATCCGAGTGATTTATCTTAAAATTGTGCATGTCATTGAATAACGTAGATGGTCAACCCAAATGTATGGAAACTTGTGACCTACATAAGTGGATGTGTCCCCTTTTGGGGATTTGAATATCTTCTTTCTTTGAAAGTAACTTTCTATTTTCATATTTTCAATTTTGCCTCTTTTGCTTACATTGGTATCAGAGCCAAAGGTCTTAGTCTAGAGATTTAGCAAAGCAGGGACAATCCCATATTTTGTTATGAAGTAAATGCCTTGAAAATGATAAAAAGTCAATGAATAACAATACACTTCAAGGGGCAAACCTCAAAATGCTCCCAGAAGGTTTCAGACCCAATTTTTCCAAACTAGGTCCTGCTGGTAAAAAAGGTCCCATGAGTTGATTCCTCCCCTTTTTCCACTCTAAATGCATCAAGATGGATGACAAACAATATAATGATCCAATCCAGATCAATTGTTTGACTAGTCCATTCAAGTTGGTGGATAATAATTGTTTATGCATTCCTAGGTTAGATCTAGTTTTTTAATCTTGATATTATTATTTTATTGTTGAGGAGACTTGAGTTTAGTACTCTATATTATATAGGCTTCACCCACCCCCTTGCCACCCACCTTTGTAATTGTTGATGAAACATGTAATCTTGCAGATTTGTTGCTAAATTTCTATTTAAGACTTTTGGAAATATATGGGTGTTTTCTTATTAATGTGAGGCTATTGTTTAAGAGTACTATTGCTGATTTTCTGCTTACAAAGCTTGCACATGGGGCCACAAGAGAAACGTACATTTGTCACATTGGAAGAAAACTAGGTGTGATCTTTCCTCTCTAGTTTCTTTGTTGTTTTGTTAATGGAAATAATCTCATTGCATCTAACTTCTTAAGACTTGTGTGGTTTATTTTCTTTAGTACAACACACCCTCAAATTAAACTTGAAGGTGCATCCCTTGTAGAACCCTTCCTTAGTAATATTCGACATTGGGCTTGAGCCACACTAGGATTGTCGTATCATGCATTTTGCAGCTTCATTTGTCCTAATAACACTGTTAAAACTGCCATCTAACGCCATCTGCCCAATTTGGAATCTAGACACTTGTCTTCCCATTCAACCACCTCTAAACATCAAAAATCAATCATTTATTTCCTATTTTATAAATATGGAATTTACTGCTGCAATTTTACTAGAAACCAGATTTAAGTCAAGCCCTAGACAGCCTTCCATTCATTTATCCATTAGGCTGGGGAGAACTACCCTAAAGAGAGGGAAAGTAATAATAACTTGAAAGTGGGTAGTCTTTCCAAGTTGCCCTTATGTTGAGAAATGTAGGGCAGCTAGGTTAGGTGATTTCTCTTACTTTGATAATTGCTTGTGATGTCTTTTTACTTATCTTGATTAGATTCTTTTTCACCTTGATTATTATTATGTTATTTTCATCAAACAAATACCAAACCATAAAGAACAATGAAACAATAGGACACAGTAATCAGCATATAAGCGATCAGCCAGGGCCAAAACCTCTCCACTTGAGAGGAAAACCCACAAGAATTCTTCTTCTTATAGAATCGTCAATTGATGAATTCCAAGACCTACAACCCTTGACCAAGACTCTCTAAGACAAAGTCAACCCTTCTTGCTTTCCAGCAACTTCTGCAATTTCAATCCTTAGTAGCTTCTTCTGCAACTTTGACATGCCCAACAAATTCTTCTGCAACTTTGACATGCCCAACAAATTCTTCTACAACTTCAACTTCTTGCTTTCCAGCAACTTCTGCAATTTCAATCCTTAGTAGCTTCTTCTACAACTTTGACATGCCCAACAAATTCTTCTGCAACTTCGACATGCCCAACAAATTTTTTTGCAACTTCGTCCTGCCCAGAAAATTCTTCTACAACTTCATCATGCCCAGCAAATTCTTCTAGAAATTTGACATGCCCAGCAAATTCTTCTGGAACTTTGACCTGGCAGTTTCTTCCCAACAGCACTTCGACATGCCCAACAGCTCTTTGACTTACCCAACAACACTTTGACATGCCCAACAACTGTAGAAACCCTAACACAAGAGAGAGAAAAAGGCCTAAAAACTTTGATCTTGCTCTTCTTCTTCTTCTTTTTCGTCCTTTTCTAGTTTCTATTTTGAGTAGATCGAAATTGCTTGAGAGTGTTTCCAAATGAGGTTGAGTTCCTTCTTATATATAGGCTTTTGAAAGGTACAAATCGCTCTCTTTAGGCCGACTTGTCCACTCAAGTAGGCCAACTTGATCTTTGCAACATGACGAGGTCTTGGAGGGCCTTTTGACTCAAATAATTTTTTCTTTACAATATGTAACATGCCCAAATGGGTCTTCCATACATGACAATGACTCTCTTGACTTGTAGACTCAATGACAAGCCCTAGAAGCTCTCAATGGGAGCTTGACCTAAAAATAAATTTCCCTTGAGCATGAAACCCATGCCTCAAGAATAACAATAATAAATTTATTTTTGTCTTTTCATTAAATACATAAAATCATGATTACATATGTCATTATGAAGACCGAGCCTAGTTACATATTTGAACAGGTTTCACTATGTGGTTAGATCTTTAACGCCTCAATAACTTGGGAAGTAATAACATGCAAAACCATACGTTGAAATTCAAGATCAGAAAAAGAAGCTTTAGATAGATGATGCATAAATAATGACAAGAAGATACAACCATCATGCTTGAAGACTCAAAATCTAAGGCGGATATTTGTGAACAAGAAAGATGCATATTCAGCAGATCAAGAAAAATACCCAAGTTGTTGGTTCACAATTGTTGCGAAATATGGGATACAAAGGAGAGGAATTGGAGAAAAATGCAGATCCCATTAAAGCAAGCAGAAACCTCAACCAACATCCAGCAGAAGGCACTAGAGGTCTAGCGTCAAATCCTAATCAAACAAAGTTGCATTAGTACAAAATTCAAAAAACACATATATGCAATGTGTTGGTTTAAAGCTAGGGAAAAGTTTCTGTCGAAGTTGCCTCTAGAACAGGGATTTGTACAAGCATCTCACAAAATTCTAGGAATGAGCAAAGAACTCAAATCCACAAAGTTCCTCATCTACTTCCCCATCAAAAGAATCAAACATATGCTTTTATATGCAACAACCTAACTGGATCCCTGGTTATCAAACATCAATTACACAGTCCTAGCCTAAACTAACATTAAAAAACTAAATAAATAAAGCCCAAAGATTTACCAGTGCAATTGTATGAGATCCTTTTCCTTGTCATCAATCTATTACCTACAACCAACACTCAAACAACCTTGTAAAAGTCAAATGAATTTGCATATGACTTCTCTAGATGTTTCGGACATGATATACAAACCAATGGACAATTCTTCTCTACGGTGACATTGCAGATTTGAAGGTACCAAAAGCCATCATCCAGACAAGGACATGTTATCTTTATGTAATGTTCCAAACTAGGAAAAACAGTCATATGCAAAGCAAACAATGAAATTGAAACATTCAATGCACACCCATAGAAAGTCCAGAAATAACCAACAACTGAGTCATTTTATTATGAGTTGGGAGCAAAGTACAATAATGTGGAAGAGGTGCACCTGGGCTTGCCTCAAAGGCAAGCGTGATCAAGCCCAAGTGCTGGTATGTCAAGCCTAGATGGTAGAAATAGTTGCTGCAATGATACCCTGTGTTGCCCTTGTGAAATTGTTTTGTATGCTACAAATATGTTGTTGGAAACCCCGTCTCCGGTGCTCAGAAAATTCTACCAAATTATTCCCACTCTCCTCAAGCAAAACACATCAAAACCCAAAAAGGGTTTGGCTTGGTTTTGACCTCGGAAATTTGGCCTGCCAAGAGCCTCATTCTCCTCCAACTGTTGTAAGGTACGGCCTGCATGTAACTCTTGAATAATCCCTCCCAAACAACTAAAAACAGATGAGATAATCTTCCCTGAACTTTCCCTTACAAATACTCACTTCACAAACTGACCCACGAATACCCACGTGTGCCAATGAGGAAATCCTGTGTTGTCTCTGAGTGTTGGCAATCAAGTTGCTCCCAAACAAGAATCTCCAGCTCCCAAAATCCTCCCAAAGGCTACTTTTCCCCTCTACTTCCTTCACCCAAACTCCTCTGGCAATTGCTCCAAGGAAGGCCACTGAATTAGCTACTGTGTGCTCCACTACTGCGTCCTCCTAAAGTACGCACTAACTGAATGACAGTTGAGTTGGGTGCTCTGAATATCCACCTGTAATCTCCGAAATGATAGAAAGAAGCCTCAATAGGGTGGCACTCGTGGTCCATCGAAGAAGGTGAGTTAATTTATGAACGGGCATTACAGTCCTCCCCTCCCAAATGTTGCTTGTCCCGAAGCAACTTCACCATTGGATGCTCACGTATGTGTTCACCCTCCCAGGTGGCATCCTCACCTAGAAAGTTCCTCCAATGCACCAAATATTCTCTAATGATAGAAAGAAGCCTCAATAGGGTGGCACTCGTGGTCCACCGAAGACAGTGAGTTCTCCGCTTGGAGAGCTCGTGCTAAACAGCAAGTGACCCGGCTAAGCAGCTCGAGCAACTAAAGTTGAGTTCAATATGTCAAAAGATACCAAATGAGGCTGAGCTACCTATATTTATAACTTGTGAGCCTCTTTTCCCATGTGGGCCCCCTCCAACTAGCAATTCGACCCTCTCTCCCTAGCCATTCGAACTTCCCTCAAAAGTGGTGTGTATTTCCTCATGTGGGTGGCCCCCACGCTAGGCCAACGAGACATTTCAGTCTCCATTTTCTTCATGAGTCTCTCTCCAAAATTCACATGGGCCCCATGCTTCCAAATTGTCAAAATTGTAGAATAGATAAACTATAACATTTTAATTTATGAAGGGACATTATAGTCCTCCCCTCCCAAACGTTGCTAGTCACAAAGAAACTTCAGTGCTGGATGCTCACATATGTATTCACCCTCCCAGGTGGCATCCTCATCCGGCAAGTTCCTCCAACGCACCAAATATTCTCTAATAATCCTGCTCCTCAGCTTCCTCTCTCTAGTCTCCAGAATGGCCTCCGGTTCCAGAACCAGATGCCCCTCATCATCCAATGGTGGCAAATCCACAGTTGTTGTTACCTGCTGACCCAACACCTTTTTGAGGCATGAAACATGGAAGACGTTGTGGATTTTGCTTCCTGGGGGAAGCTCCAACTCATAAGCCACCTCTCCAACTCTCCGGATCACCCTATACAGCCCATAAAAACGTGGTTGTGGCTTCTCGACCCCTTTTTGTTTCAAGGTAGACTAGCAATATGGCTGCAATCACAGATAGATTAAGTCTTCCTCCTCAAATTGCCTCTCAATCCTATGCCTATCTGCATACATCTTCTCTTGGTTTTGGGTTGTCAACGTATTATCCTTGAGAATCTTGAGGATGTCTTAGCTCTCTTGGATCCAATCTTTGGCCTTTAGGGCCCTGCTATCTCCAAAAACAATGTCAACAAAAGATAAAGCATCATATCCATATAAGGCAAGAAAGGGTGATATACCAATGGACATGTGGTGGGTGGTGTTGTAGCAATACTCCCCTAGGTGTAGCCACTGAATCCACGCTCTCTGTTGCCCGGCCACATAGATCCGAAGATATCCCTCCAGCCATTTGTTCACCCTCTCAGTTTTACCGTCACTCTGCGGATGATAGCTCGTTCTGGGTGTGAGCTCAGTACCCACTAGTTTGAAGAGCTCCTACCAAAACGCTCCCATGAACCGGCTATCCCTGTCGCTAACTATGGTCTTAGGGAGTCCATGCAAACGAAAGACCTCCCTAAAGAACAACTCGGCCACCTGTGACGTTGTATACCGGTTTGGGATGGCAAAGAAGTGCACATATTTGGTCAACTGGTCAATTACCACATAGATACAATCCTTCCCCTGCACTACTGGGAGCCCGGTGATGAAATCCATGGAAATACTTTCCCATTTCCCATCTGGAGTGGGAAGTGTCTGTAAGCATGTAATAGCCATGCTGGGTGAGTCAACTCCCCCTTGTTCCTCTGGCAAGCCTCACACTCCTGCACATATCTCAACACATCTCCCTTGAGGCCTTTCCAAGTGAACCACTCTCTAACTGTCATATATGTCTTCAAGAACCCATGGTGTCCCGAAAGTGGGGAGTCATGGGCTACGTGGAGAACCCTCTCTTTTAACTGCAAGCCTGACACCAAGAAGATACGCCCCTTGTAGTAAATGACCTCAGCCATCACCTTGTAGCGCTCATCAGCGTGAATGCCCTCCAGAATCTCACATGCCTTCCTGTCCTTAGAGTACTCCACCAATAACTGCACCTTCTAGTCATGGCAAATGCTCATGAGTGAAAGTGTCGCAAGCCTCCTAGATAATGCATCTGTCGTTGTGTTGTGCTTGCCCTGCACATACTCAATGTTGAAATCATAGGCCTGCACCTTGTTGACGCACCTTTGATGCCTGTCATTGAGGCCATGTTGCCCCATGAAACGGCGAAGACTGTTGTGGTCCGGCTTCACCTAAAACCTGTTGCCCACTAGGTACTATTGGAACTTGGCCAATGCATGCATGATGGCTAGCATCTCCTTGTCGTAAATAGACTGTGACCTCTCATGTAGGAGTTTTCGGATCTCAAAGGCAATGGGGTGCCCATCTTGAGATAATATTGCGCCAACCCCCTCGCCTAATGCATCGCACTCCAGTGTCAATGGTTATCTTAAAAACGGAAGTGCCGTGACTGGACAAATGCTCATCACCTCCTTGAGGCGATCAAATGTTGATTGTGCTCTATTTCAGTGTTGATAATATCGCCGAAATATCGGCGATATTCGCAAATATCGCGATATTTTCGGCGGGCCGAAATATCGCCCCCGAAAAATCGCGATATTTTCAAGTTTTGAATTTCGCGCGAGAAATATGAAATTTCGGCGATATTTTGGTAAAAATCGCGAGACGACGGTAAATATCGCCGGTTAGGTTGTATCGACGAATTATAAAATGGTTTTTCAGTTTTCGATGCACGTCATTTTGTTTTCGTGAGAGCTGGAGAGTGAGACGGAGACGGTGCTCTGTATATATGTGGCTGAAGACAACGGCCTTGTGAAGAATTCGTTGATGAGGTTGGCTATAGGTAAAGAGTTATCGGTGATCAACCTTGATAAGTTAGTGGCAAGGGTTGTGAATCTATGTTGCGTATTCAATTTGATTACCAGTAAGGGTTTAAGTTAGACCACTGTCGAGTAGTGTAGAATGATGCTACACCCAAGGGATCTACAAATTGCATTCATGCTTGCTGCAAAACCCAATGGTAAGATTAATACATGAGATATGGCTGGGATGAGATTAGATAGATATATTGTTCGCTTGATATGTCTGTAAATATTATATAGAAATATTGTTCGTTTGATATGTAATGTAAATGTTAGCAAGCAAAATTGCCCCGAATCAATTTAGTGAGCAACTTAGCCTCACTCTAGTAATGATAGAATCTCATAATCATAATGATAAATATGTTGTTTGGAAAAATATACTCGGTTGATGTTTATTTTAGCTACGCAGAACGTTTATGATTTTTTTTTTATAGAAAATAGTTATATTGTTATTATTATTTTTTATAACATAATTAGGTTAATAGGACTATATATTTTAGAATAAGGTTTTTTAGAATTTTAAGTTAATTACTAATAATTGATAGATATATAGGAAGATTTATTCTTTATTAAATGTTTTAGAATATTTATAATGGCACTCATAGATTAAATGTTGAGATTTATTTCAAAAGTAATTATGTTTTTTCAATATTTTTAATTAAATTAATTAATCTTAGAAAAAATGTCATATAAATAGGTGTAGTGTGAAATGAGTTATGATATTTATGTGCCAATGTGTTTAGTTCATGTTGTTATTGCTTTATATGTTTAGAAATCTGAAAAAAATGAATATATTATGCATTTTTTATGCTTGCCGATATTTTCGCCGATATTTCCGATAAGATATTTTCCGGACCCTCGCCGATATTTTCCCGATACCGATATTATCAACACTGCTCTATTTGTCCACGTGAAAGCCCCTTTCTTTGTCAAATCTGTGAGGGGAGTTGCTAGTTGTGAGAAGCCCTTCATGAACTTCCTGTAATAAGTGCATATGCCTATGAACCCCCTCAAATCGGTTACATTCCTAGGCTCAGGCCATTCCCGAATGGCCCGGATCTTCTCCTCATGTACCCTCACTCCATCTATGCCAATGATGTGTCCCAAGTAGAGCATCTCCATCAAACCAAACTCACACTTGGACAACTTGGCATAGAACTGTTGCTCCTCTAGAATACACATCACCACCTCCAAGTGTTGCAAATGCTCCTCCCATGCGCAACTATAAATCAGGATATCGTCGAAAAATACCAGTACAAATTTCCGCAACTACCCACAGAATACACGGTTCATGCAAGACTAGAAAGTGGCAGGAGCATTGGTCAACCCGAAGGGCATGACCAAGAACTCAAAGCCCATAGTGGCACCTGAAAGTCATCTTAAGGATGTCCTGATCACTGTTTTAAGAAACGGCCGTTTCAAAACCGAAACGGTCGGGTTGATCCGAGCCATAGCCTCCAAGTATGAAACGGCCTTTGGAAAGGTCCGGCTGGCCGAGTCAGCCATGACTCGGCCGAGTCATTGAATGACTCGGCCGAGTCATGGCTGACTTGGCCAACTCGGCCGTTTCCGTTATGACTCGGCCGAGTCACAACAAACCGCCCAGCAACACGTATTACAACGGATTTATAAAAGTTTAATGGATTTTTAAATGGTTTTTTGGTTGGTTTGGACTCCAAATAGGTATATGAATTTGCTAAATGATTTTTGGGGTCCATTTCCCCACCCCAAACCCTATTTAACACACCCAAGCGCTCTCATTCACTCACAGCAATCTTATGCATTTGAGTCAGAGTCTTCCTTGAGAGTTAGTGAGCAGTTCTTGAGCTTGTTTTGGAGCAGCAGTGAGGAGTCTTGGAGGAGCATTGTAGCTGGAGTGAGGAGCTTCTTGGGCAGCCATTTGGAGCAGCATTGAGGAGCTGATTCTTGGAGCAAGCTTGAGGAGGCAGTTTGTTCCTGGAGGTATTTTTTTTCACCTCTATAAATTTGTTTTTGCTTAGTAAATTTTAGGTGCATATCTAGAAATCTTAAAGAGTGTTTTTTGTCAAATAAATGAACATTGAATCAAGGTTTTTTTTTCTCATTTTCAGATTGTTTGCTTTTATTTCCTAGTCAAAAAATGGCACCTAGAGCAAGAGATCCTGCTTGGGCATATGTTGAAATGGTTGATAGTCAAATGCAATGCAAATTTTTCCATAGGAAAATTAAGGAAGGTCCTGGGGGCATTAATAGGCTGAAACAACACTTGGCAGGGATTAGAGGCCAAATTACCCCATGTACCTCACCAGAAATTGGGGAGATTAGGAAGAATTTGTTGGCCAGCTTTGAGAAATTTAAAGAAGATAAGGCTAGGCAAAGAGACATACAGGCTGAAATTGGGAGGAAGAGGGAGATACAAAAAATGATGGCTGCCAACCCCCATTATGATTTTGAGGGTTCTTCCTCTATCCCTCAAACTGATACATCCAACCCTTTCCGATATGTTCCTCCCTCTTTTGGTTCTGTTCAAGATAAGGGAAAGGTAGAATGAAAAAGGGTGATGCGACTATCAAAAGTTATTTCACTCCCTCCTCTCCATCAAATGCACATGGTCCTGAAGTTAGTAAAACTCAAATACAGCCCACTTTAGATGACCATTGGAAGAAAGAATTGAGGGAGAATGCTTGTGAGTACATAGCTAGATGGTGGTATGATGTTGATATCCCCTTTAATGCTGCTCGTTCACCATATTATGAGCCTATGTTTGATGCCATACATGCTGCTGGAAAAGGCTTCAAAGGCCCTACTATGCATGAGCTAAGGGGGTTTCATTTGCAGAAAGAAATTCAATCCATTAATGAGTATTTGCAAGAGTTCAGGGACTCATGGGCAAGAACGGGTGTACCATCATGTCAGATGGATGGACTGATCAAAGAAACCGTACCATCATAAACTTTCTTCTCTTCTGCCCACAGGGAACCATGTTTTTAAAATCAGTTGATGCATCTGATAAGGTAAAAGATGGCCACTTGTTGTTTCAGCTATTGGATCAGGTTGTTGAGGAGGTGGGGGTGGCTAATGTTGTTCAAATCATCACAGATAATGCCTCTAACTATGTTCTTGCTGGTAAATTGTTAGAGGAAAAACACAAGACCATCTTTTGGACCCCATGCGCTGCACATTGCATAGACCTCATGCTTGAGGATATTGGAAAATTAGATTGGGTCAAAAACACTATAGATCATGCCAAAAGCATAACAAAATTTATCTACAATCATACATTGGTTTTGAGCCTCATGAGGAAACACACTGGGGGCAAGGATATTATTAGGCCTCCCATCACTAGATTTGCTACACATTTTTTGACATTGCAATCTATGCTTTCCCAACATAGAAACTTGCAAAAGATGTTTTCCAGTGATGAATGGAATCAAAGCAATTGGTCTAACAAACCAGAAGGCAAAGAATTGAAAAGGAAAGTACATGAAGAAAATTTTTGGAGAAAGGCAGCAGAGATTGTGAAGCTTGCTGAGCCATTAGTTAAGGTGGTGCGGTTGGTGGATGGGGAAAGGTTGGCTATGGGCTTCATTTATGAGGCTATGGATCAAGCAAAGGAGCAAATAAAGACGGTATACAAGGATAGAGTGGCAAAGTATGGGCCCATTTGGGAAATCATTGATGAAAGATGGAACAATCAACTCCATCGCCCTATACATGCAGCTGGGTATTTTTTGAACCCACGGTATCATTATAAAGCTAAGGAGTCAGGAGCTTTGAGGGGGGAGGTCAGAGATGGACTGGTTGATTGCATTGAACGCATGATCCCATTGGAGTCTGATCAGCTGGAGATACACCGACAGGCCAATATCTTCAGCAATGCAGCAGGTACCTTTGGGAAGAACCTAGCAAAGATTGCAAGAGAAGCAGATGAGCCAAGTAAACAAAAATTTCAATTTTCAAATTCTTAATAGTTTTACTTTTTTTTTAAAGTTTGTTAAATCGTTTATAATTTGAAAGTTAGATATAATTTGTAATTTTGTTGAGCTAACTCATTACACTCCTATGTTTTTTGCAGCACAATGGTGGGAGGCCTTTGGTGGCCATTGTCCTGAATTGCAAAGGTTTGCAATTCATATTTTGAGTCAAACTTGCAGTGCATCTCGGTGTGAGCGCAATTGGTCTGTCTTTGAGAGGATTCACACAAAGAAGAGAAACCGTTTGGATCAAAAACGGTTAAATGATCTAGTTTATGTCCAATACAACCTTCGGCTCAGACGAAACCATTTGCTGAACAAAAGACCTGATTCAGATCCCATTGTGTTGGAAGACATTGATCCAACATCAGATTGGGTAGTGGAGAGTCGTCCAGCAGAGTTTGATCATGATGAGGATCTTGATGTAGATTTAGATATGGAGACATCAGTTGAACTTGAACATGTTGTTCAACTTCAGCCTGTTCAGTTGAATGCAGATCCCAATCCACCAGCCTCAGTCTCACAGCCAGCAAGGACTCCAGTTGTAGGTGCTTCCTCTGCTCAGCCACGACAGAAGCACAGCCGCATATCTACTCTATCTCAGCTTGCATCTGCTGCAGTTGCACAGCCTGCTAGTGGTACCACTTCTACAGTTGCAGTTGGAGATGATGATGATGAGGAGGAGCCATGGGGCCCCCTGTCTGACTCTGATGATGATGATCCAGAGATTGATCGACATGATCTTGGCTCCTCTGACAGTAGCTACTAGCCAGTAGTACTGTAGTACTATTGTACTAGTACTGGAGTCTGGTCACTGTCACAGTTTACTTTTGTTGTAGAGGCCATTTCTAGCCTCCTTGGTTATGTGTTTTTTGTTTTGAGTCTTTGATCATGTATGACAGTTGACTATGTATTGCCATTGGGTACCATTTTGATATAATGGATTGGTTCATGAGCCTACTTTGATCATATGTTGCCTTCCATCTATATTATAATGTTGTGTGTTTGGAAACATGAATGAAAATCTTTAAAATTATGTTTAAAATCTTTAAAATTATGTTTTTTTATAAAAAAATAAATATTTAATGTATTTTTTACAATGACCGAGTCATTGAAATCGAGCCGGCCGAGTCATTACCGTTTCGGAGTCGGATTCAGAGTCGATCCTCGGCCGAGTCGGAGTCGGAGTCGGAGTCTTAAAACTATGGTCCTGATCCCTCACCCTGATCTGGTGATACCCCGAGCACAAGTCAATCTTAGAGAAGTACTTGGCTCCTCTAAGCTCGTCCATCAACTCATCAATGCGCGGAATGGGGTATCTGTTCTTCAGTGTCTTCTTGTTGAGTGCCCTGTAATCGACGCACATACGCAGGGTCTCGTCCTTCTTCTTCAACAGTACTACCGACGAAGCAAAGGGGCTAGAACTCGGCCTAATATGCCATAATGCTAGCAACTCCTTGATAACCCGCTCTATCTCATCCTTGTAGGCCTTAGGATGCCTATAAGAAGTGGTGATGACCGCGTCGACCCCAGGTTCTAACTCAATGGTGTGCTCAAATCCCCTGTCTACCCTGGTGGTATGTCCCCAAACACTACCGAGTACCTGTCCAAAATAGTCTGAATGCCTGGGTGGGATGGCTTGGGTTGTCCTTCGATCTCTAAAATCCTTAGCTCCACTACCCATGTTATGTCCCCATGCCTCAAGCCAGCCTCCATCCTGTGTTTTGAAACCGTCTATGGAGGAATTGAATGCATGCCTCGCAAAACCACCAACTTGCCATCCGGCCCGGTGAACTCCATCTCCAGTTTCCTCCAATCAATGATGACCTGGCCAAGGGAGTAAAGCCACTAGACAGCCATCACCATGTTGGTGTCTCGTACATCCACAACAAAAAATGATTTGTCACCAAATAGTTCCCCATGGTCATTGGCAATACGGGAACATACCAGTTGCACTGCATAGTCTTGTCCCCCAGCACCAGGACTGAGAATCCCTCAAACTCCTCTGCAATGATGCCCCCAAGGTTACTTGGGAGTGGGAGCAAAAACGGGGAGTGGCAGCAAAAGCAAGAGAGGGAGCGACATTTTCAAAAGCTCCTGGTTTGGGAGCAATTCGAGGAGTGATGTTTTATATAACATATATATTTTTTATATTTTGATGCATATATGTCAACAAAAGCATGTAGAATGATGAATTAGATATAAAAAAAATAAAACATACATCGAACCATATAACATCAATCATCTAGAAGTTATAATCTTCATCAACCATGTCCACAAGTTAGTAACATACAACATATTAAGTCTCATGATTCATCAATCTTAAAGTTTCAAGCTTTCAAAATTCAATATATAACATTTATCATAATTGATCGCCAAAGTTGTACTTGTAAGTGTAACCATCACAACAAAGAACATCTAACATGAAATGAAACAACTTTCAACTTTCAGGAAGCATCATATTCATAATTCATTACCAATGAGTTATAATTGCCAACTTCAAACTTCAAACTTCAAACTTAACTTTTCAAATATTGTTTACAAAAAATATCATAATAAATATGAAAGAGTCAACAATTATAAAAACTACTAAAAACTACAAAAGACAAGTAAATCTATTATATATAGCTTCCTCTTGCCGCCACGAGAAATGTCTAATTTCTGAGTAGGTGACCGTGGTATTGATGGTGTTCTAGGAGTCTCCTCCCGCACAGTTGCACGCCCACAACCAGAAGACACATGCCCTCCACGTGAGGATGTAGATGGAGGTGGCAACAGCAAAGGAAAAGATGTTGGAACTCGCGCACTAGCATTGCTACTGGATCGTAGGGGTGGCATGTTTGTTGTTGCTTCATCATCTCTCAAAAGTTTTGCTTCCAATTCTTCAAGATGTATAGTGCCATCCTCCAAATTATCTTCCTCTGGGTGGTTGTCCCAAATTTTATATGTTGGATCCTCATAAGCCCGATCACAATAATGACTCAACAACCCCAAGTCGTAGTGCACATAAACCAAGCTTTCTGCACAGTTTTCATTGAATCTGTTTCTTCTCACATTATGTATGAAGTTGTAGCTACTCCAACGCCTCTCTGCAAAAGAAGTATTTACAACCTGTGAGAGAACCTTTTTTCCAATTTTGGCAAAAGTCCCATGCCGCCATATGCTTCCCACCATGTGAGAGCATCAAATCTGTCTCTATCTTCCATTGCATGCAAAGAAATAAACAAACCAGTGCAACTGAAGTATCTGCCTAATTCAAGGCGCAAATTACCCCTAACCTCTAGATCTGTATGGGGTTTGATCCTAACCCAACCCCCAGGTGCAAGTTAGCCCAACCAAGATGGAGAGAAGTATTTTGGCATAAGGATATACACTAAGGCATGTAGTGGAACATTAAGTTTATTCCACCATGTACACACACAATTGTGAATCAGTGTATTCAAGTTGGGATCATGTTCCTGAACAATATCTTTTATTTACCCCAACATGGTATCCATCTTCTCATACACCTCCCTAATCACTGGTTTATATGTATCTGCAAAACCAATCATGCTATAAATGGGCTTGGTGAATTGAAATACTTGTCTCACACGTGCCCAAAACAGACCATCAAGAGCGGTCACCTCCACTTGTTCAAAACCTTGCTTGTCAGCTACATTGGTAGCCCTGTCCCTTAAATACCTGTTAGTGTGGACGTGATACCATGCTAGCCAATGACTCTCTTACCTTCAAAAGGCGCCTGAAGGTGAGGTGATAGCTAGAAAATCTAGTCTTCACAATCTTCAACAACTCCAATCTTGAGTGACTGCAGAAAAGCCCATGGGTATTGCTATGATTTGTAATAAATTTTATCATTTGTTTGTCTCTTGTACAAATCACCAATCCATTTGTATTGTTGGTTTTTGTTCTTAATAATATCATGCATCAAAAGGTTCATTATGTGAACAAAACACCCAGACCAAAATATGTTGGGGTATTTATCCTCAATAATTGCTCCCACTGCCTCACAATTAGCAGCATTATCAGTGATGACTTGGATGGCATTGTATGGCCCAATACGTTCAATTGTTTCAAATAATGGTTTGCAATGTTGATGTCGATCTTGAACTTCTCTTAGTAATCATATGTTGAAAGGAAGATGGCACCACTAACAGATACAGCAAGAACACTTATCAATGGCTTGCCTTTTACATTTGTCCATCCATCAAATACAATGGACACCCTCTGCTTAGTCCAAGAATTTGTCATTCTACTCAAAGAATGTAATATTTTTGCTTTTTCACGATCAAGTCCAATTGTTCTAGACTTGTCATACCTAGGGCTCTTATATCCTTTGGGGGCATCATGTATGGCAAAAACCATCATGCCAATAAGGTAAGAAAAGAACATTGAATGGTATCCCACATGCATAGAGAAACCGGTAAATTTTTGAATCCACATCATTCATACACACTTCGTCAAGGAAATCTAATATGGCTCTACTCCTTAAAGAGATATTCGTTCTTGTGCCTCCATATCCACTACCATGTGAGGATGTTGAAGGAGTTCTTTGTGCATTTGATTGTGAGCTATGTTCAAAGAAACCCTTTGCTTTTTTAGATTTGTATTGGGCTTCCTACTCTTCCCTTATGTATTTGGCCTTGTCTGTTGCTGACACACTTACACAAGCTTTCATTCCTATTGGTTTATCTCCATCCCATGGCCTTTTTCCCACAGAGGTGCCTTATGGCACGGGTGTATGAACCTGTGTAAGTTTTGTTGCAATGGAGGCATGTAAATTTAGTGGTTACACCCCCTTTCCCTCCTTCAGGCCTAAATAGAAATTGAAACATTCAGTGCACACCCATAGAAAGTCCAGAAATAACCAATAGCTAAGCCATTTTATTATGAACTGGGACCAAAGTACAATAATGTCGAAGAGGTGCACCTAGGCTTGCCTCAAAGGCAAACGTGATCAAGCCCAGGTGATGATATGTCAAGCATGGCAGAAATAGCTAATGCAATGATGCCTTGCACTGTCCTTGTGAAACTGTGTTCTCAACCGCAATGATGCTGATGGAAACCCCATCCTCAGAAAATTCTACCAAATTAGCCCCACTAAAGCAAAACCAACCAAAACCCAAAAGGTGTTTGGCTTGGTTTTGACCCCAGAAATTTGGCCTCCAAGAGCCACGTCCTCCTCCAACTGTTGTAACGTACGGCCTGCCTGTAACTCGTGAATAATCCTCCCAAACACCCAAAAACAGTTGAGATAAACTTCCCTGAACTTCCCCTTATCTCTCCTGGCAAATACTCACTTCATAAACAAACCCACGAATCCTCATGTGTGCCCAGTGAGGAACTCCTGCGCTCTCTCTGAGTGTTGGCAATCACGTTGCTCCTAAACAGGAATCTCCAGCTCCCAAAATCCTCCCAAAGGCTAGTTTTCCCCTCTACTTCCTTCACCCAAACTCCTCCGACAATTGCTCCCCAGAAGGCCACTGAATTAGCTACCGCGTGCTCCACTACTACATCCTCCAAGAGTACACACTAACTGAATGACAGTTGAGCTGGGTGCTCTGAATATCCACCTGTAATCTCCGAAATGATAGAAAGAAGCCTCAATAGGGTGGCACTCATGGTCCACTGAAGAGGGTGAGTTCTCCGCTTGGAGAGCTCATGCTAAACAGCGAGTGACCCAGCTAAGCAGCTCGAGCAACTAAGGTTGAGTTCAATATGTCAAAAGATACCAAATGAGGCTGAGCTACCTCTATTTATAACTTGTGAGCCTCTTTTCCCATGTGGGCCCCCTACAACTAGTAATTCGACCCTCTCTCCCTAGCCATTCGAACTTCCCTCTAAAGTGGTGCATATTTCCTCATGTGGATGGCCCCCACGCTTGGCCAATGAGACATTTCGGTCTCCATTTCCTTCATGAGCCTCTCTCCAAAATTCACATGGGCCCCATGCTTCCAAAATTGTCAAAATTGTAGAATAGATAAACCTATAACATTTTAATTTATGAAGGGACATTACAGTCCTCCCCTCCCAAACGTTGCTAGTCACCAAGAAAATTCAGTGCTGGATGCTCACATATGTATTCACCCTCCCAGGTGGCATCCTCATCCAGCAAGTTCCTCCAACGCACCAAATATTCTCTAATAATCCTACTCCTGAGCTTCCTCTCTCTAGTCTCCAGAGTGGCCTCCGGTTCCAAAACCAAATGCCCCTCATCATCCAATGGTGGCAAATACACAGTTGTTGTTACCAGCTGACCCAACACCTTTTCTAAGCATGAAACATGGAAGACGTTGTGGATTTTGCTTCTTGGGGGAAGCTCCAGCTGATAAGCCACCTCTCCAACTCTCCGGATCACCCTATATAGCCCATAAAAACGTGGTTGTGGCTTCTCGACCCCTTTCTATTTCAAGGTAGACTAGTCATATGGCTGCAATCACAGATAGATTAAGTCTCCCTCTTCAAATTGCCTCTCAATCCTGTGCCTATCTACATACATCTTCTCTTGGTTTTGGGTTGTCAACAAGTTATCCTTGAGAGCCTTGAGGATGTCTTCGCTCTCTTGGGTCCAATCTTTGGCCTTTGGGGTCCTGCTGTCTCCAAAAACAATGTCAACAAAAGATAAAGCATCATATCCATATAAGGCACGAAAGGGTGACATAACGATGGACATGTGGTGGGTGGTGTTGAAGCAATACTCCCCTAGGTGTAGCCACTGAATCCACGCTCTTTGCTGCCTAGTCACATAGTTCTGAAGATAGCCCTCCAGCCATTTGTTGATCCTCTCAGTCTGATCGTTGTTTGCGGACGACAGCTCGTGCTAGGTGTGAGATCAATACCTGCTAGTCTGAAGAGATCCTGCCAAAACGCTCCCATGAACCGACTATCCCTGTCACTAACTATGGTCTTAAAGAGTCCATGCAAACGAAAGACCTCCATGAATAACAACTCAACCACCTATTACATTGTATACCGAGTTGGGATGGCAAAGAAGTGTACATATTTGGTCAACCGGTCTACTACCACATAGATACAATCCTTCCCCTGCACTGTTGGGAGCCCGGTGTTGAAATCCATGGAAATAATTTCTCATTTCCCCTCTGGAATGGGAAGTGGCTGTAAGCCTATAACAGCCCTGCTGGGTGAGTCAACTCCCCCTTGTTCATCTGGCAAGCCTCACACTCTTGCACATATCTCAACACGTTTCCCTTGAGGCCTTTCCAAGTGAATCGCTCTCTAACTGTCATATATGTCTGCTGGAACCCTTGGAGTCGCAAAAGTGGGGAATCATGGGCTACGTGGAGAACCCTCTCCTTCAACTACGAGCCCGGCACCAAGAAGATATGACCCTTGTAGCAAATGACCTTAGCCATTAGCCTATAGCGCTCATTAGAGTGAATGCCCTCCAGAATCTCGCATGGCTTCCTGTCCTTAGAGTACACCAGTAACTGCTCCTTCCAGTCATGGGAAATGCTCATGGGGTAAAGTGTCGCGGTCCTCCTAGATAATGCATCTGCCACTATGTTGTGCTTGCCCTTCACATAGCCAATGTTGAAATCATAGGCCTGCACCTTGCTCACCCAACTTTGTTGCATTCATTGAGGCCCTGATGACCCATGAAACGACGAAGATTATTGTGGTTTGTCTTCACTTGAAACCTATTCCCCACTAGGTACTGCCGGAACTTGGCCAATGCATGCATGATGGCCAGCATCTCCTTGTCATAAATAGAGTATGACCTCTCATGTGGGAGGAATTTCCAGCTCTCAAAGGAAATGGGGTGCCCATCCTGAGACAATATTGCGCCAACCCCCTCGCCTGATGCATCGCACTCCAGTGTGAATGGTTGTGTGAAATATGGAAGTGCCAAGACTGGACAGTTGCTCATCACCTCCTTGAGGCAATCAAATGTTGATTGTGCTCTGTCTGTCCACGTGAAAGCCCCTCTCTTTGTCAAATCTGTCTGGGGAGTTGCTAGTTGTGAGAAGCCCTTCACGAACGTTATGTAATAAGTGAATATGCCTATGAACCCCCTCAACTCGGTTACATTCCTCGGCTTAGGCCATTCCCGGATGGCCCAGATCTTCTCCTCACGTACCCTCACTCCATCTGTGCCAATGATGTGTCCCAAGTAGAGCATCTTCGTCAAACCAAACTCGCACTTGGACAACTTGCCATACAACTGTTGCTACTCTAGAATACGCAGCACCACCTCCAAGTGCTTCAAATGCTCCTCCCATGTGCGGTTGTAAATCAAGATATTGTTTAAAAATATCAGTACAAACTTCCGCAACTTCCCACGGAATACATGGTTCATGCAAGACTGCAAAGTGGAAGGTGTGTTGGTCAGCCCGAAGGGCATGACCAAGAACTTAAAATGCCCATAGTGGCACCTGAAAGTCATCTTGGGGATGTCATGATCCCTCACCTTGCTCTGGTGGTACCCCAAGGGCAAATCAATCTTAGAGAAGTACTTGGCTCCTCTAAGCTCATCCATCAAATCATCAATGCGCGTGATGGGGAATCTGTTCTTCAATGTCTTCTTGTAGAGTATCGTGCAATCGATGCACATACATAAGGTCTCGTCCTTTTTCTTGACCAGCAGTGTTTTAAGATTCGGCCGACTTGGAACCGACTCGGTCGAGTTGGTCTAAGTCAAGGCCTCACCGGGTCGACTTGGCCAGTGAACCAGCTCGGTAATAACCCGGCCGGCTCAGCCGAGTACGAGCCTACTCGACTGGGTTGGATGACAACGGCCCGTGAACTAAAAAACAACGATTTTTTTTTATTTTTTTTTGCTTTTGGGGGACTCCAAAGTTTTCGCTATGATACTTTAATGGTTTTTTGTCCCTAAATAAGTTTATCTCACTTGATCTTGAGAGGTTTGTTTAGGTGGTATCACATATGTAGTAGAGATTCCTTAAGGGATAGCTTCATTCTTCTTCAAAACCTTCCAACAGGTTCTTTGCCCCTTTCTTAAAGCAAACCTAACTTTGTGGCCCCAACCTTGGCCCTCCAAAGATGAGCATCGAGCTTTGAGTTGATTCCACGTGATGTTACACCCCTTGATGAGCCTCCAAATGCTAAAACACTAAACTTAAAAGCTTGGATGTTGGACTATTTGATAATATGCCCAAATGGACTGAAGATGCCCCCTGGCTAGCCTTGACCCTGTTTTGGTGGATGGTGCCTTCTTCTAAAGCACAGATGAGAATGGTTATCATTGAGATGACTTAGGAGGGCTAGCACATCCCTCTTTGATGCCAATGCTTACCCTTAGGGGTGCCATGTCACTCACATACTTGAAAAGGGTGACATAGGGTCTCTCCTAGATGACATCATGGTGGAGGATGCACCTTTTGAAGATGTAAACATGCACTTTGGGACTTTCTTGGAGTGAGGAACACTCTTGGACCCTTGTATTAGTTCCTTGATGACTTACAATCTATTTTGGAGGATAATGCCATTTCTAGCCTCCTTGGTTATGTGTTTTTGTTTTGATCTCTATATCATCATCATGTATGTATTGGACAATGCATTGGGTGCCATTTTGATATAATGGATATATTCATGAGCCTACTTTGATCATATGTTGTCTTCTATCTATATTCTAATGTTGTGTGTTTGGAAACATGAATGAAAATCTTTAAAATTATGTTTTTATTAAAAAAAAAAAAATTATGTATTTTTTACAACGACCGAGCCATTGAGTCGACCCTCGGCCGAGTCGGAGTCGGAGTCGGAGTCAAAGTTTTAAAACATTGTCCACCGGTACTACCGATGAAGCGAATGGCCTAGAACTCGACCTAATATGCCCCAATACTAGCAACTCCTTGATAGCTCGCTCTATCTCATCCTTGTAGGCCTTAAGATGCCTATGAGTAGTGATGACCGTCTGCACCACAGGTTCTAACTCAATGGTGTGATCAAATCCCCTGTCAAGTGGTTGCCCTGGTGGTATGTCCCCAACCACTATTGGGTACCTGCCCAAAATAGTTTGTATGTCCGGGTGGGATGGCTTGGGCTATACCTTGATCTCTGAAATCCTCAGCTCCACTACCCATGCTATGTCCCCATACCTCAAGTCAACCTCCATCCTATGCATTGAAACTGTCTCTGGAGGATATGAGTGCATGCTTTGCAAAACCACGAACTTGCCATCCGGCCTGGTGTACTCCATCTCCAGTTTCCTCCAATCAGCAGTGACTGGCCAAGGGAGTAAAACCACTGGACACCCATCACCACATTGGTGTTCAGTACATCCACAACAAAAAATGGTTTGTCATCAGATAGTTCCCCATGGTCATTGTCAATGCAGGAACATACTAGTTGCACTACATAGTCCTATCCCCCACCACTAGGATTGAGAATCCCTCAAACTCCTCTGTAGTGATGCCCCTCCTCTGGACCATCTGGGCATCAAAGAAATTGTGGGTGGCCCCAATGTCTACTAAGACTGAGACACGTTGTCCCTACACTATGCCTCGCATCCTCATAGTCAAAAACTTGAGAACCCCATGCAAAGAAGTAAGGACTCCCCCAGTAGGTGTGAAAGATGCTCCCCCGGGTGGTGGTGGTGGTCCCCTATCTCTGTCCGGCCCTCACTATCTCCTCCGTAAAACTCCAACTCCCCATCATCCTCCTGATCACTATCCGAGAAGACCTCTGTATAGTGAGCCTTCCCGGTTGTGCATCGGTGGCCTGGTGCCCATGGCTCCCAACATGAAAGTATAATATCCCTCTCCGGAGGTCTCCCCTTGTCCCCTCATCCAACTGCCCACACCGCTGGGTTGCTCGCTGTGGTGGGGGTCTAGTGTCACCTCCCTTTTGTGGGTAGGGAGTGAGTGAGGGAAAAGGTGCCCTAGTCTTGGGGATGGCCCCCTGCAAGTCCCTAGCACAAGTCGCTGCCTCCCATAAAGTCGAGGGTCTGCGTGACTTCACCAGTCCACACAGTGGCTCCAACAACCCCTCTATGAAAGTGTACACCCTCCTAGCCTCGGATAGGTATGGCACCATAACTGAAACCCTCAAAAACTCTGATATGTAGTGCTCTGGTTGGTCGGTTTGTCTAAGTTGGGTCAATTCTCTGAAGTGAGCCCCCATATCCCTCCTATAAAAACGCTCCACCACTCTCCGTGTGAAGTCCTCATATGAAGTCACACTGGCATGCTCCAATGTGGATAGGCCATGAAACCACCACTCATGCGCCTCCCCTTCCAAGTGCAGGGTAGCCATTTTGATGGCCTCCAACTCTGTCATCTGATTAAACTGGAAATAGGTATCCAACTTCTCCACCAAGCTCGAGGTGAGCACTTGGAAGAACCATCATATGCGGGGAAATACATCCTCCCAATAGTGTGCTATAGCTTTGAGTTTTGTGATTTTTTCCCCGCATTGTACCTGCCCTTCTCATTCTATTTGAGCTAACAATAATCTCTTAATGACAAGGCCGCTTTGAAATCTTCCCCCATGGCTTTCCATTCCCTGAAGAAATCCCCCATGAGCATTTGATCATCCAGTCCTCGATGCTCACTGGGTGTTGATGGTAAGAAAGCAAGCATCATGGTTCTGGATGGCCCACTATAGGCTAATGGGTGAGTCGCTAGTGAAGGATGGTCGTACTGTTGTGAGGCTCCTAATGTCTCCCCAAAAAGGAACTCACGGTGGAGGTCCTTGTCCTTGTTTTGTTGCCTGATCTCCTACAGAGTCTCTTTTTGTCCCCTAGCCAGGTCATTCAAATCCTTCAAGAGGCTATCAAATGTTGCTTCTTCCTTATTCCTTGGTTCCCCCATCTCTACTACAACGACCGTCTTCCCATGTGCCTCCAAATGAGGAGTAATCTCCAACTCCTTTTCCCTACTCCTATACCTTTGCCTTGGGTAAGTGATGTTCTGCCTTTCGTCCTCGTTCATAGGAAAATCTCCCACGGCTGAGCCAAGACCTAGGCTCTGATACCATTGTAATGTTCCAAACTTGGAAAAATAGTGATATGCAAAGCAAACAATGAAAACAACACCATGAAATTGAAACATTCAGGGCACACCCATAGAAATTCCAAAAATAACCAACAATTGAGCTATTTTATTATGATCTGGGAGCAAAGTATAATAATGTTGAAGAGGTGCACCTAGGCTTGCTTCAAATGCAAGTGTGAACAAGCCCAGGTGATGATATGTCAAGCCCAGATGGCAGAAATAGTTGTTGTAATGATGCCTTGCGTTGCCCTTGTGAAACTGTGTTGTCTGCTGCAAAGATGTTGCGGAAACCCCATCTCCTGTGCTGAGAAAATTCTACCAAATTAGCCCCACACTCCTCAAGCAAAACCCATCAAAACCCAGAAAGGGTTTGGCTTCGTTTTGACCCCGGAAATTCGGCCTCCCAAGAGCCACGTCCTCCTCCAACTATTGTAAGGTACAGCCTGCTAGTAACTCCTAGATAATGTTGATTTGGGGTAGCATCAGATGTGCTCTAGCCACGAAAATTGGTGAAGACGCTAAGGCACATGAGATCTCCAATACCCAGAAAGGGTTTGGGCAGATTATAAACAATTTCGGAGATATTAAAATAATTAAAATTTTTAATGTAGTCCCTGACTCTAAACTTAGGGAAATTAAAATATTAATGTGAATTAATATAAAATTGTGTTAGAATGGTCCAAAATTCATGGATCAAGCCAGATCTAATCTTAGTCGTTGATTAGGGACGTAATCTCGAACGTTGATTTGTCAACGAGAAAAGTATAAAAGAAAGCTTGAAGGTCACTTGGAGAATACACCAAGAGATCAAGATTTCAACTTTTTGGGGCTAGGTTTGCTGAGAAAGTTGAGAGAGTGATCAGGAGTTGCAGCTGAGGAACAGTGAATATAGAAGCAGAGGGGCAGAGATAGTGCCAGGAGGATCAGCACAGCAACCGGGAAAGCTGATGCAGGGGCAGAAGCCGGAACTGTCGAGAACAACTGGAACTGCCGGGAATAGTCGAAACTGTCAGGAACTGCCGGAACAGTCGGGAACGCTAACGCAGAGGGCAGAAGCCGGAACTACAGGAAATAGCCAGAACTACCGAGAACTGCAGGAACAGTCGAGAACGCTGACACAGAGGGTAGAAGTCAGAATTGCTAGGAACAACCGGAACTGTTGGGAACAACTCGAACTACCAGGAACAGCCAGAACTATCGGGAACTGCCGAAATGCCTGGGAAAGCTGACGCAGAGGGCAAAAGCCAGAATTGCCGGGAACTGTCGGAACTGCCGGGAAAGTTGACACAGAGGGCAGAAGAGGCTGACGCAGTCCCTAGAGGCTGACGTTGGAGTTTTTCGTGGGGCAGATTGGAGCTGAGGAGCTACCGGAGTGTTTATCTGGGGTTTCAGCCGGAATATCTATTTCCGAGTAGAGAGGTGCTACTGCCGAGATTTTTTTGTGTTGGGTGAGTCGGATTTGGCACCCAGATTGTATTTTGAAACTGCTTAATAAATCAAACACTCAGATAGTTGCACCGGTTTTCCCGCATTGGGTTTTTCCGGGGACATTACTCCAAAAACAAAAGCGTCACTTGTGTGCTTGTTTCTATTTCCTTCAGTTGATGATCCGTAACGTGTTGAGCATGTACTTGTATTTATTTCTAGTATTTACATGGTAAATAATTTGTTATTTAACAGAACAAGTAGGTAGGAATAAATCAATAAAGTGCATGAAGGGTTTCTAATAGTTAGACTTAGACATTCCAACATGGTATCAGAGGGTGGTTGCAGATCACAAGAGGACTGAGGACATCAGCCGAACAGAGCAGCAGCAACAGAAAACAGTTGTCCCGAGTGACAGAAGTTGTTCCAAGCAGAGTAGCAGCAATGAAGGGGTGATGCATTGCCTACGTCATCAAGATTGAGCCAAGATGAGGCAACACAGAGGCTGAGGGAGGCAAAGGGAGGCTCACGCGAAGCCACGCAAAGGCCAGGAGGGTTGATGCAGTTGGCTGAGGAGGTTGATTTGTCGGTGTCAGGATTGCGCAGAGCCTAGGAGCTCTAACCTTCAGTTTCTTAGGGTTAAGGAGGTTGTGGGTAAGTTGCAGAGTGAAGCTAGTGGGGTACTGTAGTCAGAACAGTACCTAACAGGGCAAGGCCAAGGTAGAGGGAGTTGCTACCGAGGCAAATTTCTAGCCAAGGAATCCGGATCAGTGTTGTAGTTGCATAGACGATTGGAGAGGGGCATCTCGACATTGGCAGAAGGATTTCCAAGAGGGAAATCGAGGCTCAGAGGGAGTCACACCAAGAACTTCCAAGAGGGAAGTAGAGGAGTAGCGAAATGGCACTACACGAAGTAAGAGACCAGGACAGATTGGATGGAGCCTCAAACTTCGTAGTCTGGAAGGCCAGAATCTTATCCGTACTAGACAGGAATCGTGTAAAGCACTTTGGCTTGAGGATGATAGCTATCCCAGTTGATCTGACTGATAACGACAAGTACGAGGATGCAATGGCAAGGGCTAAGAGTATCATCTTTGACGGGGTCAAGGATCATATAGTACCACATTGTCGAGAAGAACGCGACACAGGAGATGTGGGAGGCCATGACCAAGTTGTATCAGCATACTTCCGTGCAGAAAAAGATGGTACTAGAAAATCAGTTGCGATCATACCAGATGCAGAAGGGAGAACAGGTCGACCCATTCCTCAGTCAACTGAAGGAGATCCAGGATCAGCTGACTTCCATAGGTGCAACGTCGGATCCAAAATTGATGGTGAGAACAGCCCTAAATGCAGTCTCAGAAAACTGCGAGGTGTTTGTCTAGAGCATATTGGACAGGGCAAACCTTCTAGATTGGGAGGAAATGTGGGCTACTCTTCGCCAAGAAGAGATCAGAAGGCTGAGCAAAGTGGGAAGTAGCAGCAAGGGGATCATAATCAAAAAGGAGGAGGAGAAGGATGTTGCCCTAGCATCTGAGGAAAAGTAGGAGAAACGAAAGAAGGACCTCTCCAAGGTCAAATGTTTCCACTGTGGGGAATTGTGTCATTATGCGACCCAGTGTCCAAGAAAGAAGAGTAAGGGAAAGGCCTTCGAGACTAAGGCAACGCCAGCAAGGGAAGAGAAGGAAGGGGAGACAGACGATGATTGTGCCATGAGTGCTCATGTTCCACTTCAGAATAAGTGGGGAGACATCGAGCTGTAGTCAGGAAGACTACAGGCGATGTGGGGCAGGATCCTAGAGGTACTCAGCCTCTTGGATTAGTTCTTGCTACGAAAGCCCCGAAGAGAAGTAGCAGTACTAGCAATGTCAGTAGAGACGGACACGGATGGAGCGACAGAGGGAGATATAGTGCAGGATTCCCAGGACAACGCAAGGCTAGCACGCTGCAACAGTGTGAGAGGCACAGGAGTGTTGCACCAGTGTAGGATGACACAGAGAGGTGTGCAACCATGCGAGATGCATGGAGTTGTTGCAGCAGCGCAGAGGTCAGAGAGGGAGCACTTGTCAGTGACAGAAGGAGCTTCAGCATCAGGAGTGTTTCGAGCCTGACGGAGATGTCAAAGTTGGGAGATCAGCTACTTACTTCCTAGTAACTAGGTTGGAGTGCACTGTGCAGCAGTTAGCAGTGGTAGTGCTATGGGCAGCACGATGTAGCGTGATGAGAGGGGTTGTAGTGCAAATGCAGCGGTGGCAGTGGCAGAGCCATGGGCAGCACCACGGATGCAGAGGGAGTTGCAGTACAGATGCAACAGTGGCAGTGGCAGTGGCAGTGGCAGGGCCATGGGTAGCAGTCTAGGATGCAACAGTGGCGAGGATGTTGCGCAACAAGCCTAGCATCAGCACAGGTACCGATGTTGGATGATCAGGGTGATACTCAATGAGGAGTATTGCTAGAGCATAGTCCTCGCTAAGAGGGAGTGTTGATTTGGGGTAGCATCAGATGTGCTCTAGCCACGAAAATTGGTGGAGAGGCTAAGGCACATGAGATCTCCAATACCCAAAAAGGGTTTGGGAAGATTCGAAACATTTTGGGAGATATTAAAATAATTAATATTTTTAATGGAGTCCCTAAGTCTAAATTTAGGGAAATTAAAATATTAATGTGAATTAACATAAAACTGTGTTAGAATGGTCCAAAAGTCATGGATCAAGCCAGATCTAATCTTAGCCGTTGATTAGGGAATTAAACTCGGCCGTTGATTTGTCAACGAGAAAAGTATAAGAGGAGGCTTGAGGGTCACTTGGAAAATACACCAAGAGATCGAGATTTTGACTTTCAGGCGCTGGGTTTGCTGAGAAAGTCAGGGGTTGCAGCTAAGGGGCAGTGAATAGAGAAGCAGAGAGGAAGAGATAGTGTCGGGAGGATCAGTGCAGCAGCACGGAAAGCTGACGCAGAGGGCAGAAGCCGAAACTGTCGGAACTGCCGGGTAGCCGGAACTACCGGGAATAGCCGGAACTACCGAGAATTGTCGAAACAGTCGGGAAAGCTGACACAGAAGGCAGAAGCTGAAACTGTCGGAACAGCTAGAATTGTTGGGAACTGCCGAAATGAAGCATAAAAACTGATAGCTTGTTGACTTAATATGTTAAAAATACACGAGGTATTTTAAATAATAATTTATTATATATATAAATGTATGAGTGATGAACGTTACAATGAGGACCCGCATATATATACCTAAGCAGGTGTCCTTTCGTGACCGAGCATGTCTTTTAGACATGCCTTTTCACTTAACTAATGACTTCTTAATATAATCACTAATTGATTACTTAGTATTTATATTATTTATATTTATTTATTTTGTTATGAATTATATTCATAACATAGCCCCTTTCTTCAGAAGCTTTGTCCTCAAAGCTTGTTGATGAAAAGACTTAATCTCTTATCTGCCACGAATGTCGTGAATGTCTTCTTTACACTTGACCGCTAATACTTTCCTCCTTTGACTGCGTCATTGGTAGCTCATCTTCTATGATTTGTTGGTAACTCTGATTTGAGTCCAGGGTTATCGATTTTTTCTTTTAATAATTTTTTTTTTAAATAACTCTACTTTTTGTTTAACTCTATTATTTTTTTTATAACTCAATTTTTTTTCTTTTCAATATTAATTTTTTTTAAATTTCAATTTTTTTTCAATATTAATTTTTTTTAAATTAAATTTATACAAATAATTTAATTGCAATTATATAATTAAATTAATTGCAATTACATAATTATATAACTTTATGCTATAGAAATTATATAGTTATATAATTTAAAATTTAATTAAATCAACAGCTATAGTCGTGACCAGAGGGTCACGTTGTTTGACCGTGGCCATTGTTTACAGCGGATCCTTTATTCGACGGGTGCTAAACGGTATGGGTGGAGATTGCAGCGGAGAAAAAGCGTATGGTAAGGTGACAGCGATGGAATTGGACGCGGTAAGAAGGGTGACAGGAACAGTGACGCGTGAATGACGAGGGCGTGGACAGCGGACGAGGTTTACACAATGGAGGGGTGTCAAGAGGTGCCCGTGGGCACAACCGACGTGGCAGAGGAATGTGAACGTGGACAGGGTTCCGGCAGGGAGCAGCAGACCGGGCTGTAACTCCACGTTGGCCAACCAGGGACCAATTTCCTTGCGTCGCTCAGTTGATGGTGGGACCACTTCACCCAACACAATGTCATCGCAAAGGCCGCCAAGGATGCCATTACTGATTGAAGTCCTATTTTCGGACTGGTCACTAAATTCATGTTTCAGCCTTTTCCTGTCCGAATTACTATCCATTTTCTTCTGCTTTTTTTGGACAATTAAAATCGATAACGCATACATCCGAGATACAATTGTACTAAGCGCTCTAGATAGAGGACAATAAGTACATATGGGATCGTCGTAACCTCGAACCAGAAATCAACTCGTAACATCTGCGCAGAGGGAGAGCTCACTACTGCGCGATATTGGATCCTCCAAGTAGTGTATGATGAAATTGTAGTAGTCCTGGAAAAAACACATCTCCACATCGTAAAGCATAGCGTGCAAGATGCGCACGATACTGGCCCTGTCGCTCAAGTCTCCACCCTCGAAGTAAAGCACATGCACGATGCCACAAAATGTCTGGTAAAAGATTGGGAACGGTCCCTAAAATCTCCACCAATTTAACTATCTCACGACACAAATTTAGGGTTGCCCGACTTTCATCTCCACCTTGCGAGTTTATGATCCCTCTCATCTCAAAAAACCTGGACAGCGCTCCCATGAGCCTGCCGAATACATTCACAGAATGCAACAGGGATGTGTTGGCGGGACTATTCTCGCAATGGAGGCGAAGAACATTTATACGTTTCCGAAGGGCTCTGGAGTCTCGAGGGATATGAATATCGACTCCGATCATGTCAACCAGTGAATCGAAATAGCCTGCGATGTTGAATCTGCTTTGCTCTAGAAAGCGCTCTTCTAGGCGAGGCTCAACATCACGTTCTTCTAGGCAGGGCTGTGGAAACCAAATAGCCTGCGATGTTCTGTGGAAGGTTACTATGCCATTGTAAGGGTTTTGAGAATCGGTGTACTCATCGTCCGAGGAGTCTTCTTCGTTCATGAAACTTGTTTCTCGATTCAACCAAAACGCATCATAGTTTTCTGCATTCTTAGTGGGCATTTCCATCAATGGGGCCTCAGCGTGCCCTTTTATGGACTTCATGCCTTCCTTTTTGGCACTTTCATCATAAGCCATCTTCACTAGAACTTCATCATTAACTTTGATTTTCATATCATTTTCTTCTTCCACATTTTCCTCTTCATCATCATCAATGTATTCTTCCTCATTGTTATGATATTGTTCATCTTCTAGTTCCTCAAGATAGTCCTCATCTTGATTTATATCAGCTTCACCTTGTTTCGTTTCTTCACTGTCCCTATTATCTTCCTTATTATCGATTTCCTTTTGACATGCTTTAATTTCTGCACATGATTTTTCTAATCACTGAAATGCTTCTTGAATTTTATTAAACTGCTCAACGCAATCAGGATGTGAATGTAATGGCACATTGTGCGGCGAACAATGTTCAAAGACCCGCATGATTATATTGTGTGCCATGGCTCTGATACCACTGAAGCATAAAAACTAATAGCTTGTTGACTTAATATGTTAAAAATACACGAGGTATTTTAAATAATAATTTATTATATATATAAATGTATGAGTGATGAACCTTACAATGAGGACCCGCATATATATACCTAAGCAGGTGTCCTTTCATGACCGGGCATGTCTTTTAGACATGCCTTTTCACTTAATTAATGACTTCTTAATATAATCATTAATTGATTACTTAGTATTTATAATATTTATATTTATTTATTTTGTTATGAATTATATTCGTAACACGAAACAGCTGGGAAAGCTGACGCAGAGGGCAGAAGCCGAAACTGTCGGGAACTTCCAGAACTGCCGGGAAAGCTGACGCAGAGGGCAGAAGCCGGAACTACCGGGAAAGTTGACGCAGAGGGAAAAAGAGGCTGACGTTGGGGTTTTTCGTGGGGCAGATTAGAGCTGAAGATTTGCCGAAGTGTTTATCTGGGGTTTCAGCCAGAGCATCTGTCTCCGAAGGAGAGGTACTACTGCCGAGATTATTCTCTGTTGGTGAGCCGGTTTTGGCACGCAAATTGTATTCAAAAACTGCATAATAATAAAAGCCTCAAATAGTTGCACTAGTTTTCCCACATTGGGTTTCTCCAATGACATTGGTCCAAAAACAACGGTGTCACTTGTGTGCTTGTTTTGTTTCCTTCAATTGATGATCTGTAATGTGTTGAGTATGTACTTGTATTTATTTCCAGTATTTACATGGTAAACAACGGTATCACTTGTGTGCTTGTTTTGTTTCCTTCAATTGATGATCTGTAATGTGTTGAGTATGTACTTGTATTTATTTCTAGTATTTACATGGTAAATAACTTGTTAATTAACAAAACAAGTAGGTAGGAATAAATCAGAATGTACATAAAGGGATTCTAACGGGTTAGATTTAGAAATTCCAACAAATAAGCCCTCCCAAACACCCAAAAACGGTTGAGATAATCTTCCCTGAACTTCCCCTTATCTCTCTCGCAAATACTCGCTTCACAAACTGACCTATGAATCCCCACGTGTGCCCAGTGAGGAACTCCTGCGCTATCTCTAAGTGTTGGCAATCACGCTGCTCCCAAACAGGTATCTCCAGCTCCCAAAATCCTCCCAAAGGCTAGTTTTCCCCTCTACTTCCTTCACCCAAACTCCTTCGGCAATTGCTCCCCGGAAGGCCACTGAATTAGCTACTGCGTCCTCCTAGAGTACACACTAACTGAATGATAGCTGAGTTGGGTGATCTGAATATCCACATGTAATCTCCGGAATGATAAAAAGAAGCCTCAATAGGGTGGCATTCGTGGTCCACTGAAGAGACAGTGAGTTCTTCGCTTGGAGAGCTCGTGCTAAACAACGAGTGACCCAGCTAAGCAGCTCGAGCAACTAAGGTTGAGTTCAATATGTCAAAAGATACCAAATGAGGCTGAGCCTCCTCTATTTATAACTTGTGAGCCTCTTTTCCCATGTGGGCCCCTTCCAACTAGCAATTTGACCCTCTCTCTCTAGCCATTTGAACTTCCCTTTAAAGTGGTGTGTATTTTCTCATGAGGGTGGCCCCCACGCTTGGCCAACAAGACATTCGGCCTCCATTTTCCTTCATGAGTCTCTCTCCAAAATTTACATGGGTCCCATGCTTCCAAAATTGTCAAAATTGTAGAATAGATAAACCTGTAACAATTTAATTTAGAAAGGGATATTACACTTTAAGAAATCTATAGATTATTTATTTTCAATTAGTTTAGCAATTTCTAAACCACAATACTATCATAAGAGCACGTTGTAACATGGACATCATGGCCTGGGATCTTTAAAAAGGAAATGTGAGAGAGAGTAGTAGCACCACCCATAGAAACCAGTATGGTTGCTAGTAAACATTCAATTCATATAAAAGGATATCAGTAGACATGAGAACATCGCCTTCTTTCTCGCCTCGATTTCGACTATTCCTCAATTCTCGCAGGATTTCAGGAGACACCTGAAAAGTAACAATGATAAAATCAGAAATATTTTTATTCTCTACATCAAAGTACTGCGTTTATCAATGGGCCATTAAAGAAAGCCACTCTACTTACCAAGTAATGCTTCTGATGTTGAACCAAGTTTTCCAAATCATCCTTCTGCGGCTTCATCAACTCATTCTTATACCTATATATATATATATATATAATGTCAAAATCAGCAAATATCTGCTCAACTCTTAAACTAGCTAATTTTGCATTTATGAAACGTCCAGAAATAGTTCATTCCTGAAAATTAAAAAATCAAATCAATGTCATAAATGGTATCATCTCTCTGCAAAAAACCTGTGAAGAACTTAAACACAAATGGCCAATGTCAATTGCCATTTACAAGAAAAATAGGCCTTCCAAGGTTACAACATGAAATGCCATGCACAATAACAAGCTATACTTTCCAGTTACATTGCATGAATCAGTTAATCAATAGATACATATCAAAATATATTCTACTTTCTCCCACCTGGTTTTCAATTTATTCAATAGTTAACCTGCTAACTGCCCAATATTAACCTGGCCAGTCATAACCTCACCCTAACATGAATTAAGTAGTCAATTGTTAAAAAGTCATTAAACATGCAATGAATGAATCATATGTTTAATCCTAACTGAAATCCATTTTGAAAAAATCAATAAAGTTGTCCAGACTTAGGCTAATGAAGATTTGTGGAAATGTATTAAACTTGCACTTCATCTACTTTATGCTTCATCGTTTGCCCTTTGAAGACTCAGACCAGCTTGATAACTTGCCTAGTTTATTGTGTTTTATTGAAGACTTGATCAAAGATGATCACTCTACCACAGCTTAATATAAATGAGTGTAGAACAAGTGTGCAGTCCTAGTAATTCTTCTCTCCTGCTTTCATACTTGCCTCCTTCCTTGTTACTTATATCTATATATATATATATATATATCTTCCTTAACATGGTTGTTCATATGATTATATCAATTAGCATCAAAGCCTTAATATTAGGGCTTTTCAAGATTTTCAACATTCTAATCTCCTTTGGGGTCTTCTTCCTACTTGAAATCCTACTTCAAGCTTTCACCTAGTGGTTCAAGTAATTTGCAAGTGCATCAACATCACAAACTCCTATTTTCAATCCATTGGCATATAGGTATCATCTTATTTCTTGAGATGCTCCTTCCATTTTCACATTTGTCATTTATACATTTTATTTCGGCTAATCATCCCACAATCACAAACCCTTCTTGCAATCCATGGATCTATTGGTTTTTTACACATGTTCTGTTAGAAATACAGAGAAGGGGGTGAATCAGTATTTCAATCAATTGTTAATTTTACCAGTTTAAAAACTTTTACAAATATGAAGCACAATCCATGCCAGAACACAAGAATTAAAAATTGCTTGTATAACCTTATCTTACAATGATGAGGACACCAATCCTCCTTTACAAATTCAGGCTCCAACCTGTCAAATAAGGACACCAATCCTTTTCCACAAACCAAGGCACCAACCTGGTAATACAATGAGGACACCAATCCTCTTTAACAAGTCCAGGCACCAACCTGGCAAAAATTGAGGACAACAATCCTCTTCAGGCACCAACCGGTTCAAGCTGATCCAAGTAGACTTCAAAGCTTCTCCAAAAGCTTGTTCCAATGTAAGCTCCAAAACTGATGCAAAACTACGTCAAAAATGATTCAAGATAAGCTCCAATTAGATCAAAGAACTGCTCCAAGACTCCTTCAAGATAGGCTTCAAAGACTGCTCCAAAACTCCTTCAAAATAGATTTCATAGACTGCTCTTTATGAGACTTTCAAATTAGCTTCAAATCATGCTCCAAGTCAGCATCAAACAGCTTCAAGTTGACTCTAAAACAGGCCGAGACTGGCTGCAAAGAAGGTCCAAAAGCAGGCTGCCACAGGGCCAAATACAAGCCTGTTACAGTGTCGAATAAAGTGTTGTCACATGACCAAACTAGGTTCTGTTATAGCACCAAGGTTAGGGCCGAATCTGAGGCTGCTATAGGGCCGAGCCTAAGACAGTTACAGGACCGAGGCTGAGGCTGAGGCTGCTATAGGGCCAAGCCTAAGACAGTTACAGGGCCAAGACTGAGGCCATTACAGGTCCGAGGCTGATGCTTGTAACAGGGCCGAATTTTGTTGAGAAAGAGCCTGAGTTTCCTCCACAATTGCTTCATAGAAATGCTTCAAAAATTGACCAATACCTAGCTCCAGAAAAGCCCTAACCAAAAAAGAAAAACCTTTTAGAGATGACTCCTTTCAACCTTGTTTCACTCCTTGGTTCATGAAATATGAAACTCTTATTCACTCCTCAAACAGGTCTGAATTCACTTGTCTTGCTTGGCTGAATGCCCTGGCCGAAATGAGAGAGGGGACGGCTTATTTATAGGCCTCATTGACCCCCAAACTGTTGAAGATTGTAACTAGGTTCGATCTTCATAAATGTCATTATGTATTTTATGTACAAACAAAAGAAGAAAATTATTATTATTTTGTAACATGTTTTTCATGCTTTATTTTGGTCAAAAGAAAAAGTCAAACGGTGTGTTCTTCATGACCCTATGAAAAGAAGAACAAAAATTGAATTCTTTTTGTTATTTTCATTGGTCTCACCAAGTTGCCAAGTCAGCCCTCCCAGCAGACAAGTCAGCCAGCCCAAAGGACGTGACCCTTCACATGAAGAAACAAGCATAAATTGGCACCTATGCTCCATATTTTGGCATCCAATCTGGTTTCTTCTGTGGAAGTAAGTTTGGATCTGTGGTGTGGGAATCTGAGGCACATAAAGCAAGATCTGTATGGCACCTCCTCTCTCTGTGAGTAAGAATTACAGGAAGACATATAACCTCTGTGATACGAACTGTAAGAAGACATATTACCTCCGTAATGCAAGCTACAGGAAGACATATTTCTGATGATTTGAGTTCAGAGGGACACATTCTTTATGATGATGTGAATTCATCAAGACATATTCCTTATGATAATGGAGCGGAAAGCTCAGTTCTTTACAGAAAACACATGTTTCTATATTTTATTAATTCTTGAATATGACGGTTTTACAATGAAGGTCCCTGGCATATATATCGCCATGGGTACCTTTTCAGGAAAGGGCATGATCTTCTGATCGTGCCCTTTCATTAAATTATACTAATTAATTTATTACACAACATTGTCTCCCTCTTGAAAAGGTGTTTTGTCCTCACAGGATACATAATGACCGGCGTTTTTGGCAAAATGCTTCTGTCTCCCAGGTTCCAGCAGGCTTCTTCTTTAGGTAGATTCTTCCACTTGATAAGGTATTCTTTATCTACTCAAGATTGCAACTGCCTTTCCCAGGTGGTAACAATTCCTTCTGGTTCTAAGATGAACATGCCTTCATCGTCTAATATCGGAAGTGTTGTCTGTGCTGATTGGTGTTTTCCCAATGCCTTTTTAAGACAATATACATGCAAAATGTTGTGAACTCGACTATTATCTGGAAGGCTCAAGTTGTATGCTACTTGGCTGATCCTTTTATTTATCTGATATGGTCCATAAAACTTCGGCGCCAATTTGTTTTTTCCTTTTTGTTTTAGGGATAATTGCTTGTAAGCCTCAAGTTTAACAAATACCCATTCTCCAACTTCAAATTCTCTCTTTATTTTGTGTCGGTCAGGCTGTTGCTTCATGCGATTTCTCGCAATACTTAGATTTTCTTTTAATGTTTAAAAAACTTTTTGGGTTTCTTCTAATTTCTCCTTAACTGCTGGAACTTTTGTCTCAGAAATGGCCAAATCCTTCCATTTAGGAGGTTCATATATGTACAGAGCTTGCAATGGAGTCATTTTTGCGGAAGTGTGATAACTTGAATTGTACCAACATTCAACGAGATGTAACCACTGAGCCCACTTTTTTTGTTTGTTTGTTGCATAACAACGAAGGTAAGCTTCTAAGCACTTATTAACAGTTTTTGTTTGACTGTCTGTATGAGAGTGATATGCAGAACTCATGGTGAGGTACGTTCCAATATGTTTGAAAAGCTCCTATAAATACTCCCTTTAAAGTTTAAACTAGGCATCTCTATCACTAACAATGACTTTAGGAAATCCATGTAATTTGTAGACATTCTTGCAAAATATCTTGGTGATCTCTTTTGATGAATCTGATTTCTTCATTCCTAAGAAGTGTGCATACTTTGTGAGTCTGTCTACTACTACAAGAATTTTATCTTTTCCATCTGACATGGGTAATCCTTCAATAAAATCCATTGATATTTCTTCCCATTTTTTGTTTGGGATATTTAAAGGGTGGAGTGGACATGGGGTCATAATGTTCTCACTTTTATTTCGCCGATATTGATCACATTCTGCTACACATTTTTGAATATCATTATTCATTCCCTTCTAGAAAAAATGATTGACGTGCTTTAAAGAAGCCTACATTTCCGGCTGACAGTGAATCATGGGACCCTATGAGAACCTTGACTTTAAATTTGGAATTTGGACTTAGGTAAATCCTTCCCTTGTACCACAAAATATTGTTTTTCCATTCAAATTTTGAATTCTAAGGAGGGTTATTGATTATAGCACTTGTTTTTGGATCTTTTGCATACTCACTTCGAATTTCATTAAGCCATTCTAGGATTATAGTTGAGACTGCAAACAAGGATGTTCCTTCATCTTTTCTGGAGAGAGCATCTGCCACTACATTGTCCTTTCCTCATTTATGTAATATCTCCATGTCAAAAGCAGAAATTTTTTCAATCCACTTTTGTTGTTCTTCCGAGAGCGTTTTTTGTTGGAGGAGGTATTGGCGACTGTTATGTTATGTTCGTATGGAGAACTTACTTCCCAAAAGATATTGCTGACACTTGGCTAGTGCGTGCATAATAACGAGCATTTCTTTGTTGTATGTAGACTTAAGACATTCTCGCTTATTGAGCTCCTACTTTTGAAAGCTATTGGATGACCATCTTGCATCAATACTGCTCCTATACCAAAACTTGAAGCATCACATTCGATTATAAATGGTTTTGAAAAATCAAGAGTTGCTAATACAGGTGCTTTAGACATAATTTCTTTTAAGTCTTCAAAACACTTTTCTGCTTCCTCATCCCAACGAAATGATTTTTTCTTTAGAAGGTTTGTCAGAGGAGCAGTTACATGGGCATAGTTTTTAATAAACCTTCGATAGTATCTAGTTAACCCTAAGAAACCCCTTAACTTGGATATGTTAATTGGTTTGGGCCACTCTCTTAGATCCTTGATTTTAGAATCTACTTTTCTACTTCCTCTTTTCTGAAAGTGCACTTGGATTTCTTGGCATAAAATTGATGCTCTTCTAATACAGTGAGAAATTGATCTAAATGTTGTAGATGCTCCTTACATGTTTTACTATAAATTAGAATATCATGAAAGAACACTAACACAAATATCCTTAGATATGGACGGAATATCTCATTCATTGTGGCTTGGAATGTTGTTGGAGCATTAGTTAGACCTAAAGGCATTACCTTAAACTCATAGTGACCTTCATGTGTACGAAACGCAGTTTTTGCTATGTCTTCCAACCTTATCCTTATTTGGTAGTACCCTGATCTCAAATCTAATTTTGAGAAGTATTTAGCTCTGTGTAGTTCATCCAGCATTTCATCGATAAACAGAATTGGAAACTTGTTCTTAATCGTTATCTTGTTTAGCCCTCGGTAATCTACGCATAGCCTAAACGATCCATCTTTTTTTTGAACTAATACAACTGGAGCAGCATATGGACTTCTACTTTTTGTGATAATGCCACATTTTAAAAGATCCTGGACTAATCTCTCAATTTCGGTTTTTTGATGATGTGGATATCGATACAGTTTGATGTTGATGGGATTTGATCTTGATTTGACTTCGATTGTATGCTCGATTTCTCTTTTAGGAGGCAACTTCATTGGAAGGTCTTGGAACACCTTCTCGTGCTTTTGAATTAGTTCTTGAACTTCAGGTGACTCTTCGTTAATCATATTTGAAGTTAGCATTTCTAATTGATGACACTGCACTAAATAAGTTGGTGCTCCCTTCTGAATCATTTTCATCATCTGGGATGATGATACAATTTGATTCTTAGGTGGCTGGAACCCATATAACTTGTATTTCTGCCCTTCCCATTTAAATTTTATAAATTGATTTTGATGATTCGCAGAGTAAGTGCCTAGGGTTTGTAGCCATTGGATACCTAGGACCACATCAACTTCTCCTAATGGTATAGTGTAGAACGGAGATTCTAGATTATAGTCTTGAATCTGAAATTTGACTTTATGGCATTTCCCTACTTTTGCAATTTACTTAACACCAGCTACCATAACCTTCATGTTGGGCATAGGAAATGTGAAAATGTTGAGCCTTTTTGCCATAGTTGAGTCCAAAAAGTTGTAGGTGTTACCAGTATTGATTAGAACCATTACGTTATTTTTGTTATATGACCTTTTAACTTTAATATCTGGGTCTGTGATATACCTATCATGGTCGATAATGACACTTGCGGAATGTTCTCGTTATCTGGTTCTGGAGAAAATTGTGGAGAATCTTCGATTTCTTCTACGTTTGATTCTTCATTGTCTGAATCATTAGTGACTTCACACTTGAACAGGTTCTTGGTTTCTTTTCCCTTAGCACATCTATGTTCAAGGTCCCATTTGCCACAACATTTGCACTTGCCTTCTTTCATTCTTTCACTTTCCAAGTTAGCTTTTTCTCCTTCACGAAGATGTGGTGGAACATATTTTGTATTATCTGTGTTCTCAGTTTGGGGAAATCTTCGTCTCAAATATACTCTTTCAACTTTTGGCCACTACATCTTTTCATGCCTCTTTTCAGCAGTTTTTGCCTTCTATCTTGCTACTTCTATAGAAGTGATGTCATGAAGCTCAAGCTCAGCCTGGAGATGGGGTTTAAGTCCAGTGATGTATGACTGAATGAGATGAGTTTATGATAATCCAGGTTCTTGTGTAGTAGCTAAAGTTTCCCATTCTCGAGTGTATTCATCCACATCTTCTTTTTGTTGAAGTTTGGTGAGTGCTGAGAAGAACTCTTCTTCCTTGACACCTTGGAACCTCTTAAAAAATGCATTTTTGAATTTCTTCCAACTGATAGCAAGTGTCGTGTTCTTCCACCACATATACCAATTATATGCTTTGCCTTCCATTTGAATGGGATGCATGTCTGATCTTTTCATCATCATTGTCAATAACGTAAAACTTGAAATATTCTTCTGCTTTATTAAACCATGCAACATTGCACTTCTCGTTACCTTTAAATTTGGAGAGCTCAAGTTTTGCTCTTCGTTGATATGAAGTAACTGATGCAATGAAGAAGAGGTATTGATTCGCAAGCTGTATATTTGAGTATTGATTCCAGAGCTGCACATTTTGAAAATTCGTGTTACTATTTTGTTGATGGGGGATGGACAGTGCTTTTGGAGACTCAGGGTTCTCATGTGAGTCTGACGAGTTTGATGTATCCAGAGAATTGAGATGTTGAGTAGCTTCATTATTCTGGGGTATTTGATCAAGTGTAATCTTCAACTTGTCACAAATACAGGTCACCATCACCATTGCTTGATTATGATTTAGATCCACCTTATTTGAATGGATTTCATGATCCTTTTTAAATTCATTATGGTTCTGTTCGAGATGATTCTCAATTCTTTTTGTTGTACCCTGGAGCTCCTCGATTTTTTCGCCATGTCCAGGTCACCGAAAGTTTCAAGATCTATCAATCTTGACACAGACATTGATCAGGTATGTGGTGGTGTATAATTATCCAGCTTAACCTTTTTTCTCAACTTGAACCTAAATTAATTAATTTTTTTTACTAAATAATTTTTTTTTAATATAAAACTTTACTCTCTTTATTTAATATAATTTCTTTAATAAATAGTTATAAAACTATATAATTTAATTTTATACTTATAAATTAATTTGTATATAGTTTATATAACCACTATATAAAGTGAGTTATAAAAAATGTATATATGTTTGTTAATGTAAGTTACGGGACAAAGGTCAAAGGGTAGATGAAACGGTGACTAAGGAATGGGGTGCGAACAACAACAGGGATAACCAACAAATAGGAAGCATGATTTAGCCGAGCAGGAACAAGACATAGTGTAACGGAAGGATTCGGCAATAGTGGAGTTTATCAAGCAAGGGACGTGATGACAAGCGGGGGAAGCTGCAACGGTGGTTAGAGAATGCAGGTCGGGACGTAACTATAAGAAAAAATGATGGCAGTAACAGCGACGAAGGGAGAGTGGTACAGCTAATAGATGAAAACACAGCGACTGGAAAACAGTGTCAGGCAACAGCTCGATGCAGGAGAAAGGACAGTGTTTGGAAATGCGATGTCAGACGAATTGCAGACAGGGGTGAACTCGATGCGGACAATGCAGTGGCGAACATGTTAGCGAGGGGTAGCAAGTGGTGTCGTCATGGGTGGCTAGAGAGAACAGTGAACCGTGTACAGTTATCCAAGAAGCGAACTTGCTCTGATACCAAATGGAGTGTAAAGCTCAGTTCTTTACGGAAAACACATGTTTATATATTTTATTAATTCTTGAATATGATGGTTTTACAATGAAGGTCCCTGGCATATATATCTCCATGGGTATGTTTTCAGGAAAGGGCATGATATTTTGATCATGCCCTTTCGTTAAATTATACTAATTAATTTATTACATGACAGATAATGCGAGTTCAAAATGGCATATTCTTTATGATGATATGAGTTCATAGGCATATTATCCAATGTTGATGCAAGTTTCAGAGACATTTAGGACAGACATATGACAGATTGGATAACAAGACATGGCAGAGTTTAGAGGGTTGACTTGGCACTTGGATAACTAGTTCGCTTGACCCAGATTACTCTTGTTAACGAAGAATCTAAAAGGATTGATGGGTTTTCCCCTTGTGGATTTTGCCCAGGCCTCTGGCCTAATTTATGGTGTCTCTTGTCTCTCGTGCTCCATGATGTTTATTTTTCTCTCTGTCTTTGAATGTATAAGTGCTTGATGAGATAACTTGATGAAGTAAACACTACAAGGAAACACATATATCAGTCACAAGTAATTATCATGTTAAGAAATTCTACCCTGCATCCAAATTTCAACACAAATAATGCCAACTTAACCCAAGTAGGGCCAACCTGACCTTTGGAAGGGCCGACTTGACTAGGTCCATAAAAGTTCAATTTTTAACTTAAAAAATTCATATCTCCCCAACCAAGAAGAGCTAGAGGGCGAGCCACCCCTCATTGGAAAGCTCTTGAGACAATCTAAAAGCCTTTAATATCATCTTCTTCAGTTGGATAACCTTTGACATCAATAACAACAATTTTCTCAACATGTTCTCTTGGTTTTCCACCTCTTCCACTAGTTTTCAACTTCTATCACTAATACAACTAATTTTTACATTCTCCCATTGATTAAATTTGCAGAACCATAACCAAAATCCATCTTCTGAATTTTTACTGTGGAGCCCATAAACTCTTTGTATTTACATTACTCTTCTTTTGTTGTGAAAATTAATGGGTTTTCAACATGTAGCATACTTGGAAATGCTTCTACCAATCAAAACTTTGATCAAAAAAACGTGCAATACTCTCCTTAGATTATTTGAACATGCTTCAACCTCAATCTCTTTGGTAGAAACTCACAACAAATACCTTCTACATTCACCAAGACTTTTGCACCATTATCATGAACATCAAATATTGTCGACCTCATCATCATTATCAACTCCTATTTTAATCCATCAGCGCACGTGTATCATGTTATAGCTCAAGATGCTCCTTCCATTTTCACATTTATGCATTTTTTTTTTCTGTACATCGTCCCACACAAGGTTACTTGGGAGCTAAGGCGAAAGCAGGGAGCGAGAGCAGAAGCAAGAGCGGGGAGCGACATTTTCAAAAGCTCATGGTTTGGGAGCGAATCGGGAGTGAATTTTTATATAATATATATTTTTATATATTATGATGCATATATGCCAACAACAGCATGTAGAATGATAAATTAGAGATAAAAAGCATAAAAACATGGACTGAACCATATAACATCAATCATGTAGAAGTTATAATCCTCCTCAACCACGTCCACAAGTTAGTAACATACAACATATCGAGTCTCATGATTCATCAATCTTAAAGTTTCAAGCTTTCAAAATTCGATATATAACATTTACCATGATTGATCACTAAAGTTGTAACTTGTACTTGTAACCATTACCATTACCGAGTAACCAAACGATAACAAAGAATATCTAATATGAAATGAAATGTTTCAACTTTCATGAAGCATCATATTCATAATTCATTACCAATGAGTTATAATTGCCAACTTCAAACTTAAATTGTCATATGTTGTCTACAAAAAATATCATAATAAATATGAAAGAGTCAACAGTTATAAAAACCACTAGAAACTAGAAAACACAAGTAAATCTATTGTCTATTGCTAATGCTTGGGCCTCTTGCCGCCATGAGAAATGTCTAATTTCTGAGAAAGCATGTAGAATGATGAATTAGTTATTAAAAGCATAAAAACATGGATTAAACCATATAACATCAATCATCTATTAGTTCCAATCTTCATCAACCACCAGCCCACAAGTTACAAGTTTTGATTTATATAGCATGTAAGGGTGCACATAACCAAAATAGCATCGAGTGCAATCCATCTCTTAACCAAAAATACATCAACAAACAGGCTCTAGATGGCCTCTATCATCCAAAAAATCATGCTACAACAAATACCTACATGTCATCAAAGTCATTGTCTATCTTGAGATCTTTGTTATTAATATCACTCTCTAAGCATTAACATAAGATAGAAAAAATGTAGCAGGTCAAGTCAAGATTTTGTTTGAGTGATGGGTACATTTTTAGTAGGGTCATGATAGAGGAGTTCGACAACCAATGTTACTAACATCAAGGTACATAAAGGGATTGGTGCTCTTGATGAGTTCCATAACCTAGTACATGACAAAATCCAATGGAAACATTGCAAACCCCCCACTCCTGAAAAACTGATAAGTCTCCATATGAAATCCAATGAGGTTGGAATCACTATCAAACATCCTGGGTCATTTCATGGTAATGTTTAAAAATTAAGTGATTACTTTAAGAATTTAACATTAACATGAATTGCATATCAATACTAGGGCCATTGGCTTGATCATTAGGCTGCCCCACTCAAAATTTCTTGTTTCTTTGAAAAAAATGTGTTTGGAACGTGTTTGCATAAAAAAAATTGCAAAAAAAACTAGTGAGCGAAGTAAATTTTAGGGCTCTCGGGGTCGCTACCAAAGTAAGCAAGTTCGCGTAGGGTGGAGGGCGGGGGGGGCACTCCCCCGCAACCCTGGTCCCACAATCAGAAATTATTTTAGCAATCTACAAAATTTTGGGTCACCTACACATGTTCCATTGGTTATTAACATATTCCATTGGTCTTCAACTAATATTGATAGTACAACTACTCTTTACACTGTGTTGCTGATAAAATTTTTAGAACCACAACCAAAATCCATGAAATACTCAAGGAGTTGTGATATTTTACAGTGGATCCCAAAAAAATTTAGCATTTACACTAGTTCTACCATTGTGACACAAATATAATGTGCTTCTCAACATTTTGCATACTTTGCAATGGTTCTACTAATCAAAACTTGCTCAACAAAAACTGCAAGAGTCTCAATGGTTTATTTGTATGTCAATTCATCATCCATCTTCCTTGAAGCCATTTAATGTATTTTGTCAACCACACATAAATTGCTCTTTTCCATCAACATTGAACCTCTTAGGTAGGTTGTTCGTCCATCTACTCAACCTTGAGATCACATATTGCTGCAAAGAACAACAGCAATCTTATTAAAGCCATATTTAAATTTGGGGAAAAGGTTTCCTTGTAGCCGATACACTCAACGTGAGTATAGCGTTTCCTTGGAAATTTGGCCTTATACTTATCAACAATGCCATTTGCTACATGCTTCTTGAAGACACTTACAATCAATGACTCTATCATTTAAGAAGCTTCAGCAATCGCCATAATGTCAAGATCTCCCAAGTCTGATGGCTGAGGGTGAGGAGGGAAATTGGGCATTGATTTACTATTGGAGACCTCTAGAACCATCGGGGGGTTCGACTGTATGATCCTTGTGGTGGGGCGTGGTGGCGGGGTGGTGTATGAGTGAGCAAGACTCCTAGCATCTGAGCTGGAAAGAATGCAACTTCAAATAGACCCCTGGTTGTTCCTCTAGAACTGGGAGGTAGTTTGATGGGCAAGAGGCACTCTACTCTGGATCCATCCAAAGCTGATCTCTCTAATGCTCTGAGAACATGTGATCTGATGTGTTAAGCAAATTTAGATCTTTGGTGATTTATTTTTTGTGATTAATTCAATATTTGGTAGAATTTAGTTGCAAGGTATTCAGATAAGGGGCTCAGCCGACCAATTAATAGTAATATCTGCTACATTTGAAAGAATTTCTTTCTCACGTATCTATACAGAACTAAACATGGATGCAAATGTTCTTTCTAAAACAGGGCAAGATCTGGCAAAAGATGTTATTTATGTTGATGAAGAGAGGGATGTGACCACTCTCTCAACTGTATGCAATTTTTTATTTGTTTCTTTCAATTGTTATGGTTATTTCCAGACTAGAAATGGATACCGTTTTTTATTTTGTTGGATTGTATTGATGATACTTGGGACTGTTGTCTGCTTTTGAATGTGGAAAACATATCTAAATGTAGTATGTGGGTTATTTTCAATATAATGTGTATAAGAATTTATGTCTCTGGATCATGATGCACGAAATTGGTGATGTTGAGTCTTTCTGTTCGTTGCTCAAGGTAGCACCAATGTTTTAAAACTCTGACTCGGCTCCAACTCCAGATGAGGGTCAACTTCGACTCCCACTGCTAGCACCCAATGCATTGTCCAATACATACATGATATAGAGATCAAAACAAAACACATAACCAAGGAGGCTCTAAATGGCCTCTACAACAAAAGTAAAATGTAAAACATCCTTAGTCACCAGTACTACTAGCCAGTGTTGTGAAAATCGCGATTTTATTGTTTTATCGCGATTTTTATATGAATTTATCGCGGGTAATTTTTTTTGGACGATTTTTATGAAATTATCGCGATAACAATCGAAATTATCGTGGGGGTCTCTGGCAGCGAGGTTTTATAATGTTTTTTTTTGTTTTTTTATGAAATCATTTGCACAGTCGGGACAACGAGGTTTTACAAGGGATACTAAATGTTCGAAATGCAATTTTTTTTTAAAGAAACAAATAATTTTTGAGTGGGGCAGCTTAATGATCAAGTCTAGGCCCTAGTATTGATATGCTATTCATGGTAATGTTAAATTCTTAAAGTAAAACTGGCATTCTCCTTAATCTTCATTTTCATCCTTTTACTTAAATTTTTAACATTACCATGAAATGACTCAGGATGTTTGAGAGTGGTTTCGGCCTCATTGGATTTCATATGGAAAAAGTAGAATTTTAGATTTCATTCAAAATGCAGCAGACTTATCGGTTTTTCAGCATTTCAGGATTGGGAGATTGTAATGTTTCCAGGTGACACCACCTGCTCAGGCTACCCCTGCCACCAATAGAGGATGTGGTCTACCTCCTATAGTTTCTACTTCTAGTTCTTCAGCTTCTAGAGCATAGCAGACTCCACTGCCAACTCCACCAGCACTAGCATCTACATCTAGAGGGAAAGGGAAAGCTGTAGCATTTTCTCGCAAGAGGGGTAGAGGAAATCAATAGGATTAGACTTTAGTTATTTTCTTCATTTTATTGTATATGACATTATGACATGATGAGATACATTATTATATTTTTGTTGATATTTTGAGGCTGAGTTGGGACTCAGGAGTCAGGACTTACTATTCAGGACATGATTCAATGTTATGTGTGATTTTAGCACTAGAAATGATATTAAACATCTTATATATTAGTTTTTTTATCATATTTATGTGTCAATGTATTTATTTTATGTTGTAGATGGTTTAGATATTAAAAAAATTGAAAAAAAATGAATATTTTTGTACCAAACGATTTTTTCCCGATTATTTCCCGATAATTACGATTTTTTCTGATTTTTTCCTCGCGCCGATATTATCCCGATAATGATTAATGCAACATTGCTACTGGCTACTGCTAGAGAGGCCAACATCATTTGCCTTAGACTCTGAATCAGATTCAGACAGGGAAACCCATGGTTCCTCCTCCTCATCACCAACTCCAACTGCAACTGTAGAAGTAGTAGCACTAGCAGGCACAGCAGCTACGCGCTAAGATAGATGAGATATGTGCTTCTGTCGTGGCTGAGTAGAGGAAGTGTTAAAATTGGCAACCAGGGCAAAACTTCATGTGGGTCATCTTATTCATGGCTGATAATATTTTTATTAGATTCCTCTCGTCGAGAGGTGTAGGATTGATATAAAGATCATCCGATTCCGATAAGTATTCATCGAGATATGAATTTATTTTGATTATGGAATTATTATCAAGCCGACCTACAACTCATGTAGGCTCAGAAGCCCAACAGTCGCATCTCTTCACCCACCAACGTTGTGTATAAATAGAAGAGGATTTTTCCTCATTTGGACACACACTTCTCATCACATCTCTCTCTCTCTACTGCGCAGAAATGAGTCTTTTCTCTACTGCGCTGAAATGGGTCTCTCTCTCACACATGTGAAGCCGGAAGCTGTTGAAACTGAAGCTGCAACTGCAGAATAAAGATTGACTTGCGTGGCCTAGAAGATCTCCTCTTTGGAACTGCGTTGTAGGTTCATTTGAACCTCCTCTAAAAGCCGCAACTTTTGGTGGTGGAATGAAGTCAATCCGATGAACGGTTTGCAAGATATCGACTGCCCTAGTTTGAAGCCGGAAACTGCTGAAACTGACGCTGCAACTGCAGAAGTAAAGATTGACCTGCGTGGCCTAGAAGATCTCCTCATCTAAACTGCGTTGTAGGTTCATCTGAACCTCCTCTGGAAGCCGAAACTTTTGGTGGTGGAATGAAGTCAATCCGACGGTTGGTTTGTGAGATATGGTCTGCCCTAGTTTGATAATGAAGCCGCTAATGCTGATGTTGCTGATCTAGGGTTTGCTACTGCTGATATGAATCAGATTTATTGTACTATTTTTCTCTGCTGAATTATTGAAGATAAAAGAAGATTTGATCAAAGGGTTTCCCCACACATTGTGGGGTTTGTCCCTGGCTAGCTGCCACATCTTGTGTCTCTTGTCTTGGCTTGTTTTCTATCGATCGTTTAATGTTCTATCTGCACTTTACTTTATGTACATGTGATTGCTAATCGGTGGAATATAATAAGAAAAAGAAGTAAACTGTTATAAGCATAGAACATACCATAACTTAACATGGTATCGGAGCTGAGGTGAAGACAAAGCCCGAGCAAGAGCAAGAGCAATCATCGAAGAGAATATTGGCAAGGCTATCCTAAAAGAACTATGGGGTCCTCAACACTCTTTCCTGCTGAAAACAAACTTCGTGAGAAAGCTGACTATCACGAATGGAAGATGTCTATCGATCTAACCCTTGAGAATCAAGGAGTGTTGGATCATGTGAGAGGCAATATTGTTGAGCCTCCATCAAATGCATCCGCTGCTGCTTGGAACAAATGAAAAAATGGAGAAGTCAAAACAATAGAAATAATTCTGGGACTAAATCAAAAGGAAAGGCTGGACCTAAGGCTAGAAGAAAATGACAATGTTACATTTGCGATAAAGCAAGTCACTATGTATGAGATCATGAGCATCATGATGAATGAGATCATGAACATAAAGGGAAACATGAGATCATGGACATATAGGATAGCATGATGATGATGCACACTAGTTTAAGCAGCATTATGATGGATAAAATCATGGACATGGGCAGCATGATGATAATCATGATTAGAGAAGCATGGTACAGTATGCAGTGGTGCAACTAGAAATCCCTCTCATTGCAATCAAAAGAATGACAAATTCAACAGCAAAGGTAAGAGGAGAGCTGGGAATCAAGGAAGAGGACAAGCATTCAAGAAGGCTAGAAATTCCAGGATGTATTAAATGCACCTGACCTCAAAAAGAACCTAGTGTCCATCTCGGCAACGGACGACAAAGGCTACAAGGTAACCTTCAGCAATGGCAAGGTACATATATGGAAAAATAATGTTAAAGATGCCTTTACTCTTGGGTTTAGTGTTGATTCATTATATCAGGTCGATGGAATTCTGCTAGGTGTCATGTCTTATGACACAACTCTTTAGTCCGAACTTTGGCATCGGAGGTTTGCCCACCTTCATTACAAATCTCTACCCGATGTAAGATAGATGGTAACAGGGATGCCCGAATTCCAAGTAGAGAAAGAAGGTGTATGTCCGGGATGTGCCAAAGGAAAGCTCAAAAGGGGACCATTCCCCTCAAGCCAAAGCAAGACCTCTGATATATTACAATTGGTTTATTCAGGCATACCTGAGGTTGGAATTAAGAGGGAGACTACTACACCACATACTCCTGAGCAGAATGGTGTGGTGGGAAGGAAGAACCACACGATGATGGAAGCTGTCTGGGCCATGCTACATGATCAAAGACTTCCAAAGTTTCTATGGGCTGAAACTACAATCACCGTCGTATATGTACAAAATCGATGCCCTCATCAAGCATTGGGTTCCTAAACTCCTGAAGAAATGTTCACCACCGGTCAAAGGGAAGTCGTGATTAGTCATGATGTCACCTTTGACAAGGATATGGCTCTCAGCAAGGTGGACAATCTGCTGACTTTGAGTAGCTCTCAAGAAGCCGACACCAGGGAACCGAAAGAAAAGGATGATGAATCAATGCCTGATGTAGAAGAACCCATGGATCCGATTGATCCTCATCCACATGAGCCTTCCTCTTCTAGGAAGAGGCCTTCATGGCTTAGGGGGATACTTGATGATGCTGAAAGACATGTTGCACCCTGAGGAACCTTGACATGTTGCACCCTGAGGAACCTTCCGTCAAAGTAAGAAACCTAATAAGAATCAAATGTTGTTTCTGATAAGATAAAGAAGCGTTATCTTGTATTGGCCCTCTCCTTTAGATTCTTTGGGAATCTAGCTTATTGATTGTAGTGCTTCAACGCACTCCATCGGATAGAAGGGTGCTCTCTCAAATTTGGTAGAGATGGAAACAATCGTGGGATTATACTTGGAACCAATGCCACTTATCTTGAAAAGGGTGTAGGGAATGTTACCCCTCAATTGAATGAGGGTAACTCGATTCATTTACAGAATCTCTTTTATGTACTTGATCGCAAGAAGAACCTGGTGTCCACTTCGGCATTGAAAGTCAAAGGTCACAGGGTGGCATTCATCGATGGAAAGGTACGTGTTTGGAAATAGAATTTTCAAAGATGCTTTTATCTTTGAGTTCAGGGTTGGCAATTTGTATCAAGTTGCAAGATGGTCCATTAGGGACCATGTCAGTTGACAGATCTCATGCACTGGAGGTCTACTTATGGGGCTCTACCAGATGTGAGTGAGATGGTCACTCGGATGCCTGAATTCAAGAAAAGCATGAAGGTACATGTCTAAGATGTACCGAAGAAAAATCTTACAAGGGGACCATTCCCCTCATGTAGCAGGTCCACACATTTGGAACAACTCGAGGGGTTTGAGATTCATGATCGGGAATCTCATGTGTGCAGGTGGAAGAAAGTCCTCTATGGCTTGAAGCAAAACACCCCGGGTTTGATATGAGAGGATAGTTGTCAGATGAAGCTAAGATTCACTAAGAGTGAGGCCAATCCAAACCTTTGTTTGAAGGTTGTGGATGATAGACCTCTCATATCGGCACCTTCTGAGGACGACCTATTTCTGAAAGGTGCAGACCCCCTCATTTATAGAAGTAAGAGGGAGTTGGATTCCGAATGCGGAATGATAAACTACAAGCCCATGACTACCTCAAAGATCTTAACTTTCAGAAGTTATATGGTAGTGATGTCGGACGTGATTTGGGAAATGCTTCTAAGTTTCATAAACTCATTCGCATTGATGTTCTTGGTGAACTTCCGTCCAGACATATGTTTTGCAGTTAGCATGATGAGCTCATACATGGTTTAGCCTCACTGGATTGGTGCCAAGAATCTTCTGAGATATCTTTGGGGCACAATCTCTCATGGATTGAAATACACTACCGAAATATGAAGCTGCATGATTACTCGAATGCTAACTAGGTAGGCAATGTGGAGGATCACTAGAGAACTTCTTAGTGTTGGTTCTCTTTGGGTTCTGCTTCGATATCATGGATGAGCAGGAAGCAGAAGTCGATTGCTATAAGCACCACCAAGACCGAATACATAGCTACGAGTATGATCTCGTATGAAGCTACCTAGTTGTGGAAGCTCTTCAGTGAGCTGTTTGTACACATGATGAATACCACCGTGATCCTCTGTGACAACCAGGGGGGGTTTCGATTGTTGAGGAATCCCATATTCGATGATTGCTCCAGCAGATAGACATCAGATACTACCTTATCTGGGATATGGTACGTCGATGAGCGAGGAGGCTCCATCACATTGAGACTGATGTACAGGTCGCAGACATTTTGTCAAAGCCCCAGGGAAAGGTCAAATCTGTGACTTTCCCGAACGACTTGGAGTCGTTGAGAGACCTTCTTATAAGGGTCCTGCATGTTGCATGCATTGAGCTCTGGGAGCTTTGGGGGGCTTGGGGTACTTATTGGAGCAACACATGACCATAGGGCGACTCACCCTCCCCTAATGGTGGTTGTGTACAGGGTGAATGGCTCAATCTTCCCCTGTGATACCCTGAGGCAACTTTGGGACAGGATGATTAGTTCTCCCGTCGAGGCATCCTACCCATGCAGTCTGGGACTCATGGAAAGTACATCTCATTTGATCAATGAGCAGGGAAATGGGGTTAGGGACCATAGTAGTACTATCGATGGACGCATTGTTGTATCTATCGTACTCCCTATGCTAGGATGACCTCCATTGATTTGGGATCAATGAAACTGATCTGTGATTAGTATGAGTGGTTTGAGACACTCTCTTGTGATATTAATCAGCTGCAAGCATGATGACACATGGGACAGCTGCAAGCATGATGACACATGGGACAGCTAAAAGCATGTTGAAGCATGGACAACAGCAGCATGGTGAAGCATGGACAGCAACAACATGGTGAAGCATGGACAGCAACAACATGGTAAAGCATGGACAACATCAAGCATAGTGCTGCAAGTACATTGGGACAGCAGTATAGTACTTGGTGCAACAAGTACACAAAGCAGCAATGGTGCAACAAGCAAATGGGTGACAGCATGGTGCAGCAGTGACACAAGGTACAACAGTGCCAAACACTGAGACAATAGTGCAGCATGGTGCAGCACGGTGAGGTGCAGCATGATGACGAGATGCAGCACAATGATAGGTGGAGAAGTCACCTTGGAGAATCAGTTGAAGCAGCATGTCTTCAACTGATCTCATGTATCATCTTCTTAGAGATGATCTATGCTCTTATTTAAATAAGTCAAAGTGTTGACTTCTGTTGTAAATGTATTATCTCTCTCTCTCTCTCTCTCTCTCTCTCTCTCTCTCTCTCTCTACTGAACTATTGAAGAACATATAAGAAGAATTGATCAAGGGTTTCCCCACATTGGGGTTTGTCCTTGGTTAGCGCCGAATCTTGTGTCCTCTTGTCTTGGCTTGTCTTCTGCGATTTACGTTTATGTTTTATCCGCAGTTTATTTTAATGTTGATGTGATCGCTAATCTGGAAAAGATATTGAGCTAACTGTGAAAATTGAATTAAATTGCTCTAAGTATAGAACATACCTAAACTTAACAGGGTTGGATGCATCAGTGCAAGGGATAGATGAAGAGCCCTCATAATCAAAATTGGAGTTGGCAGCCATCATTTGTTGTATACTCCTCTTCCTCTCTATTTCAGCCTCTATTTCTTTTTGCCTAACTTTTTCTTGCTCAAACTTCTCAATTTTAACTAGCAACTCCTTCCTAATCTCCCCAAATTGTGTTGATGGTGCTTCACATGGAGTAATTTGGCCTCTAATACCAACCAAGTGTTGTTTCAGCCTATGAATGCCCCCTCCACCCCCCTTAATTTTTCTATGACAAAATTTGCAATGCATTTGATTATCAATCATTTCAACATATGCCCAAGCAGCGTCTTTCACTCTAGGAGCCATTTTCTGATATTTGGACTTGGAAATGAAAGGAAAAAATCTGAAAATGAAAACAACAAAAAAACAAACATTGCTTCAATGTTCATTTCTTTTACAAAAAAGACTCTTCAATATCAAGATTTGCACCAAAAAAAAACAAGAAAAAACTGATTTTAGAAGTGAAAGAAAAATACCTCTAGGCACAAACCGCCTCTTCAATTCAGCTCCAACAAACCAACTCCTCAATGCTGCTCCAATGGCTGCCCAATAAGCTCCTCATTGCTGCTCCAATGATTGCCCAAGACTCCTCACTGTTGCTCCAAAAACAAACTCCACAACTCTTCACAAACTCCTCACAAATTCTCACACAAATGCAATGAGATAGTTGTGAGGAAATGTGAGGGGGTTGGGTAGCTTTTATAGGCTTGGGAGAGGTAAATGGACTTCAAAATAATCTAAAACCCAATTAGAATCAAGTTAGGGGTCTGTTTTCCCCCCCAAAAAAGTTGGTTGGGCGTGTTTGGGCATGGTTGGCCGAACCAGCCGGTTTAACTCGGGCTCGACCAAGCCGGCTGGTTTGTACCTGAGTCACCGACTCAACCGGCTCGGTAACAAACCAGTGACGAGACCGGCTCGGTAACAAACCAGTCAGGAGACCGGTTTTCCTGCTGCGCTGGACCGGCCGGGGGTCTAGGTCGATCGGCCGGCCGATTTTTAAAACACTGGGTAGCACTCACTATTTGAAGAGTGCGGGATGCACGTTATAAGTTATTTCCATTCCCTTGCTAAATAGAAATGATAAATTTTTTTCTTTGGAAAAATTGTTATCAAAATACAAAAAAGTGATCAAGTTTTCCCATATTTCTGAACATTTGCAATAAGTAAATACATATTTCTTTGAAACAAAAGCCAATAATAAAGGTACTAAGACTTAAACCATGAACATGAAGGTTAAACAGATTGCAACCTCACCACAATTGGCATTTCAAATACAATTCAAAGCTTCTCCAGATTTATCAAATTATCATTTCAATATGAAAAAATATTGAAACTATTAAAATATGTTGCTTTCCCCTCTAAATACAATGGCAAGTTTCATTTGTATCCTGGAAGGATCCATTTCCAGACTGGAAAACATGAAAGATAGAAATTGAGAATGAATCTTATGATGACTAAAGTCACCTAAGCATGTCTCGTAATGAATGCCAAGTAAAAAAATATAAAATATTAATAAATATTTTAATACCGAAACATCAAATAAAAAATAAAAAGCATTTATCTATAAACCTTAAAGGCTTAAAAGGATCCTAAAAGATGCTTCAAGAGGCAATATTTCACGACCTTCTTGATCTATGCTTACCAAGTTTAATTTTCCATTATAACCATAAATCACTAAATATATTACAAACAATGCACTTCTGATGAATCCTCCAACCAAAAAAAACATGGCAATTTATTGCTTCTACACACTACTAACATTCACTCTGGCAGCCAGACTTTCATGTTAGAAGCTCAATATACAAAGGCCTTTAAGCATTAATGATTTCATACTACTCTAGAATTACATGCAAACTTTATAATATTAAATATTGATGATGAACATAATAAATTTCCCTGATCTTCCAAGAATGGCCTCTCGCATTCAAGTTGTATATGAAGTTGACCAACAATATACTGAAAAGGAAGAGAATAATACCTCTGGACAAACGTGAGAAGGGATTGGTGCCATATCACAGGCATGATACGTGTTTCATTCAAAAATCTCTTGAAGTGTTCAAAAACAGCATCCAACACTCGATATGGTAAAGCATACTTTTTGTCCAATAGAAGCTTTATAAAGTAACTGCCACCAACAACCAAAGCATGCATTGTTATTCAAGGAACCCATACAAATTCAAGTCAAAGCATATCCATATTGAAATGTATGATCCCAACATTGAATAGCCAAATGCAAATAGCTAAGTATAAAGCATAGAACATCAAAGTAAGATAAATACATGGAATTGTTTCAATTTCATGGTAAACATGACATCAATACATCCATGTATAACATACATGAGGTAAGCAATGTGCAATTAGGAAAAAAAAAATCATCTAAGACAATGGGACTTGGTTAGATACAACAGCAAGGGTGCTTCATACCCCTACCAAAGCTCAAATCTCCTACATAGATAAGATAAGCTAATTTTATTAATGTCCAACAAGTGAACATAAATAGATCAATGGGATTGTTAGGCACATCAAAATCAGTACACGATGGAAGTCCAAATGTAGCTCTTACAAAAGCAGATCTAATCTGTAAGATCCAAAATCTAACAACCAATAGTAAAGTACAGTGAAAGCAAACACAAAGAAGCATTGTCAAATTTCAAGACCTTGAGACCCTTGAATAATGTCTCAACTCTGAACTAAATGTACCTAGGAATATTGATCAATGTCTGCTGCTGCCATCACCTAAAATAAGGAGTTGAAGGTGCTAAACCCTAAGTTTATACTCATAGTAAAGAAGTATCTCCTACCATCCGAGACTGAAGCACAGAAACTCTTGATGGAAGACTGTCTAGACAAACTGGAGTTCAAAAGATCTGGAAGAATAGGTCTGTGATGTGTCTTGCTCCTTGGAAGCTACCCCCTCTCCTAAGATCTGGAGGAAGAGGAATGTTTGTTGTGACCAAATCACTTGTACCAAGTCCAAACTCAACACCACCAAAACAGTCTAACAAGCTAAGGTTGAATGTCATTCCATGATCTCATGGATCTACAAGCTAAGGTAGTCTTGCTCTCAACTTACCTCTTAATGCAACTATCTCTAAACACCACGAAGGAGAAGCTGATTGCCTTGATAGTGTCCAATGGGCGAAGCAATCTGGCTAAAGAAGATCTAATCTGGGAGTCTACCTCATGCATAAGAAAATGAAGACAGATATTTGAGACCCCTTAAAGTAACAATGGTGATGGCACTAGATCTCATAATAAATGGGGCATCCAAGAATGAACTACTCCTCTGTCTTAGTCTCCTCTAAATAGCAAAGAAACCAAACCATATCCACTTGTGGGATGTGATGAACAACAACCATCAGAAGCCAATGTGAGCCGACCAGAAACTAGCCTAAAGAGATCCTAATTGTGTGTATCCAATGGCAAAGTACATAATATGGTCTAAAAATGAAGTCATCCCTCGTCTCCATTAAGTGAACTACATAGAATGCCTTCACGGGTTTTAGCCTGTCATGTGGATCTACCTAAGTGACCTCAACGTATTGTGTGCATACATCTTCTCTAATAACCTATTTAACTTCTGCATGTTTGAAGAGGGTTGACTAGGGGCATTTACAGAGTATCTGAATGGTGAAAGTCAATCCATCAAGATGCTTAGACACCGTAATAGGTCAATAATCTTCGCAAAATCAAAAATTGGCTCACCAGCAATAACTAGTTGAGGCAATTACATTTGAGAAGCACTGCACAAGGTAAGGGTATTGATCTCTACCAATCACTAAATCTACAAACCTCCAAACCCCATGAAGAAGTGAAACCAGTCCAAAAACGGTCTCGAACTAGAATGGGTGGTCTATGAACTGTACTTGAATAATGTGCTAGGGAACAGCCCCATTGTATCTGATAATGTAGCAAAGCATTAGAACCTGAACCCTGTCCACCATGGCCCAATCCTTCTCTAATAAACTAGGTCCTCAAACTTCAAAGTCATACAAGACTATGGGCATGATAATAGAGTCCAGAAGGTCCCTGTTGGAAGCAATGTTCACAAAGTAATAATGAAAACTTCGTCACTCAATAAGGGCTAGAGAACCATAATTCTTTTTGATTCAAGGTCAGAGAACATGTCTCAATCCAAATCAAGGCCTTAAAAACTAAACCCTCTTGTTGATTCAAGGTCAGAGAACATGTCTCAATCCAAATCAAGGCCCTAAAAACTAAACCCCCGAGTAGTCTGGAAGTAGAAATGGTAGATAGTACATTCTTTGATCTATTGAAGATCATAACCTTGCTTTTACCAAGGTTGACTGTCAACCAACAAAGATCACAAAAACTGAATAGGCATTCAGTTGTCTATAAAGACAACACTAAGTGGAGGTTAACTGGACCACGTCATGTACAAAGAGGAGGATGGAGATTAGGACATAGTGAAGGAGACACCCATCCCTGGGCGGCTGGATATCATCATGTAAGAAGGATTCCAGCTTATTGATATATGTCCCGAACAATGTCGGGAAAAGAAGACATCTGTTTTTCACCCCAACGATGCTGCCAATGAAATCTAATAGACCATGCATTATGCAAACACAACGAAATATGTCTGTTTTTTTGTGTAGCATCGGGAGGTATTACTGCATGACAAATGGCCTTCTAAGTCGCCCTTAGAAAAATATCAAATATGAAAAATAAAATTATTGTTTCTGGCCTTCATGTAGACCCCAAAAGACAAGTCGGCCCCACCATATGAATGGGTGTGACTTTTGGTCAAAACACATTTGTTTGACTACTATAAATATCAACTCAACCTCCTCATTTGGAACAATACACAACACCACAACATCTATTTCTGATCCACACGTGTGAAGCCAACAGAAGAAGAAGACCAAAGTTTGACCAACTGAAGCTTCCATTGCCCAGTGTTCACCAAACCTATTCTGCTCTGTTTGACTGAGAAGGAGGCTGCTGTTCGATCAAATCTTGGACTGGTTTTGACTGACTACAGGGCTGTGTTGACCACCAAAATTCGGACCTGTTTTGATTGCAGTTCTGGGAACTTTGAAGTTTGACCACAGTTGACCATAGGCTACTTTGACAAGATGACCTCAGGCCGAATTTATGGCCTTTGACAAGATTTGACTTTCATACAGTTTAAAGGATTTTGATCATCATTTTGACCAAGTTTGACTGGTATTTGTGCTTGGAAATTGGCACAGATTTCTACACAATTTTTATTATAAACCTTGCTGAATATTGAGTTCTTCTTAGAAGAAAAGTTGGCGGGGGTTTTCCCAAGGTAGTTTTGGTGTCTCTTGGTACTTGGCTGTATCCTTATGATCTTACTACTATTATTGCACTATTGTTGAGATATTCTATGTATAATTGGTTAATGATATAAGTGACATAAGCTAACTTGGGTATAAATCATTGGAAGTAATTATCAGATTAGAAGATCAGTTTCTATTATAAGAAAATTCAACATGATAGACTCAAAGAAACATAATAGCAATGAGCATAGTCTCCGAGACACCAATATATCTAAGTCTCTAGAACAGCACCTCACTCGGGACCCATTCAAACGTCTTTTGAACGTAAACCAAAAAACAGAAGACTTTCAAAGTGCAGCATCTTGTATGATGGCTTGGAAGGTGAGGATATGATTTATGGTGTGGTACAAAGACGAAAAAAAAAAAAAAAAAAAAAACTGAACGTTCACTTGAAGAAGCTTCCTATCAAGTATCTTAGCTAAAAGTCGATGAAGGGAAGTAACATACAACTTAGAGATTTGACCAACCATGATCATCTGATAGTTATTCGGTTCAGCACTAGACCCTAATTTCTAGATCAAGTTGAGAGTGACAATACCATGCTGGTGGAAACCTTCAGGAAACAACATGGATAAATAGCTTAGCAATATCATGAACTAAGGAATTAATACCATGTTTGAAAAGCTCTGCTTGCAAAACCCTCATCATCTCCTACTCTATTGGCACTCTTCTCACAGATCCCCTATCAGATATCAGTGTCCAATAAAACGTAATAGGAAAATGGAGAGAGGTGACAAGGACAATAGCCTACCCAAAACATCAAGAAAGGCACTGTTATCGCGAAATCTAACAGGCCTAATGCAAAGCCCCACTAGGCAAGCTAGGTCTTGTGGCAAAGACATCAGCCACTTTGTCATCTCAGCAGTCTTTCTCTTGTTGTTTAGTGGCTGGATGTTATCCCCACAAGGGAGGCTTCCAAGCCAAATGGCTCTCTAAGGAGCTTGCAGACAATCTCCTAGAAAGGTCTTCAATAAAAGAGGGTTCAACAGTGATAAGGGTCCAATGGTTTTGGGAGAAGGTACCAGTAAGGCCTTGAAGGCCAAGATAAGAGTTGCAAATGTTTAAGCACACTTTCCACCAACCACAGTGAACTAAAGGAAAGATGTTACAAGCTAGGGTTTTTACTGTATTCAAATTTACAGCATGCAATTGCATATATCAGCAAAGAAATGGCCTCCAAATGATAATATCAACAAAAGATTAAAGGCTAACTAAGAGGTAAGCAAGGAATAGGTCAAATTTAGATTTATAATGGTTATAAATGCAAAGAACAGCAACATAAACCCTAGACATCAGCCCCAAACATGGGGTGAAAACATGCAATAAATGCTAGATTTTGTTAAATTCTTTTATACCAAATTTGAATAATGTACTTCAACAATTTATTGCAAACCAAGAAAATATTTATCGCAAATGTTTCTAAAATTGCTAATAAAATAAACAGACTAGTATATTAACTTCGAAAATAAAATGGAGAGATCACTCGAACTACAACAACAAATTTGTACCCAACACAATCTTCATATTATTACACTCTGGAAAAGTGTGGGTTACACCCACAAAGAATGCATAGAAAAATACTACTACTGGGAACCTAGAAATTCAACCCCACTGGGAAAATCAAAGAAATTGGCCCTTGGAAATCAACCATCTGAAAGAAACTCGGCCCTGGGGAATTAGACTTGTTTCACCAGCAAATTGGCTTATATCGAAGTCACTTAAATCCTAAGCCTCACTTGAAATCAACGATTGAGATTATATCGAAGTCACTTAAATAGTTTAATAATTTATCCTTAGAATTTGGCCTAATAGTAAACAATAGTTAAATTAATTAATTATTGTACTTTTCCAAAGTTAACCTTAGGAAAGAAATCATAAAATCACTTATTCCACCAAGCAAGCACCTAAAGGAGCAATCAAATATCTTCTACATGCTAAGACACCAAGCCAATGTGAAAGACCCTCTGAGGCTACAAAAATCAACAAATTTTGCTTCCCAAATATTAACCAGCCTAGATCCATCTTAACTCTGAAACTACCAAGCACCGAGACAAATCAAATCTCTCGAGGTGCAAACCTCTACGATGGAACTAGGCAAGATTAATTACTAATTATAAATATAAATATAATTATTAATTTTATTTTTATGTAATTTGACAAAGTCAAAATGTTTTAAAAATAATTAAAATAATTATTATTATTATTATTTTGTACGTAATTTGACCAAGTCAAAATGTTTAACAGGACAGGAATAGACATTACAACATCTCTTCCACACTACGCTGGAGAGGCGCCTCTAAGTGAAATAAATCCACTTTACACCTAAAGGACTATAACATATAGGAACAAAAGTTCTTTTAAATGCAAATTTACACCAAACCCTCACCCTTGATACCCAGAAAAAAAGGAAAGAGAGAAATTTTAAAAGTTGATCCCAAAACTACTTCTACCTCTATTTTATTGGGCAATGGAGTCAACCAGGGCAAGGTCGATGATAGGACTCAAATGAAAAGGGAGGAAAACTAAATAGCTTCTCTTAGAAACCCTAGCGACTTCTCTTAGTAGGAGATTTCAGATCAACGGATTCATGCAACAAATTTTGTTGATGGATTCTTGAATGACAAATTTTGCATAACATATAGAAACAAGATTTCATGAAATATTTTTTACTTTTTAATATGGCATGATAGAAACCCAAATTTTCATAGCTTTAATATGGCATGATAGAAACCCTAATTTTCATAAAATATCATGCAAATGGAAGAAAAATGACAATAAACTCACACAATTCAATCAAAAGAATAAATTCATCAATCCAAAGATAATCTCTCCATGCAAAAATATCACTCCCAAGATGATTCACTCTAGCAATCGTGCATTGTGTCCAAGAGACAAAGAGAAGACAACTAGTACGCACTCATTCAACGGAATAGAAGAGAGTGTGTGATGATGAATAAGTGAAAATGACAACCCTTATATGAGGGCAACCCAATCGTTTTTCACTAATTTACAACAAGAAGCCCTAAAATTTTGCTTGAAAGGTTTATTACCCACCACTTGTGGGTGAACCCTATAGGAGAAATTTTCTCCAAGATTTGTCTTCAACCGACAGCCAGCAACCCCTTATAGCTCTATGTGCTACTATTTTTTGCTGCCTAAGCTAGTCATTATATGCCCTCGCTCATCTATCATGATCGTTTGTTTAAAGGTGGGCATTCCAACCCCAAAGGTATGACTTTTCATTATGTAATTGGGTGTTTCTGCATGCTTTTCTTAGGCACATTTGGGCATGGATTAGTGGGGGATTCAGCGCAAAGAACAGGCTTTGACTTGTACTCTTGTTCCCTTACCTCATCTTGGAAGTTAATCTTGGCTCCTATTCCCGTGGGATTTCCTCTGTGAGCTATTAGCTTTAGGATTCGCACTACATCAAACACTGATTTTGGTTGTGGTACCGCTTCCCAACACCATATGTCCGATTTCCCTCTACTCACTACAAGCCAATTTTCACATTTTCCCATTTGGGTCCACATTCGTCCATTGGATCCACAAGGTGTTAGTCACCCCCTCCCCATGTCCACACCCTGGCTCGGACCTATAATGATGCCCCCGAGGTTGATGCAGCTAAAAAAAAAGCATAATATGGCCACATACAATAGGAAATGTACCACAAAATGCAAAAGATGATCCAGACAAAAGAATTTAGCGTGTGGGCAAAAGCCAAACATGAGCTCTACCCCCTATCATTATGGCCATCACCCTGGTTCCTAGAGCCCCTATAAGTACCCCTTGCATCATTAAGGAACCCATGATAGTCCCAACCCCTGGTGGGCGATGAACTACCCAACCTTAAGGGGGTATTCACTACTACATCTTACACATCATCCTCTCATCCCCTTCAGCCCCGAACAGTAAAGAGAAGAAAAATCAATAAAAGGAAAAAGGCATATGAAAAAGGTGGAAAAACAAAGGTTGGGGTAACTCATGTACCATGATTGCGCCCTCCTTCATTCATACAACCAAGGTATGGGCTTCTTTTATTATAGCTACCCTTGTACCATGGCATGTGGCTTGGAGCCTTCCCTTATGCCCCCTACTCCATTCCATTATTATTTCACATGACAAATGCCATTTGATGAATGTACCATGGACCAGTCACTCCCTTATAGGTTGAGACCACCTAATAGGGTCCTTCATTAACTCCCTTGTCAAGAAAAGTAACACTAGTACATGTCCAAATCCCATTTGGAAGGGCATGCCCCTATGAAGTGTCCATTTCTACCCATGATTAGCAAGCTTATTTACTCAATTATACTAATAAATTATTATACTGGAAGGTGCGAAGACGCAATGGATCTGATACAGGATTGCAAGTGGTTCTTCATCTTGGACTTGGCCTCCCTATATGGGATCCAAGCCCGCCCTCCAAAGGATCGTAATGGCTCTTATAGAGTGAGCGTTGAGAGCTATGGGCCTCCAACATTGATTGCCACACCATGGGCTTCTTCAACACCACCACATTGCTTGTTCGTGCCCAAGTTATACAGAGAAGATGATGCACTTGGACCACGTTGTTGAGCCGGCCACACATTGCACCCGACACTTGGCAGCTGATCCAAGTCCCAGAGGAGGTTTTGTCTCTTTCAGGGAGCCATGGGAGGGCATGTGTGATCTTCCAACCCTCATCAATGGAGCATAGACTTGATCTTGAGCCATTTGGAAACCATTTCAAGCCCATAGAGCCCAAATTGGGGTTTTGAGATGTTTTACAGCATTTAGAAGGCAGCCCCCTCTTATCCATTGATTTTGACGCAATCACCCTCATTCTTAGCACATGAGGCCTCAATCCCAGCATTGGAGAGCACTTCGCATTAATTACATGGGCTAAAGGACAAATAAAATAATAATTAATGTAAGTCTATCTTGGTTGGCTTGTAACCAAGGGTTTCTTACCTTGTTTTAGCACCTTAGGGGCTTCATAATTAGAAATTCGAACATCTGAGTCTTGTATAAATTTGAGAGACTCACTCCCATTTGAATTGATCACACTTGGGATTTTCGGCTACCTCGTTAGAGGATTTTCGGCCTACAATTTTGTGAAGAGATTTGGATGATTCTAATGCATTTTGAAGTTTGGAAGAATTTGTTATCTTTCTTGAAGCTTCTTTTTGGCAAATTGATGGATGGATATATTATTCATTATCTTGTAAGTCTCGTTTAATGCTATATTTATGATCTAATAAATGTCTAATGCATGAAATATTGTATATAGTTTTGAATGTGCCCTAATTTTATTAGAACATCGAAGATATTGGAAATTTTGCATGTGTTACTCATGGATAATGATGAATGAATGTTCCTAGAGGTTGTTTTATATGTTGCATCCTTGAAACTCCATTTATTCTTGCCAGCGAAGTATAAATTCTTAGTGTTGTTGTGAAGTTGCCTCCATTAGGGCTAGCGAAGCTGCCATTAGGTCTCCTTGAAGAGCGAAACTCTCAAATCAAGATCATTTTTTACTCCAATCCTCCCAATTGTTAGGCTTTTGGTCCTAGATCCTGATTCCTTGGTGATAACCCTCAAATCAACGAATCATATTTATTTTCACTCCATTCTCTCCCGTTTTTTCTTCCCTTTAAGGACAAGGAGGCTTTATGGTGCTTGGTGCGAAATTTTAGGGAGGAGGATTTTTTGGATTATGTCTGGATACAATTCTTCCTTTGTGTCTCCTTTAGGCATCCACAAGTTTTGAACGAATTTCAACGACGAAATTCCAATTAAATTGATGCCCTAGCTATCACATCAAGTGGGAACCCTAGAAGTTAATCCTTCAACTTAGGGATTTCTTGAAAGTTTGTACTCTGGTAGTATATCATTTGAAACCTTTTGCCTTTACTATCTTAACCATGGATGAACCCTTTTCTTGTCAAATATCTTGACCCTTGGTCTCGAATAGTATTTCTTTCAAGGGGTTTTTCGTGAACAATATTGACATATCATTTTGGCGACTCCATTAGAAGAACGAAGCCCTAGTTCTTTATTAAACTTTAAGGTCAATGCAAGTATCTTTCTAGGCATCTTTGATTTCACCCCGGCAACTCCTATATAATTTATATGTGTATCCTAATAGGATGTCTTTCTTTGATGAATTTCCTACCTTGGACATCGCTAACATTCTTGGACACCCTAATCATGTCACCTGGGCTGCCATACGTGGAGTGCCCATGTTTGATGATGATCCACTTTCTGCAATTAATCATGTAGCAAAATTTGTTGCACATACCTCAAAGGTTGAAGTGGTTCACCACGATGTCCTCATAATGTTATTCATGAGATCCCTCCATGGTCATAATTCATGGCTACATAATTGTAAACCTAGGAGCATCTCATCTATTGAAGCATTCTTTGATGGCTTTCTTAAGCATTTTCATGCATGCCAACTGTTAGATATTCAAGAGGAAGCCTTCACTGAACATCAAGAGGGTGTTGCAAAAGATAATCCCACTACCCCTTTGGACATTGATAACAGTGATTACTTACATATTGAAAAAGGAAAATGGGAAATTCATTAGCATCGTTCTGACAAGGACCCTATCTATGACATTGATGATGATGATGATATCGATCCGACCATTGTCTTTCCTAATGATCCTGGGAATGTAGTTGAGTCACATGTGGACCCTTTCCTCAACCCTTCTTACATTATCACTAATAATAATGAACTTTTCCCCCTTTTGGGGGTGGTCTTGAGGAGAGAGAATTCATTAGATGTATCACTTCTCCTCAACATAATGAGCACACAGTGATTGCCTCTCTTAGATGCAATCACCCTACCAAGCAACCTGCTTGTTGTGTCTATCCATGCCATTGTTCCCCTTGTACTTCCAATCATGACCTTAGGGTGGCCATAAAGCATGACATTAGTAAGAAGGGTCTTGATAACCCTGGTTATCTAATCATACATTTTGTATTTACATGGAACGATCCGACTCTCCAAGTTGGTGCCCTTCCCTTCGCGCATTACTCCTTTCTATGATGAATGGGTCTCTCATTTTCCCACCTCCCACCCTGATGGTCCCACGTATGATTCTTCTTATCTCGGCTTTTACACTTGTCACAAGTAATCACGGAAGCAAGTGTTCTCATATTGATTAGATGATCTATTTGTTGCATTGATTGCATGATTACACTTAGTAGTTGCATATTGTAGCCATGCATGTTAGAGTAGGATGCATTGCATACTCATTTTGCATTAGAATTTAATATCATTTTCTGTTATCATGCTAGATTAGATGCATATAGACTAGATTTGCATTCTAGAGTAGATTTTATTTCTTGTTGATTTTTATGAACTAACAAAAGCATGGGCGATCAAAGGACACCATCAAAACATGTTACCCTGTTTTCTTTCTCTATGATGTGTAGGTAACACGTCTGCAGTCCCAAGAGATTGTTGGTGTTCTCATAACCTCACCGCTGGAGTACATGGTTCATGCACTCTACCGCGAGTTCATGTCCCAGTGGGAGCCAGATGTTACCCACCACTTGTGAGTGACCCCTATAGGATAATTTTTCTCCAAGATTTGTCTTCAATCGACAGCTAGCAACCCCTTATAGCTCGATGTGCCACTATTCTCCGCCACTTGAGCCAGTCATTATGTGCCCTCGCTCATATGTCATAATTGTATGTTTGAAGGTGGGTCTTCCAACCCGGAAGGTATGATTTTTCATTATGTAATCAGGTAATTATGCTTGCTTTTCTTGGGCACATTTGGGCATGGATTAGTGGAGGCATTCTGCAGAAAGAGCAAGCTTTGACTTGTACTCTTGTTCCCTTACCTCATCTTGGGAGTTAATCTTGGATCCTAGTTCTGTGGGATCTCCTATATGATTTATTAGCTTTAGGAGTGCCACTACATGAAAACCTGATTTTGGTTGTGTGGTCCCAGTGCCCACTTACCGACACCATATGTCTCATTCCCCTCCGCTCATTACAAGCCCTTTTTCACATTTTCCCATCTGGGTCCACATTCGTCCATTGGGTCCACAAGGTGTTAGTCACCCCCTCCCCATGTCCACACCTTGGGTTAGACCTGGAACGATGCCCCAGAGGTTGATGCATCTAAAAAAAAAGACAAAAGCATAATATGACCACATACAACAGGAATTGTACCACAAAATGCAAAAGATGGTCTTGACAAAAGAATTTAGTGTGTGGGAAAAAGACAAACATGAGCTCCAACCCCCTATCATTATGGCCATCACCCTAGTTCTTAGGGCCCCTATAAGTGAGCCATGCATCATTAAGGAACTGATGATTGTCCCAACCCCTGGTGGGCGATGAACTTCCCAACCTTAAGGGGGTATTCACTACTACATCTTACACATTATGCTCACATCCCCTTCAACCCCGAGCAGTAAAGAGAAGAAAAATCAATAAAAGGCAAAAGGCATATGAAGAAAGGTGGAAAAACAAAGGTCAGGGTAACTCATGTACCACGATTGCTCCTTCATTCATACACCCAAGGTATGGGCTTCTTTTATTATAGCTACCCTTGTACCACGGCATGTGGCTTGGAGCCTTCCCTTCTGCCCCCACTCCATTCCATCATTATTTCACCTGACACTTACCATTTAATGAATGTACCATGGACCATTCACTCCCTTAGAGGTTGAGACCACCTAATAGGGTCCTTCATTAACTCCCTTGTCGAGAAAAGTAACATTAGTACATGTCCAAAGCCCATTTGGAAGGGCATGCCACTATGAAGTGTCCATTTCAATTTTCTGCCCATGATTAGCAAGCTTATTTACTCAATTATATTGATAAATTATTGTACTAGAAGGTGAGGAGATGCATTAGATCTTATATAGGATTGCGTGGATATTCATCTTGGTCTTGGCCTCCCAATACGGGATCCAAGCCCTCCAGAGGGTCATAATAACACTTAGGGTGAGCGTTGAGAGCTACGGGCCTCCATCATTGCAAAGCATTGATTGTCATACCATGGGCTTCTTCAACACCACCACATTGTTTATTGCTTGTTCTATAAATTAGAGAGCCATTTGAGTCTCAAGCCATCTGATTTTTTTACTAAAAAAGATTCTGCACAAAAGTTGATGTAATGCTATTGTCCCGCTGGGAACGTTTTTTGAATCATAATAAAGACTTTGGGGTGCAGTTCATGGTGTTCAGTGTTCATTGATTTGTGGTATGTGTTGGGTATGGGCTTTCCTATATTGGGCTTAATTATTTTAAAATTTGTTTTACATTAGATGGGGATAAGAACATTTTATTAATAGATTTTAGGTATATTTTCGGTGATCTAATTCGCCATATGTCTAAAAATCTTTCTTCAAAAAGTTCACAAATTGTGGGCATGAACTGACTTTGTTTGGACTTCAGATAATCTAACTTCACTAAGGCTGCAACTTACATTTAATTTCGAAAGTTTTATTAGCCATTTATCAAAGAAAACTCCAAAAATAATGATTTCTCAAAATTTATTTTAAAACCCTTGTAAATTTTGTAAATAAATTTGTAAAATATATTTTGTAAATTATTTCTAATTGGGGTTTTGGGGTTTTAAGATTTTTGTATATATTGGGGTTTTGGATATTTGTGAATCTATTTTTAGCAGGTGAAATCAAGTGCAGAAACGTGGAATAGAGATAGATCGAGGCCCTTGAGGGGAAATCTAGTCTCCAAATTTTTTGCAAGGCCAGCCATTGAAGAAACTGAGCAAAATTGGAGATTTGAAGCAAATTAAATTTTTTGCAGCTAAGGTTTCGAGTTTTAGCCCTCCCGGGCCCAGATCCACCCCCGCCAATGCTAGAGTCTCCCTCCTTAGCCTCTGTGTCAGCCTTAAAGGCCCCTACGTCATCTTTTTTGGCCTCCTGGAGGTCTGTGTCATCCTCTGGGCCTCTCAGACTTCCCTCCTTGGCCTAACGTTGAGGGTTTTAGGCCTTTTTCGGCCAAGCCATGACCTCTAGGGCCCTCTGCCTCCCTTAGTGACCCTAGATAGTTGCCCTTGAGGCTATCCGTGACCTTTTCAAGCCCTCCTCTAGACTTTTCCTACTCCTTCCCCTTGTGTCTCTCTTTTCCCTTCGCTCTCCCTTTTTTGGTCTCTCTGACCCCTTTCTATCCCTCATTCAACCTCTAACCCTAGTCGCTAGCCCTTAGAGGGCTTTCTCCCTCTAACATCAAGCCTTTTTTATTTGCTTTTGCCTCCTTTGTCTCTTCTTTGGCCTCCTAAGCCTTCCCTTTCCCAACGTTAACCCTATCGGGCCTAGCATTGCCCTCTTTAGCCCTAATTTGACCTTTGTCAATTTCTAAATTTTTGGCACTGAATACTTGGTGGCTTTTGCAGAAATTGGGCTCAAAAGCTTGTGCTTTCAGGTGGCAACTTCACTGCAAAATTTGGGTAAAGTAATCTACAAGGCCTTGAGCCTAGGGTTTGATCTCTAAACCCTATTTTCCTCATTGTTTTGTTACAGATGTAATATATTCTTCCTAACAAAGAATTAAGAGCCCTAAAAACACATCTAATTGGTCAAAATACTTATTGGCAAGTCATTAGATTATTCATTGGTCATTTTATGATTCATATGTTTGACAATTTTCTTGTTTTAAAGTGAAATATTTACTGTTCTCCCATACATCATCATAAGTAGCTCTTTCATAATTTTTTAGGTTTATAGTGATTCATGTTGTTAAGCTCTAACAATAGTTTATCTTGCATTAAATTTTGAGAATTTGTTAACTTGGCACTAAGATCACTCATATACCTAAAGTTTTAATCTAGTTGAAGAGTTGAGTTATTTTGGGCATTTGAAATATAATTGGCATAAGATTATCATTTGAATACCTTGAGCTATTGTGATTGGCATTTTGTGTGATAATCATTATTGGCTAATTAATAAGTGGATAGGTATTCTAAGATCTTTCAATTGATATCATTAATTAAGCATATTGTGGATTGATTTATTGTTGGCACAAAGTAAATTGGCACTTTCTTGGTTGTGAGATTGCACATAACTCGTTGAAAAGTACTCTTGTCATTAAGGATTCATCATAACTTAAAGTACTTAAAACATTAAGCTAATCTCAAAACTAAGAATTTCACTCATTATCATTGCATAAGCATTCTAGGCTTAGCTTGCATTAAAAACTTACCTCCAAGCATAAGCTTGGTTGATAGACTCCTAGGACAACCCTTTCTCATCTAGCTTGAGGGATTCAGCCCTTCTTAGTCATTAACACAATGACCTTGCAATCATTAGAGCCACAATCTCTGCAACGCCAGAGGCACTAGGTGGTTGGAACACAGGGGGAGGTATCTTTAATGAAGCCTAAGCTTGCTTCCCGTTGGCTTCCATCTCACAACCTACTCTGAAGATTGTTCTCAAAACAGTTAAGGGAAAGGTTCCATTTAGATTAGGGATATAATCTAAAACTAACCAAGATCCTTGCATCACACTTAGATTTTAGGACTTGCACTTCATATAAGTTAGTTATTCATCTAAGCAGCAGTTGTCCATCCAGTTACTTGGTCATAATTTATAATAAGCAAGAATTTTGACTCCATAAGGCACTGATCTCAAATCCAAATCTAATTAGATCCTTAAGTCTTGCTAAATTTTTACCAAGTAGTTAGGCCACTCAACTGTGTCTCCTGTGCAAGTTGGTTCCCAACCTGCTTTCCATCATCTCACTTCCATAGGGACTACCCCCCATAGCCTGTTGTTGGGAGACAAATAGAACAAAGTGGGCAGGGATCAGAGTGACAGCCCCCGCCTTGAGCAGTTGTCGCAGTGCCTGTACAATCTGAGCGACAACATTCTTTGGCATTGTTGTCAAGGATAGATTTTTTTTGTCCTTGGTCCTCATTTTTTGGCAGTTATATTTCATAATTCTTCATCTTTTCATCACTTTATTTTTCTTCCTTTCACTAATCCTTTCATCTTGTTCACCTCCACCTTTAGCACTTGGACATTTAGGTTGGTTTCTTGTTTGGGTGGCAACACCACTTGTTCAACCATTCACAACAGCTTACTCTAGAAGGAATCCCAGTAGCTTGGTAAAACCACTCCTTATCCTGGAAAAGTTCTAAGAGCCCTGTGAAACAAATTACATTCTAGAGGGCAATTAAATTTTCTCGGACAGGAAGCTCTCCTTGATCTCCATTTGCTTTTCATTAATCCCATAAATCAAGACATCATGGGTGATTTTTACAGGCCTTGCAACTTCACCAACATCCAAGGATATCCTCATGATTTGCCAAATGAGTCTACCATGAGCAAGTTGTCAATCTTTGAAGGAAACAATGCCATCAATGTTGAGGCTCACATAAAAAAGTTCAACTCCTTCATCCAAAGATATGCTCATTCCACTGCCTACAACCATGAAGATGTCAGGATGAAGTTGTTTGTTTTATCATTGGAGGATAATGCTCTTGACTGGTTTCATGATAAAGCAGACAATGCCTTTGACTCTTTAAGAACCTTCACTAATGCATTTAAAGACAAATATGGGGATAAGAGGGAAGAAAAATGCTTAGTCAAAGAGTTGAATAATATAAAGAAAAGAGAAAATGAAACAGTTGAAGAATTCAACCAAAGATTTAATGGTCGCCTAAAATATATGACTCAATATTATAAACATCCTGACAAGACAGTCTTGGAACAATATCTCGAAGCGTTTAACAATGACACTCAATATGAAATTAGACGTGCCAAGCTCGTTACCTTAGCTGTTGCCCAAATACAGCTGAAGAATTGGAAATGGACAAAAAAGCTTCAGGTAAGTTAGAGGTCCCAGGTTTTGATAAAGGTCTAGTTAAATGTAAGAGAAAGGAAATAAAAGAAGAGCCAAATTCAGTGAAAGAATTAACTCTCGAGTAATCAGGGAAATGAAGATAGAACATGTCAGCGAAATAAGTGATATGCGGAATCAATTGATCCAAATGGAAAGAAACCAAACGCAAGTATGTGGCCCAGGAATAATAACAATAACAAGGGTAACAATAATCCTTGGCCGAGAAAGAATCCTTCCAATGATCAAAGGCTTCCCACACTGCTTGAGTCTGCTAATATGGTTGACGAGCCTATCCCTTTCTGCAAACCTTGTGATAACTTCCATGAGGAAAGTACATGTGCCTTTGCTAGAAGAATTTTAGAAGAAGGAGCAAATCAACAACTAATAAATGCAGGACAAGATGCACCTAAGGAAAGTTGATGTGCTGATATGATCTCTTCATCATTTGCCATAAAAAAATTCAGTGAAGAAAAGGACTCCATCACTCAAGCATATGGTAAAAAACCATCTCAAGAGCAAATTTTGGAAATTGCTAAAAGTAAGGGATACACCTATCAAAGGAAAAGTAAAGATCAAAATCAAAGTAAACAGATTGCTTCTGAAAGGTACAAATCAAGATTAAAGGTAGATTGGGCTGCATGGATCAATAGCATTAAGATGTCTGTCCCAGTACTTGAACATCCAAGATCCCATCTCAAAGGGCATCTTTCCTCGAGGCTTTGGGTATGGTTCAGCAAAGTAATGATGATAACAGACCTAAGGATGAGGAAATTAAGTTAAAAGATTTAAACTGCTACATGACGAATGAAGACCATCAACGTTTCTTCTTCACTTTGGACATAAATGACCGTTCGCTGCACAATTGCATGCTTGATTACGATGCATGTACAAAATGTTATGACTAAGAAAGTTATCGAACAATTGAACTTAAGAATTTCTAGACCTTATCATAACATTTGCTCAACGAATTCAAGAAAGGTTGAAGTCCTTGGTGTGGTTAAAGATCTACAGGTCTCCTTCCCTGATTACCCGTACAAGATCATCACCATGGACATAGCAGTTACAATGCACCATATGTATGGGGAGTGCTCCTTTCCAAAAAGTTTGCAATAGATTTAGGTGGGTCTACTCAGATGGATTTATCTTACACCACCATTCCTGCAGCAGTCGATGGCATGGTCAGATTATATAGAGAAGTGGAAAGAAGATATCATGTGGAAGTTCCAAAGATATTGGAAAATGGTGAAGAAGTTGTGCGACAGGGTCATCCATCGCATTTTGAGTCAAAGTTTGTCCAACCAATTTATCACTTTTCTTCATTCCATTGCATATCCCCTCGGAGCAGAAAGAGAAGCATGTTTTAATTCAACAGGGATATGCAGCACAGTGATCAGAAAATTCATCAACCAAAGATGGTAAACTTTCAACGAGGGACATTTGATAAGCAGCCTATTGATCTACCACTTAGCAAGCAAATGTCTGAGATTGTCCCACATCGATGACATTTGATCAATGTTCCACCAAGTTTTTGGAACGTGGGGGCGAGGGAGCGGGGATACGCAGGCGTAGCCTATGCAAAAGCTCCCCACCAATTTTTAGGAAATGTGGGGGGATGTCGAGGTCTTAAAAACTTATAAATATAAAAATATATGATATATCATTGAAATTTTAATATTTATAATGTAATTGTCTTTATCATTATATAATATATAACAATTACATCATGAAGGATAAATTATAAATCGATGATCATATAACTTAAGTATGAAACAAATTTTAAAACAAAAAGCATGATATCATATAATCATACATCATGCATGTAAGTTTGTAATTGTACATTGTAACCTACTAAAACAAATTTTAAAACAAAAAGCATGATATCATATAATCATACATCATGCATGTAAGTTTGTAATTGTACATTGTAACCACTAACAATGTACAATGAAAATAAATGTTTGAAGTTTTAAAGTTTAAACCATATTGAAGTTCCAACGATGAATATTATGTTGCCAGGAAACGTGGGTTTGGGGATGAGTACAAATTTTTTTAAATAGGGTGCATGGGTTCTTTCGGGATATATTTTAATTTATATTATATAATATCTAAATATTATATTTTATAAATTATAATATATATGAATTTTGCATATTTTTCACCTTTAAACAAGAAAACTAAAAATTTTTGATTTAAACCTTAAAGATTTAAACATGCACATCATTGAACATTCACATTGAAATTTCAAAAAACTTTGTTTGATATCAAGTGCAAATTGGAGCTTACATATTAATAGGAATCATGATATAAGTCCATTGCCATACTACATTCAAAATTTGCCTTAAGCATCTCCAAACATGAACTAGGAATTTTAAAATACTAAAATAAATGTAGTTAATAGTAAAACAATGGCTTCCTCAGCCATGTCATCACTATCACTCTGATCTTCAGTTAGCATGCTCTCCAGGTAGGAATCACTCTTATCTTGAGGCTCCTACTCATCCACAGCAACTGGAG